>CM053597.1:108925620-108948892 GCA_028646575.1 Pseudocheirus occidentalis | reverse complement strand
TGGCAATGACAAATTTCTGATGTGTCCTTCTCAGAGGAACACGGTTGATGGTCAGAGGTCCAGTCACCAGTAGCAAGCCACTAGCCAGCTGCTTCAGGAAAACCACTGGCTTGCCTCTGTGGCGGCCAGTGAGCATGATCAGAACGGTGCCCGGGGTGATGCTAGCTTGAAGTCTCCTCACATGCTGGCTGAAAGGCTTTTTGCCATGACTTAGCAGCTTTCTAGGCACATCCTCAGTAGGGTAATACCTAGGCATTTTGTGAATCTTTACCACTCGAGTTCCTCCATTCTTATCACCACCAACAGGCTTTGAGATAGTAGCAGGCACTTTTTCCTTCTTCTTCCTTTCAATCCGGGTTTTGGGGGCAGCATATTTCTGCTTGTACATGGCTCTCCGGGAATACATGGCAGACCTGGAGTATCTCCCTATCCCTCGGGCCAGGACTGGGTTCCAACTGCAGTGCTTTCTAGGCTTTTTGACCTTTTCAGCTACGTCTTCCTTTTTGTTCTCTTTTTTGACCTTCTTTTCCTTGGGTGGCTTTTTGTCGGCCATCTTGAGAGACGTGAAAGAGCCAATGGTCTTTTTTCAATCCTTCTTGACCTCAGTACTTTTGACATTGGTGATCACTCCCTCCTCATTAATACTGTCTTTTCTGTAGGTTTTCAGGACACCATTCTCTCCTGGTTTTCCTCCTACTCATCTAGTCATTCCTTCTCTGTCTCCTTGGCTGGATCTTCATCCAGATTATTACACCTTCTACCTCAGAGGTGTCTGTCAGAGTTCTGTCTGTCCTGGGTCCTCTCTTCTTCCTCCTCTATGCAACTTAATTTGGTGATTCTCAGTTGCCATAAGTACAATTACCATCTTTATGCTGATGATTTTCAGTGCTACCTTTTATGCCCTGATCTTTCCCCTGACCTCCAATCTTGCATCTCCAACTGCCTGTCAGACATCTTGAATTGGGTGTCCAGTAGACATCAATATGTCCAAATGCTTTGTTGAAAGTCTACAGTGTTCCCTCCAAAGTGTCATTATAGACCTCTCCTTCTTTTCAATTTTGAACTTCTAGAACAAGTAGTTCACTCACTGTTTCCATTCCCTTTTTTCCCATTTACACTATAACCCCTGGTAATCAGGTTTCTGATTGAACCTCTCTACTGAAATCATTCTCCTAAAGGCCACCAATGAACTTTTAATTTGTAAAATCAAATGATTCATTAATTCTCCTGGATCATTTTGTTTTATTTAATATTTTAAAGTAACTTCTCCTTCTGGACATTCTTTCTCCCTTCACTTTCTATGACATTCCATTCCTCATTCTATTCCTACCTCTCTGACCACTCTTCAGATCAAGTATGTGTATCACTCATCTCATCCATTTTCTTTTTTCTAACTTAGTGCCCTAATATGTTTTAATTATCAATTCCACCTTCTCGGATCTATTTATCAAATCCTAATTTATTTATGGAGCCTACTTCCACATCTCCAACTGCTACCTGAGGATTTACATTAAGATTTCCTATTAGAATCTCAAACTCAACATATCCACAAATGAATCCATTATTTCCCTCCCACCTCAAAAAAAAAACAAACAAAAAAACCCCAAAACAAAACCCCAAAACTCTCCTTCCTCCCAACTTCCCTATATTTGTTGATAACATCATCATCATAATGGTCATCTAGTTTTGAAACATCAGATTCATCCACTTTTTTCTTTTCCTTTTCCATTACCCTTGCACCGGTTACAGAATATATCAATTTTATGTCAAGAATTTTTTCTTTCCATTCCTGTCTTGTCACAGTGTCACCAGTTTCAAGTTCTCATTGCCTTTAACAAGGATTACTGTAATAATCTCTTAGTCTTCTTGCCTCATTTCTCCTTTCTAATCAAGCCTACATACATCTGTCAAATTAATCTTCCCATTTTTCAAAGACAACCATATACTCCTATAATTAAAAGCAACCACTGGTTCCCTATTGCCTATAGAATAAAATATAAATTCCTCATGTAGCAAGGTTTACCACTGGTCCTCTGGAATTACGATTAGTTATGTATTAAAAAGTTCTGAATAAACGCTGTTCATTGTTGAAAATAAGAGTTTTTTTTTCTACTTTGGGAGCCCAATTTGTTTGACTCTTAAATTGTTAGGATTCAGTAATCTTGCTTGTGTACTGATGGAGCTGAAGAATCCTAGGAATATGGTACTGAGCCTTTCCTTTCCCACATCATTTTCTGCCACTGTATCCCCATATTCTGTTTATCTCTTCCCATAGACTAGTATCCATTTATAGTTTTGTACAACTATTCAATTGATCCCCAAAACACTTAGCATAAAATCTGTGGTAGTGTTTCTGCCTTAGTCATTTATTTTACTTATCATTTTCTTTATGCAAATCAGAGAAAATGAAAAAACTGTTCTGAATTCTTTCATATCTAAAAACAATAAAGTAAAAATATAATTTTAATCATTTATTACCCAGTAATTATGTCCTAATATTCCAACTTCCATAAACTTCTAGTTGCAGAAATGTTGTTGCTAATTGTCTTTTTCCAGGCATTAATGTTAAGTGACCCTTTTTGCTTTATGGTTAGTCACAATTTACATCACTTTTCTGTAAATGGAATAAAATAATGTGCAAATGCTTTAATGCATCTGCAAGAAAAATATTTTCTTTTAATGACTCTTAATGAACCCCTGTTTTATGCAGCGTGTGAAAAGTTGCCAAGATGTGTAAAGCAATTAGGATGACAAAAAGCATGAGTTTTAAAGAGCCATTTCTCTTGTGCATTGTGTGTGAAAAACTAGAATAAGTCTTCAGGGAAAAAATTAATTTTAATAAGCTTCTCTTCTTGCTTAAATACTGTGTAAATCTATGTTACAAAGTGGTCTATAATGCATTAATGGAACAAGTCTCCAATATGATATTATTGATCTTGTAAAAAAAATAAAAGATTAATTTTATCATCAACTTGCTAGTGTAAACTTGATTGTATTGGTGACAAATATTCTAAAAGCCTTGATGTGATATGACTTCAGTAAATATATGTTGTTTTCTCTAGAACTACAACAATGTTCCAAATAGGAAAACAGTAAAATAGTCCCTATCCATTTCTCTATGTTTATTTTGTTCAGCAGAGCAGAACACTTTTACATGATAGGCCTCTAGGTTGCTAAAAAAAACAAATTAATTTGCTTCATAATGTAAATGAATAGAAGTTATTTTGCTATTTGGGGTACTTGGAAGAAGTAACATTTTGAAGCCTCAATAAAAATAGAATTTCACATACATTTAAGGATTCTGTTCCAGGTAAAACATATATTTTGACTGGGTGGGGTCTGGATGAAGGACTTAAGAGTTTCCAGAAAGTAGGCGAACCCTTCTGTTTGATATATAAATCCGGCTCCCATCCATTTTTCCATGCTTATTACTCATTACTCTCTGTCACCAACTATTCATTCAAGCCAAACTAGATCACTTATTGTTATACGGACAGAACTTTCTGTCTCTGGTCCTCAGACTTTTATAAGTTGTTCCTCATGTTTGGAATGTACTCCACTCTCACCTCTGCCTCCTATATAAATGGACTGCTATTTAAGGAGTTTTAAATATAATTTATGTAGATGAAAAATACATATTAACACCAACATCAAAGGCAAGAAAGCCAGTATGAAAATGACTGTAAATGGCTTTTTTTTTAAACTGACTTCATAAAAACACTTATAGAAGATAGTCTTATAATATCCCTTGCTTTTATGATGCTAACATTCTGGTAGAATCAGATGGCCATGATAATTTTTATATGAAATATTCAAGTTCACCATAATTGGGATATGAAAAGAAGGACATGGTTTAAATAATCATGATATATCTGCACAAGTTATTCATCATTTTGAAAGAGAGAAAATGATGATAGATGGACAGAAATGAGGGTGAGTCGTGACAGTGACGGGGAGTTAGGAGCTTGAGAAGAATAGAGAAGCTTCAAAACAACTGTTCTGGGGAACGTAATAGAGTCAATCAGGGATGAATAAAAGAACAGCTGTGTGACAAGGAAGGACCAGTTATGGTTAGATGGCATAAAATGTTAGTAGACCTGGTCAGCACCTTTTCCTGATTTCTTCAAGCAGCATCTGGCTACTTTGGGGTAAAGGATAGGAGGAATAGAGGAAGAAATGTGCAGAGTTGAGTGGTAACAAGTCTAACCTTCCCCTACCTTTTACTCCCTTCCCCCCCCCTCCCTGAAATGAAGGATGGAGGCATTCAAGCATATAACACTACTGAAATGAATAATGACAATTAATATTGGGTAGAGAAAGAAGTAAGAAGTATTGATATATTAAGAGAATAAACAACAATCAACTGATGGTCACAATGACTGTGAAGAAGATGGAGAAAAGAAAAAGAACAGGAGATTCTAGCCAAAGAGGGATTCTAGAATCTTAGAGGAGGAGATTTTTTGAGTGATGCTGTGATCTAGTATGATAGCATATCACAAAGTAGAGAAGAGATAGAGGTGACAGGAATTAAACTGTTAAAGGAACCATGAGGAATAAACATTAGAATGACCTAGAGAATCAAGGGGAATATCATTCAGACTTATTGTTCTAGCAATTCCAAAACTGAGGTGTCAGAGACAGAAGAAAGAGAAGTGTTAAATACAACAAAATATGTATAACTATACTTTTTATGGAAACAAGCAATGCTCATTAAATAGGGGAAGAGCTGAGTAAGTTGGGGTATAATGACATCATAGAATATTAATGTGACTTAAATGAATAGGAAGAACTCAGAGAAACATGGGAAGACTTATGTAGAGTGATATGAAACAAAAAAAAGCAAGACCAAGAGAAAAAAATGTACACAATGACTATAACATTGCAAATAGAAACTCTAAAAGTTAAACAACTTATTCTAACTACAGCGAACAGTAATGGTTCCTGAGAACAGAAAATGAACCACATATTCTTTTCCTTAGGGAGGTAAAGAATGATGGGTATGGAATGTTACATCATTTTTCATATAAGACTGCTTTGTGGGTTGTACAGCTTAACTGTTTTCATCACTACAAGGGAGAGTTCATCCTGGAGTCTGGGGACATGACTGTGGTTTTTTTTTTTTAAAACGAAAACACAAGAGTTAAAAAGGAAGATTAGTATACTAAGAGACAAAGACCATGATAGATAGAATTGGATAAGATAGGGATCTATGTCAATATATGACAACATCATTCAAGGGTCTGTGATTTCATCATTGTGGGGATTCCATCTGGGCAGAATAAAAATTTATCTACAATTTTTAGTCTCAGGGAAGTGTCTGAAACTCAAAGAGGTTAAATAACTTGTCCACAGATGCTTAACTAGTAAGTGTAAAAAACAGGATTTTAACCCAGTTCTTAAGGACGAAAAATCTTGTTGCTCTTCTGGTTGGGGCTATAAGAGGACAAAGATCATGTAGTAATATCAGAATCACAAGAGTTTGTGTTGGATGAGTAGGTATTACAAATATTCTCCTTTCTGCTATGGAAGAAATGATGTTAACTTTCATTATTTCTCCTGTAATGTTTGAAACTCTTTCATCCACCATAAGAATAGCAACATAAATGCATGATTTTTATCAAGGAAGACAAAAAACCATGTTTGAATATAATAAAAAAGTTTAGTTTAGACTTTTCTTATGATATCAGGAAGACAAAGAAATACAGATTTTTTTTCTCCTTGAAAAATCCATATTTCAGTGTGTGATGAGTACTAAACTTAAATGGAAAGATATGAGACATTAGTGTACCACCACCATCTGATTCATGTCCCTTTTAAAACTATTTGTTCCTTAGGGATGACTAATGAAGGCGAATGTCTGCTATCCTGAGACCATTTGCACAGTTTGGCAATAAAAGTCTCCCATTGTAAGACAAAAACACCACATTAGAATTCAGACACTACACAGTTTGATCTGTTATAAAACGTCAGAAATGTAACTGCAAATGTTAGTAGATTCCAGTTATCCACACGGCAGAGGATTGGCAAGCAAAGGAAATTGTGTAATCTAATAGTATAATTCCATTGAACATGAAATCAGCAGAGACATGGGCTCAAACCCTACCCAATTCTTACTAGCAGTTTGACTGTGGACAAATCTGTCTCTGAATCTCAGTTTCCTTGTGGGTAAAATGGAAATAAAACTATCTCTAGTATTAATACCTTCTTTCTACTGAGTACAAGACCTCATCATTTCTTGCCTTCTACAATAACCTTTTGGTTGGAATCCCTGTCTCAAGCCTCTTCCCACTCTAGTCCGTCCTTCACTCTCACGCCAAAGATATTGTCCTAAACACACAGGCCTGACCATGTCACCCTCTTCCCCCTCCTACTCATTAAACTCCAATGATTTCTTATTACTTTCAGGATCATATAAAATTATAAGTTTGGCTTTTAAACCCCTATATAATTTGGTCCTTTTCTACCTTCCTGCTTTTCTCATACCAATGTTATAGAACAATATATGTTCTATAACTTGGAAGAAAGTCTTAGAGAATTAAGGTTCAGAAAGATTGAAAGATGTCTACATTGGCACAGCTAATGAATTAGTGTTAGAGGTGGGGTCTAAACCCATGTTCCCCAAATCCAAATTCAGCAATCCATCTAATACCAGGGGATAACTCTTGTTAAAGTTGCTGTGAGGCTCAAATAATAATGTATGCAACATGCTATATTTACAGCAACACCTCAATGATTCAAAGGTCATTTATGTGACAGCTTCAACTATTCATTACACAGCCAACAACCAAGGGTACTGGATCAAGTCAGGAGAAGTGGGATCTAATTCTGGCTTGGGCACTAACAAAGTCTGTGGCCATGGGCATGTCATTTGTCCTCTTGGACTGTTTCCTCATCTATAATATTAATAGAATGGACTACAGCAGGATTTTTCAGTTTTAAAGTAAAATGTCTAAATTCTTTGCCATAGATCTTTCTAAATTCTTAGTTCCTGGTAATTGGGAAAAAGGGGAAAAAAAATCCAGGTTTGGGAGGAACAGGAAAGATGGAAAGTGCAGGTCAGTTTTATGTGGCTATGGATTTTGAGAAATGGGGATTTTTTTTGGTAGGAAAAGATTTTGGTGCTAATAAAAGTTTGCCAAGAATTGGACTTTAGAAACAGAGGATTATATTTCTAAGATTCCATTCATGTGTAATTTCTTACGATTCTATTATTACAGAAGATAGCAAGAAAGGTCACCAAAAAGTCAAAAATAGGTTTCACAAAGACATACATTTAGAGGTGGAAGGGATTTTAAAGGTCACCAAGTTTGTCAAGTCCACTGCCTTCATTTTACAAATGAGAAAACTACAGCTAAAATGGAAACCTAACAGCAGCTTGCCCATAGTCACACAGACATAAAGTGGGAGAGCCAGATTTTGAACTTGAGTCCCATGGCTTAAATGTCAGTGCTCACCTCTGTATCACTCTATCTCTAATCACATATAGTATTAATTCTCATGTATCTTACTCATAGGAAAGCCCCTCAGTTCCTCACTCAAAATCTACTTACTCCTATTTTAGACATATTTTTTTTAGTAATCTTCCTCGTCTGTTTTCCCAGTCTAAAATAGATTAGCAATAGCAAATGAAACAAAGGGGAAATGCAAGAGGCAGACACGCTGACAGCAGCAAGAAGTGACAATCTGATATTGAAGAAGACAGAAAAACTATAAAAAGTACATACAATTTTTTAAAATTGCAATATCCTTCTGTAAGTGGTAGTAGTTAACACCCAAAAGCACACCAAGAGAGCATGCCCACAGCAGGGTGGTTCTCTCTTTATCTGGTGAAATCAATTCATTTACTTGTTCTTCAACCTTTTAGTACCAAAGATCCTTATTTCTTTTTCTTTCTTTCTTTTCTTTTTTCCTTTTGGAAAGGGGAAGGTAGGACAATTGAGGTTAAGTGACCTGCCCAAGGTCACATGGCTAGTTTTGTGTCAAGTGTCTGAGGTTAAATTTGAACTCAGGCCCTCCTGACTCAAGGGCCAGTGCTCTATTTATTGCGTCACCTCGCCACCCGATCCCCCCTCTTTATTTCTTAAAATTCCTGAACAGATAAAACTGCCCTGTCCTCTTTCTCTTCCTTCTTGCCTCTTACTTCTTCCAATACTCATTTCCTTTCTTTCCCTAAATTCACAGTTCTCCATTACTCAGCTCCAAGGACTGCCCACACATTTATAGGAAGGCACTATATTTCCAAAACTGAAAAATTCATCTCCCATTTCTCTCCTGTTTATCCCCCAGGAAGACCCAAGTTTAAATTCAGCCTCCTACACTTAGTAGTTGTGTGACCCTGAGCAAGTCACTTAACTTCTATTTGCCTCGGTTTCTAAAGCTGTACAATTGGGATAATAATAGTGCCAATTTGCTAGGGTTGCTGTAAGGATCAAATGAGATAGTATTCAGTACTATTCCTGGCACACGGAAGACACTTAATAAATGTCTGTTTCCTAAAATATATTAGGTTGGTTCTGTTTAAGAAGACAAGGGGATATATAATTAGGTCCGTAGATTTAGGGCTAGAAGGGGTAATAGAAGCCAAGAAGCCTAATCTTTTCAATTTACAGATGAGGAAACTGAGCACAAGAGAGAAAGGTTAAAAGACTTGTTCAGTGCACAGAGCTAGTGTCTGGGGCATTAGTTCTAGACTCTTAAATCCAGTGCCCTAGAGAATCATAGAAGAAATAATGGCAATACAAAAGAGCATTGGTCCTTTAAAAGGTAGATATTATTTATTTGGAAAATGCTGACTACTTTCAGATCTCACAGTTCAATAAAAGATATTTCTGAACTAAAGAACTTTCTTATCAGAACCTCAGTATTTCACATCTATTTTTTCTCACATAATTTTTTAAAAAATGTGTCTTGGATCACACATAGACTTTTATCTAAGTAGAAAAGTTATCTTTCCTCTCCCCTCTTCCATTATAGCTGAAGAGTTGAAGAGAAATGTGAGAACTAAATTATTCAAGGGCATATTCTGGGTTCAAACTTAAAATAGAAACCAGGTATCAGGAGATGCCCAGACTCCTGATTTATTAACCAGTCACAGTCAATTATCTGATTGACTTCTTTTTGTTGGGGATACAAAACTAGTATTTTATCAGGTATAAGAAACTCCCAGTATGGAAACTTATTCTACAGATGCATATTGACAATGGTTCTGTGTTGTTTGGCCTTTGTTTCTGAAGATGACCAATGACATCATGTGTCATGACTTGGGCATAAATTGAATTAAAGGGAGGCAGAGTTGCACAAAGTAAATTGCTGGTGATGCATAGTTAACTGTGTTGGAGACAGGACTTGAACCCAGGTTTTCCTGACTCTAAACCTCTATCTACAATGTCATTCTGCCTTTCTCCTGTTGCTTATGATTTGGTACATTTTCACGCAAAAATTTTTTTTTAAATTTATGATAGATCAATATATTTGTTTGTATATCATGACATTAATATATGGCATATTTTAGCATCATGATAAATTCAATTATTTTGCCTTACAATCAGTGGACATAGATACTTCACGACTTCCTGAAAAGAGATAAACCTTCCCATTTTGGTACCAGGTTGATTTGTTATTTTCATTAATTTTGTAGATGTCAGGTGCCAAGAAATTTTGTAACTCTCTGTTAAATCACTTCCCACATAAGGAATAAACAGTTCCTGCCTGTGTATGTGACTCCTGGCAGTTATATTTGTGGTGGAAGAGGGATAAGGGGCACTTAGAAGGGATATAAAAATAGTACATGACTGCTTGTCAGGTGCTTGAGGTGAAGGAAAGGGGATAGGATTTACAGAGCAGTCATTTCCAATCTCTTCCTCCCCAGTTGCTTAAGGATGGTGGTGTAACTTAAGAGACGGTGCCAACATTGACAGCGTTAAAAAAAAACAAACAAAAATGTCCTCAAATCTAAGAACCAGGTAGGAGTAAAAGGTTTTTTTCCCCTAGAAGCTTCTTTTATTTTCTCCCTTTGCCTTTCTTTATTGCCAACTATAAGTTAATAAAATCTTTGAATTTTTTTTTTAAAAAGAAACTCATGAACTTGGTGAATGCTTTCTAGGAAGCAATATGGTATTTTTCAAAGGCACCTTATGTTTATCACTTTCTGAGTTCACATGTCTCAAGGCATAGGTACTTAAATTGTCTCACATTCATTTAGGAGGTAGTGTGATTCAATAGCAAAAGCTTTATTCTGGAATTAGAAAACCTGGGTTCCACTCCCACCTTATTAATTGTGTGACCTTGAGCAAGTCACAGCCTCCCTGGGTTCTTTTTCCCTGGGCTCATTTCTAAAATGCATGGTATTGGAATCTCTGCAGTCCCTTCCAGCTCTAAACCATGCTCTGTGTCTCTCCTCTCTCCCCAAAACCTCTTCAGTAAAAACTGGCTTGAGCAGTAAGGTTCTCAGACCCAGAATACATATAAACTAAGACTTTACTGACTCAGAAACCAATGTTGCTCCCACACTCACCCACTTGCTTGTTGTGGCACAGAATCAAATTTCCAAGGTTTTTGCCCCTCATTCCTTATTAGGCAGCTCAGAAAATACCCTCGTTTTCTTTTCTTTTTTTTTTTTAGTAGTTTATTCTTCCAGAGTTACATGTAAAAACATTTTTTAAACATTCATTTTTAAAACTTGAGTTCCAAATTCTGTCCTTTCCTCCCTTCCCACTCCTCCCTCATTTAGACGGCAAGCAATTTGATATAGGTTATACAAATATAGTCATGCAGAACAGTTTCATTATAGTCATGTTGTGAAAGAAAACATAGACAAGAAAAATCTCAAGAAACATAAAGTTTAAAAAAAAACATTTTTCAATCTGCATTCAGACACTTTCAGTTGTCTAGGGAGGGATAGCATTTTTCATCCTAAGTCCTTTAGAGTTGTCTTGTACCATTGCATTTCTGAGAATAGCTATGTCATTCACAGCTGATCATCCTACAATATAGCTGTTACTTTGTACAAAGTGCATTTTACTTTGCATCAGTTCATAAAGTCTTTCCAAGTTTCTCTGAGAGCATCCTGCTCATCATTTCATAAGTATTACATCTTAATCACATACATGATTTGTTCAGCCATTACCCAAGTGGTGGGCATCCCCTCAATTTCTAATTGTTTGCCCCCAGAAATGAGGTGCTATAAATATATTTGTATATACAGGTCCTTTTGTTTTTTTTTTAAATCTCTTTTGGTATACAGACCTAGTAGTGGTATTGCCTGCTCAAAGGGTATGCATGGCTTTATAGCCCTTTGGGCATAGTTCCAAATTATTCCACAGAATAGTTGAATCATTCCACAACTCCACAACCAGTTCATTAATGTCTCATTTTTCCCACACTCCCTTCAACATTTGTCATTTTGCTGTCCTATTAGCCAATCTAATAGGTATGAGGTAGTACCTCAGAATTGTTTTAATTTGTATTTCTTTAATCAATAGTGTATTAGAATATTTGTTCATATGGCTTTAGATAGCTTTGATTACGGATATTTTTTTAATCATTTATCAATTGGAAAATGGTTCTTATTTTTATAAATTTGACTCAGTTCTCTATAGGTTTGACAAACAGGCCTTTAATAGAGAAACCTGCTTCAAAATGTTTTTCAGTTACCACTGCTAACTGTATTTCCTTCCATCCTGTCCTGCCCACCCCCCCATTTATTCTATTCTCTCTCTCCTTTCACCCTGTCCCTCCTCAAAAGTATTTTGCTTCTAACTACTCCTTCCCCAATCTATCTTCCCATCTATCACCTCACCTTTCTCTTATTCCCTTCTCCCCTACTTTCTTGTAGGGCAAGATAGATTTTTAAACCCAATTGAGTGTGTATGTTATTCCCTCTTTGAGCCAATTCTGATGAGAAGGTTCTCTCACTCTTCTTCAACTACCCCTCTTATCCTCCATTGTAAAAGGTTTTTCTTGGCTCATGTGAGATAATTTACCACATACTACCTCTCCCTTTCTCTTTTTCCCCGTGCATTCCTTTCTCATTCTTTCATTTATTTTTTAGGTTATCATCCCTTCACATTCAACTCACACCTGTGCCCTCTGTCTATGTATAATGAGCAAAGTCTTATGAGTTACAAATACCATCTTCCCAAGTGGGAATATAAACAGTTTAACTTTAATAAGTCCCTTATGATTTTTTTCCTGTTTGTCTTTTTATGCTTCTCCTGAGTCTTGTTATTTGAAAGTCAAATTTTTCTTTTCTCAAGAATGCTTGAAATTCCTCATTGAATATCCATTTTTTTCCCCTGAAGGATTGTACTCAGTTTTGCTGAGTGGGTAATTCTTAGCTCTATTCCTAGCTCCCTTGCCCTCCAGAATATCTTATTCCAAGTCTTCTCATCCTTTAATGTAAAAGCTGCTAAATCTTGTGTTATCCTGATTGTGTTTCTACAATACTTGAATTGTTTCTTTCTGGCTGCTTTTAATATTTTCTCCTTGACCTATGAACTCTGGAGTTTGGCTATAATATTCCAGGCACTTTTCATTTTGGTATCTCTTTCAGGGAGTGATCAGTAGATTATTTCTATTTTGCCTTCTAGAATATCAGGGCAGTTTTCCTTGATAATTTCTTGAAAGATCATGTCTAGGTTATTTTTTTGAGCATGACTTTCAGTTAGTTTAATAAATTTTGAAATTATTTTTCCTGGCTCTATTATCCAGGTTAGTTGTTTTTCCAATGAGATATTTCACACTGTCTTCTATTTTTTCATTCTTTTGGTTTTATTTTTTTCTTGATTTCTCATAAACTCATTAGCTTTCATTTGATCCACTCTAATTTTTAAGGAATTATTTTCTTCAGTGAACTTTTGGACCTTCTTTTTCCATTTGGTCAATTCTGCTGTTTAAGACATTCTTCTCCTTATTAGCTTTTTGGACCTCTTTTCCCATTTGACCTAGTCTGTTTTTTAAGGTGTTATTTTCTCTAGTATTTTCTTGCTTCTCCTTTACCAAAGTATTGACTTGTTTTTCATGATTTTCTTGAATCACTCTGATATCTCTTCCCAATTTTTGCTCTTCTCCTCTTGATTTTCAAAATCCTTTTGGAGTTTTTCCATGACCTGAAACCAATTCATATTTTTCTTGGAGGCTTTGGATATAGGAGCTTTGACTCTGTAGTCCTCTTCTGAGTGTGTGTTTTGATTTTCCTTGCCACTATAATAACTTTCTATCCTCAGAGTTGTTCTGTTTTCTGCTCAATTTTATAATCTATTACTTGGCCTCTTAACTCTTTGTTAAAGTAGGGCCCTGTTTCCAGGGTGAAGGGAACACTGTCCCAAGTTTCAGGAGTTTTGTATACCTGTTATCAGAGATACTTCTAGAGACCTGTAAGTTTTCAGCTCTTCCAAATGGGTATGATCTAAAGAGAGGTATTTACTACTCTCCTGGCCTGTGCTCTGGTCTATGAGTAACCACAAGCATGCCTTTCTGCCCTGGAACTCTGAGGAGGGCCCACCTCCACTGTGGCCACAAGTTCTGCTATGCTAGTCCTCCTTCTCGCCCTGGGACTGACACTGGAATCTGAGTATGGGCAAAGCAACAGAGTCCTGCCTCAATGCTAGCAAAAAGACCCCTGTAATCTACTTTTGACCAGTGGTTCAACCCCCTTTTCATCTGTGGGTTGAAAGCTCCAGAAGTAGCTATTACCACTGCTGATTTATTCACTCTCAAGGGTACTCCTGGCTTGCAGGGGCCAGGGCTGTGCTGGCGTGACCTGGGTTGGACTGTGCTCCACTCTCACCCAGGTGCAACAGACCTTTCCTGCTGACTTTGTAAGTTGTCTTTGGCCTCTGTGAGCTGAGAAGAATGGAAACTGTCACTGCTGCCAGCGATTCAGTTGCTCTGAGGCCTGCCCCTAGTTTACTGGGGCTTAGTCTGTGCTGGAGCAGTCTGTGCTAGACTGTATTCCTCTTTCACCCTGGTGTTAACAGACCTTTCCTGCCAACTTTCCAATATAGCTTGGTCTAAAAATTGGTCTCACTCTGTCTTTTTCTGGGTTATGCTGCTCTAGAATTTATTTAGAGTCATTTTTTAAAAGTATTTCGTGGGGTTTGGGGAAGAGCTCAGGCAAGTCCCTACCCCTTACTCCACCATTTTGGCTCTGCCTCCTTTCACTTTTAACGAAGGTAGTGATGGGGACATCTTTATATTTAATACCATGTCAGCTTTTAATAATATAGCACTTTCTTCCCATGGCTATTTTGAGGATCAAATGAAAATATTTGTAAAATACTTTGTAATCCTTAGAGCACCATATAAATGCTGGCTATTATTATAAATCCTGCAAGTTTGAACTTTGAGTGGTTTTGATGGGGGATGGGGGATAGGGGATGGGGGTGGGAGCTTGAATTGGAGTAGAAATCTTTTGCTGTATGTCTACGCCACTGACCTCTTCCTGTAGCTGCCTTCCCTGTGTGGCATTGTTTTTCTTCAGAAACCATTCCTTCCTTGTTTGTTCCTCTCTCCCCCATCCTGGGCTTCTCAGAAGAAACCAAATGTTTTTATCTCATTTTCAATTAAAAAAAATCAAACTAAGCTCTGGTCACTAGTGGGCAGAGTGAGTGAGTAGAGGTTTATAAATTAGGAAATAGTCTATCTGTTGTTTCAAGGTCAATGTTATTTCTCAGAATAGCAGACCATTGAACAAGTGAACATGTGCTTTCCTTATTAGAAAAACTGGACTGGCCCAGTCTAAAATTCCAGTGAGGAAATTGGGAGAGGATTGTTTAAAAAAAAGAGAGAGATTTCATAGAGAGGCCTCTTTCCCCTTACATATCAAGTTATCAAGTCCTGAGAAGTTCTGTCTATACTTCTTATATCCTTCTCCTCCTCTCTACCCTGACTTCTACTCTCTAGTTCAAGCCCCTCTCGCCTCATACCTACCTTATTATGATAGTCTTCTAAATAATTTTGTTTGTTTCTATTATCTCCTTTCTTGATTCCATTCATCTCAGAATTTTTATACTACTATCTGGGTAATTTTCCTAGTGCTTTCTTCTAGTAAGATTAGCTTACTGCTCAAAAATTTTCAATGGCTTTCCATTATTTATATATAAATCAAATATTAAATGTCATACTCTAATCTGTTACAACCTGTTTTCAACCTGCCTTTCCAGACTTATTTCATATTACTCCCCTTCATATCCAATAAAACTGGACTGCTCACCATCCTGTTCTCTTCCATTAATGTGCCTTGGATTGCCCCCATCCTTAATGTACACAAAGGATTCCTTCTCTATCCTCCAACTTCATCTATTGAAATCCTTTCCTTTTTTCCAAGTCTCAATCTAATATCACTTTATCCAGAAAGGGTTTGTTGAATTTATTAGCCATTAGGCAAGGCCATAGTTATTTTATGACCCTATCCTGATGACTAGGTAAGGAACAGGGGATGTTTTATTAATTATTGCATGCCTCAAGTATTTATTAAAAAAAAACAACTTATGTGAGACTTTGACCCTTGAAAGCCAGTCTTCAGGAGAGTAGCTTAGGACTCAGAGTAGGTCAAGAAACAAAAGAAAGTCCAAAGAAAAAAATACCAATTATTGTCTGGGCCTAGGAAATATTTTAATATAGTCCTACCAATGATGGGTGGGATTCAGAAGCAGCAACTTAAAGAGGGGCAATTAAAACAATGGTTCTCAAACTTTTTTTTCATCATAGCACAATATTATTCTTTGTCTTGGAAAATGGCACACATTTTATCAGAGTGAAAGAACATACTTACACATAAAATTTCAATATAAGTTCCATAAAATTTATGTCAAACCCATTCAGGAGCTCATAGTACACTGTACCTTACTTGGTATACTCTTTGAGAACCTTTGCTAGAACATATAAGGTTATGAAGACAGGGGGAAGTCCATTAGATGATGGCTTGAGCAAAGCAAGTTCACTGTTGGAAATTTAGACAAGAGCGCACACAGTATTCTAGACAACAGAGACTCAAAAATAATAGCAATTACGTAGTGCTTTAAGGTTTACAAAACACTTTAAAAATGTTTTTCCATTTGATCATCACAAAGACTTTTTGAGGTAGGTGCTATGAATGTCTTCATTTTACAAGAAAGAAACTTAGGCTGAGAGAGGTTAAATGATTTATTTTGGGTTATTTAGTTAAGTGTCTGAGGCTGAATTTGAACCAAAGTCTTCTTGACTACAAGCCCAACATTCTATCCACTGGAGCACCTTGCTTCCTCTTGTCAAGATATCAGTCATAGAGGTTCTTAACTTTGAGTATATGAAATTCTTTTCTTTTTGTAAATGTAAATTTATTTTTAGTTTTCAACATTCACTTCCACAAGATTTTGAGATAAAAATTTTCTCTTCGGCTTTCCCCTACCTCCCACCCCAAGATAGCAAGCTTACTGAGTACCCCTTCCCCCAGTGTGCTCTCTCTTATATCCTCCCCCATACCCTCTCTAACTTTCTAGTAGGGTAAGATGGATTTCTATACCCCAGTACCTGTATATCTTATTGTCCAGTTGCATGTAAAAAAAACAACAACATTTTTAACATTTGTTTTTAATACTTTGAGTTCCAGATTCTTTCCTGTCTTCCCTCCTCACACTGCTCCACTGAGAAGATAAGCAATTCAATACAGGTTGTACATGTGTAGTTACACAAAATGTTTCCATCGTAGTGATATTGTAAAAGACAAACTATATTTTCCCTCCATCCCATCCTGCTCCCTACTTGTTAAATTTTCTACTTTTACCCTGTAACTTTTCAAACATGTGTTACTAACTACCCTCCCCCCCAATCTGCCCTCTTATCCCCTTTCCCCAACCTTTCCTGTAGGATAAAATGCCCAAATGAGTGTGTATGTTATTCCCTCCTTAAGCCAAATTCAATAAGAGTAAAGTTGTCCCACTCCTTTTCAGCTTCCAGCTCTTCCGCTCCGATGTATAAGTTTTCTCTTGCCTTTTTTATGAGAATTTATCCTATTTTATCTCTCCTTTTCTCCTTCTTTCACTATATTCCTCTCTCACCTCTTAATTTTATTTTATAGATATCATCCCTTCCTATTCAACTGATTCCATACCCTCTGTCTATGTATACTTGTACACTCATACACACACACATACACCCTCCTATACATACATATATATTCCCTTCAACTATCCTCATACTGAGAAAAGTTTCCAGAGTTACAATGATGGTTTTTCCATGTAGGAATATAAATAGTTCAACCTTAATAAGTTCTTTATGATTTCTTTTTCCTGTTTGCCTTCTCATGCTTCTCTTGTTTCTTGTATTTGAAAGTCAAATTTTCTGTTCAGCTCTGTTTTTTTTCATCAAAACTACTTGCAAGTCCTCTATTTCATTGAATGAGCATATTTCCCCTGGAGTTTTATATTCAGTTTTGCTGGGCAGGTGATTCTTGGTTTTAATCCCAGCTCCTTTGACCTCCTGAACATCATCCTCCAAGCCCTTCAATACCTTAGTGTAGAAGCTGCTAGATCTTGCATTTTCCTGATTGTGTTTCTACAGTACTCAAATTGTTTCTTCCTGGCAGCTTGTAATTTTTTCTCCTTGACCTGGGAACTCTGGAATTTGGCTATGATATTCCTAGGAGTTTTCTTTTTGAGATCTTTTTCAAGAGGTGATTGTTGAATTCTTTTCATTTCTATTTTACCCTCTGGTTCTAGAACATCAGGGTAATTTTCCTTGAGAATTTCTTGAAGGAAGATTTCTAGGTTCTTTTTTTGATCATGGATTTCAAGTAGTCCAATAATTTTTAAATTACCTCTCCTGGATCTATTTTCTGGGTAAGTGTTTTTTCCAATGAGATATTTCACATTGCTTTCTATTTTTTCATTTGTTTGGATCTGTTTGATAGTATCTTGATTTCACATAAAATCATTATCTTCCATTTGCTCCAATCTAATTCTGAAGGAATTATTCTCTTCAGTGAGTTTTTGAAATTTCTTTTCCATCTGGGCAATTTGACTTTTTAAGGCATTCTTCTCCTCCTTGTCTTTTTGGGCCTCTTTTGCCATGTGAGTTAGTCTATTTTTTAAGGTGTTATTTTCTTCAGTCAGGTTGTTGGCTCTCTTTTCATGATTTTCTTGCATCATTCTCATTTTTCTTCTCAATTTTTCCTCTACTTCTCTTACTCGATTTTCAAAATCCTTCTTGAGTTCCTCCATGGCCTGTAACCAATTAATATTTTTCTTAGAAGCTTTTGATGCAGGAGTTTTGACTTCACTGACGTCTTCTGGTTCCACGTTTTGATACTTTTCATCCCCAAAAACGGATTCTATGGTCCGATTGTGCTTACTCTGCTTGCTCATCTTGCCAACCAATTACTTGGCTTTTGAGCTCTTTGTCACTGTAGAACTCTGCTTCCAGAGTGGAAAGAGCTATGTCCCAAATCACTGGGGTTTTTGCACATGTTGTCAGAGGTCTGAGGAGGGTGCTCAATCTATAGCCACCACAAGCTTTGGCACACTGGCGTTTCTCACCCCAGGACCACCACCCAAGACTGTGATCCAGATCCATGCAGGTCAAAGCAAGAGCGAGTACCCTCTGAATGGTTGTTTGGTCCCCTTATAATCTGCAGTCCAGGGGCTCTAGAGGCAGCCATGTGACAGCAGCTGCAGCCACCAAGCCTCCCCCACCTCTCACCCCAGGGGCAAGGGCAAGTCAGCACTCTTCTATCACCTGCCTCCAACAGAGTTCCCCACTGACCTTTTACTTTCTCTTTGTCTTATGGGTTGAGAAGTCTGGAAACTGCCACAGCTGCTGGTGATTCCCTCTCCTGAAGTCTGCTCTGGGCAGTCTGTGCCGCTGGTTGAGGCCACCCTGGTCTGGTTGTGGGTGGTTTATGCCGAAACTGTGCTCAGCTCCCAGCTGGGTGCAATACATCCTTCCTGTTGGCCTGCCAGGCTCCCTTCAAAGAGAGATTTGTTTCTCTTTGTCACTTTGTGGGTTCTGTAGCTCTAAAATTTTAGTCATATTTTATAGGTACTAGAGGTTGTTGGAGCAGGAGCCGCATGGAATTCCTGTTTTTACTCTGCCATCTTGGCCCAATTCTATTTTTAAAAATAAATTCATTTCAATATAAGTGGTTCCCTTTCAAAGTTCCACATTTTATTTCTCAAATTTAAAAATTTTATCCTTAGAAGGGGTTTAGAGATTTCAGCAGACTGTCCAAGGGATCCATAACACAAAATTGTTAAAGATAGGAACATGGAACAAAGGAATCACCTCCATAACAAAGGCCTCCTTGACCATATAAACCACAAGAATAATCACTTCAAATAACCAAAATAGCAAGAATGAGCCTAGATAAGAAATAAGAAACTTCTTCTGGGCCTGACCAGGAGGACCTCCAGAAGAGGGCATGCTAGAAAAAATTGATAGCCTCAAGCAAAGATGAGGAATTCTTAGGCTAAAGCATCTTTATCCTTCAAAGAAGTAGGGCAGAGATGAAGAACCTGTGGCCTTGAAGCCATTGGTTTTCTAATCCCTTTACTGAATTCTATAAAGTTTGGATTCAGTTAAAGGAATACACTTAAGAACCTAGAAGGCCACATGTAGCCAGGGGAGGTTCAATGAAGGGGACTGGAATGATGAAGTCAGAAGGCCTTCAGAAATAGAATTAAAGTTCAGGATAACTGATTCCAAGAGAAGTGAATCATTTATAGCTTTGTCGAGCTGAATCCATTGGCTAGTGGCTTAAAGCTGAGATGACACAAGGATCTTAGAGATCATTGAGTCTAACCAACTTACTTTAAGGAATTTATAATTCTCCAGATATTTTAACTCTTTATTAATGTATTTCAAACATTTTAGTCATGTCTTATTCTTCATGATTCCATTTGGGGTTTTCCTGGCAAAGATACTGGAGTGGTTTGCCATTTCCTTCTCCAACCCATTTTACAGATGAAGAAACTGAGGCAAACAGGGTTAAGTAATTTGCCCAGGGTCACATAGCCTGAAGCCAGATGAGAACTCAGGAAGAAGAATCTTCCTGACTCCAGGCTGTGCACTATGGTGCCACCTAGCTGCTGCCTTCAGAACATCTTTCCATTCATTTGTTCAATGAGCATTTATCTACTTCTACTGTATGGATTATGGTATCTGTGAATCCAAAGTAAGTATAGTCATTTCTCTACTGTGAAATATTTGTTCCTAAAAAATACCAACCCACACAAGATCAAGCAATAAAACCCACAGGGCTTATTGGGAAAATAGTTTTGGGGAACAATACCCAAAAACTTCATCAGTGACAAATTCAGAAGATAGGAACCTAATAAAAATGTTAGCACAATTGTATACATATAAAATAGAAAACAGTTAAGAAGCACAGAAATGCTATAATAAATAATGATGGTATCCCTGACCTCTGGTTGCTGCTCACTCTGTTCTCCAGTTCCCACAAAACATAGGCTAGCAAAGTCAAGTTACTGCAGAAAGAGGGCAGCACTGGCTAGCCCCAACTTGGGGGTAGAAGGTGGCCCTCATTAGCCCACAGCCCCTATTGTATCAGAAAACATAAAATAAACATGGTACTTTACCTCGAGAAGGGTATGAAGTTCACTTATGTAAGTGGGTGTTACATTGGGTCAGAAAGTCTGCAGTTTGTGAGTTATTATGAAGCAATGCAGATTCCTGTATTCTCTTTATGGTTCTTCCAACAACAAGGCTTGCATCTGAATCCCACCTTAGACACAATTGACAAATTGATTAGCTTCTCTTATACTGTTTCCTTATCTACAAATAGGGATATTAAAAAACATCTACTTCACTGAGTTGTTGAGATGTTCCATGAAATAATATATGAAAATATACATATATATGAAAAGAAATAAAAGGTCAGTTGTCATTCTTAGCTCTCTCTCTGGTCCTCTTCCTAAACTTATTCTTTGTCTTAATCACAACCTTCAGTCCCTCCACACCTCCCTGTTTTACTAGTCCATCATCCATTTTTGGCCTCACTTAGTCCTTTCAGGATCTTACCTCCATGACTCACCTGTTTGATTACAACTAAAACCTGGATCACCCACATTATTTACCTTCTCTCTTCCTCCTTGCATGCTGCTGAATTCTCCTGGGAAAAGTCCCATTACCATTGCAACTGGGCATACCACAACTTCTTGAGGTAATCTCAGCTAGATTATTGTCACCTCCTGGCAGTCCTTTTACTGTTCCATGGTTCTCTATCACACCTTTCACAGCTAGAACTTCTCTCAAGTCCTCTTCTCCTCTAAGCAGAGCACAGTACCTCCTATTTTATTGAGAAACTAAATACATGTCTGATGAGCTCCCTCTTCTTTCAAACCTGGTGCCTTGGAACTCTTGTTCTTACTTCATCTTCCTGTTTTCTCCTTCTTTAATTCAGCCTCTGAAGACCTGAGAGCTCTTCCCCTTGCCCGGTGTAATCCCTTCTATTTGTATCTTCCATCTCATCCTTTTAAAGTTTGCTCCTTTGATCATTCTCTTTCTCTGTGGTAGCAGCAATATCTAATGTTTGCCTTGCTCAAGGGATGAAGGGCTCAGGTTCTTAATATTACTTTCTAGTCGCTTGAGTACAGAAACTTGCCACGAGGAGCTCCAGCTGCTCACTGTGATTCTCTGAAAACTAAGCACAATTTGTGCTTGGGAGCTTGATCCAGCTGAATCAACTCTTCTGCTAAGTGTTGTAAATCTTCTGTTGACTGTTGAATGACATATAACTTATTTTGTTCCAATAGCAAATTTAAAACACCAGGTACTGCTCTGAGTAAGGTTCAGCCTTGAACACTCATTTTCAGTCTCTCCTTATCCACTGATGCCTTCCCTGATGTCTCCTAATATGCCTAGGTTTCTACTATCCTAAAAACCAATCCCTCTAAAACAAAACCAGAATCTGTTTGGTTATGTCATCTTCTTATACTATAAGACTCTCTCTCTTCACAATCAAGTGAAAAAAGGAATAGGATCTGGAGTCAGATGAATTGGGCCTGAATCTCATTTTGGCCACTTTCTGCTGCCTTGTGACCTTGGGACAAGTCCCTTCACCTAAGAGAGCCTGAAGTTTCTAATCTGTAAAGTGCATGGGTTAAAGCAATGACCTCTACTAATCTATAAAGATTTTTAAAAAACATTTTTTTAAAGCTAATGGGCCAATTTGGCTGAAACACATGATCCATGAAGGAAAGTATAGAAAAGTAATTGGGAAACTGATTGAGGAGGGCTGGATTTCCATGCTAAGGAGTTTGTTGTATATTATCCTAGGAACAATCAGGAGTTACTAAAGATTGCTTTTTGTTCAGGGGGATGACATGGTCTGACCTGAGTTTTAGGAATATCAAATTAATATCTGTTGAAAAATAGGTTGGAAACTGGAGAATGGAAGCAGGAAGGTTAGTCAAAATACTGCTGTACAGACAAAAGATGTTAAGATCTTGAATTACTATAGTGATTCTGGAAGCAGAAAGAAAAGGATGGAGGTGAGAGATTAGTTTCAGGAAATATAATTAGCAACAGTATTAGGGGCAAAGGAAACAGAAGAGTCAAAGACTGATTCAAGGTTGTAAACTGGAGTTTCTAGCCATAATGTGATGCCCTAAAGAGAAACAGGGAAGTTTGAATGAAGAATAGCTTAGGGGAAGGATAAAATAATGATTTCTGTTTTGAACACATTGAACTGCCAACAGGACATCTAGGTAGTACTGTTCAGAAATCCAAGAGTGAACTTAAGGATAGTGATTAAGATTGTATATATGGGGGCGGGGGGCCAAGCCAAGATGGTGGCACAGAAGCAGCAAAGCACCGCAGCTCCCACACAAACATGCTAAAAAACTCATAAAATGGGACTCTAAACAGATTTTCAAGCTCCAAAACTCTCCAAAAGACAGAAAGCACATCTGTTGCTACAGGCAGCTCAGCAGGTGGGGCTCTTCACAGCAGTCTGGGAGCCTCGGCCAAAACCCCGGCCGGGTCAGGCCTTGGGGCATCGGGCGGGGAATCGCGTCTATAGGAGAGCAGATCGGCTGCACTGGAGGCACAGCTACCACATTTATCAGGTCAGAAGAAAAAAAGGCTAAGAGAAAGGTCAGTGGATTTTGCTAACTCGGGAAGAGAAGAGCGGTCCGGCCAAACTGCTCCCAGGGCAAGGAAGCAGTGGGAGGCGGCTGTAGCAGCAGGAACGGAGCAGCAGCAGCCTCCACTGGGCTGCTTCAGAGCCCTCGGCCTGCAGAGAGCAGGGGGGCTAAGGCAATCCATCAGGGCCAAGGGC
>CM053597.1:108902651-108925120 GCA_028646575.1 Pseudocheirus occidentalis | reverse complement strand
CCTTCCCTGGTCCCAGCTCCCTCCTGAATCTGCCAGACAATCACCTAGATTCAGGAGCTGAAAGCTTACAGGTTCTTGTCAAGTCCTCAGGGATGAACAGCTCCCAGGTCCTTGCCAGTCCTCAAGGCAATCCCTGGCACACACTGAAGTTCACCTGATTCAGCACACCTCAAACCCTTCAGGACTTCTCTTGCCTGGAACTCAAGGATCAGCCAGGCTACCAACAAACAAAGTCCCATCCTGTTCATATCTTCAGTCAGCTTCACTGAGGAACCAAATCCAAAATCTGTCTGTTTCTCCAGAATTCTCCTGCTTATAAACACTGACCTTCTCCCAAGTGAACAGGGGAGTGTCTCAGCCAATGGCATTCTTCCACATCAACAGGGAAATTCACACCTTTTCACCAACGGACAGAGTTCTATACTTAGCCCTAAGTTACTAGGATCTACTTAACCCTAAGTATATCAAACAAATTGATTACCATTACACCACCTAAAGATACTTCTTTTTCTTTTTCCCTTTTCTTTCTTATTTTTTTAGATGAAGTGAATATTATATCTGCCCTCAGGCTAGAGATTTAAAAGTTTAAAAAAACTCTCTTGCATGAAAATATGGTAATTTAGTTGTCTACCTCTTTGCTAAACGGTGTGTATGATTCTCTGATTCTTGGAATATACTGTTGAAAGAGGGTGATTGGGAATGCCTACTAAGGAAAAGAAAATTCTAAAATATAATACTTTGCCAGAGTACAATATCTGGCTGGGGATTTAGAGCCACATACCAGAGCTGTTGATTCTTTTTTTTTTCCAACTTGACAGTGCAGAGAGAATAATGTACTCATGTTTCCCTAAGGCAAGGACTCAAAGTCAGTGGCAACAGCAGCTACCAGTCAGTAGACTACATTGGGATTGGGGTGGGCATTTGCCATTTTCATAGGCTTGGTTTGAAAGAAAAGCCACTCCCAAGAGGGCAAGAACCAAGGGAAGGATGAAAGAGAAAAATCATACCCAAGGAAAGGAGTAGCATTGGCCTGTAGAAACGGTGTTGGGGAGGGAGTAAGTGTGATCTCACAGCATACTTATGAGCTCAAGATAGTCACCACCATTATAACAAAGGGGGTGTCCCAAAAGTCTTAGTGTAGTTTGTTTTTCTTTGTTTGTTTTTTAGCCATTAAAACTTAAAACTGAACTAAGACTTTTGGAACACCCTGTACAACCGTCAGTTATTTATCAGATGTTATTGGTGATGTCTCCCCAGCAAAAAAGGTAGCTAGGTGACACAGCTGATAAAGTTTCTGAGCTAGCTGTGTCACTGTAGGGAAGTCATTTGTTGACCTCTGTTTTCTCCCCTGTAAAATGAACTAGAGAAGGAAATGGCAAATCACTCCACACTATCTTTGCAAACAAAACCCCAAACAGAGTCACAAAGAGTTGGGCATAACTGAAACAAGTGAACAAAACAAAGCTCAGAGGAAAATGCAGTGCAGCTGGACCTCTGGAGAAGAAGGGGAAGCGATGCAGCTATTATAATGAAAAGAAAAGTAAGGCAGACTTATCACAGGCACTTGTTTAGGCCAGGCCTCCTCATTCCATAGACGGAGATCTAGTTCAAGGAAAGAAAAGAGAAGAAAACAGATTGAACCTTGTGACAGTAAGGCAGTCCAAATATAGTGGTCTGGCCATCCTTTGGTGTTTTCACTCTGGTGTGTCCTGGTGTTTTACTCCAAGAAAGGGACAAAGAGGGCTGTTAGGGGAATCTAAAGATCTTCCCTGCCCCTAGGCCCTTTGATAGGCTTAGGTGGCTCTGAGAACCTTCCCTGATTTGAAAGTATACTCTGCCCCATAATAGGCTGAATATGCTCACATGGTGGTGGAGGAGGCTTGTTCTTCAGGAATGCCCATGCCTTATTACTTTGTGATTGGGCAGTGGGTCAAGAGGGCTGTGACATTCTCTGATCCAGGAGAAGGCTATATTATACTGCTGATGTGAGGTTTTGCTTTGGGGCTCACTTTGGAAAAAGTTGTGTGATTTGGCCAGATGAGACTCCCCCCCTCCCCACCCTGGAAAAACCAGATATTGGTGCTTCTCTCTCTGGTAACTGACTAGGTATGAATGTAATGGTCAGACAGTTGGAAGCCCATCTGCTGATCTGTTTTCTTTGTCTGCTTGTAACTTCTGCTTGTATTCTGTTTGCATTCTCTGACATTCAGGGTGCTGACTTTTTCCCCTGAACTCGTTAAATGATATATGTTTGATCGATTAAAGAAAGATTGTTAACCTATTTTGAGTTGCTTTCCTTTAGAATAGCAGATCTAAGAACCTGTGCTAGCAGCCATCCTGGGCATGCTGGGGTGCTTGCTGATACAAGGCCATGATCTCTATGTGTCCCTAAAGCATCCTCAGCCATGCTATCAAGCTGCCTTGAAATTTAAGGGAAATTATCATAGGAGTAGGAAGTCATTCCATAAGGTTTTCATGCCTGGGGGTCAGCAAAAGGTGGGTTACCTACCTAATAGTATCTTTGGAGACCTCTCTCTTTCCTATGGAGTATGGATTAATAGAGTTTAGGAACTTAACATTTCTTGTGGAATAAATTGGTTTTTTAAAAATAATTTCTCAGGCATGGGAAGAGAATGGCATTAAAACATCATCACAGAAAATTTGAACCAGTACCTTACTGTCACAGAGATTTGGCAAGTTGTTTGTTGTGGTAATCAAATTCTACTAAAAGATAAACTTTATGGTTTATTATAATTGTCCTTGTAGCTTGTTTATGACAGGATTATTGTCCCAAAGATAGGAGATGATAAGGTCAGTCATTGCTTTTTTTATCTCATGTTGTACTGTATTTTTCCTATTTTTAAATTCACATTTAAATGATATTACTGGTATGTGAAAATTAATTACTGACCTGGTTTCTGCCTAGTAGAACTTAGGATTTTGATATAAGCATTCTACTTCTTAGAAGCAACAATGACAACAGCAACAATAACAAAAAAAGAACAACAACAAAGAAATAATGATAGACTTAGAGATTCAGATTTACTTATTAAGTTTTTAAAATTTGCCTGTTAATTTTTTTAGCCTATTGAATTTTTAAAACTTAAAATAATAGATTTTAGGGACTTAAATTTACCCATTTACTTAGATTTACTTAGGAATCTAGTTCATTTTTTTTTAGTTGTTTGTGTTGGTCTGGATTGATGATTTCATTGGTAAAGGAAGCTTTCAGTTTGGAATCTCTCCACTGGTACTGTTCTTCAACAAATATGGAATCACTCCACTGGTACTGTTCTTCAACAAATAACCTTTGAGTGGTTCTTGAGGACTTAGCCAGAGCCACACAACCAGCCTGTGTTAGACATGGAATTTAAACCCAGGTGGTTTAGACTTTGAGGCTGGCCTCTCTATTCACTAAACTAAGTTGACTCTAAAGTAAAATCCACTTAAACAATTATCTTTTTATTTAAAAAAAAAAGTTTATAAGCCCCAACTGATGACTCAATTGTGTCAAACAATATTCTCAAAGAAACAGATATATTAATATCATAGTACTAGATAGGACCTAAGAGATCATCTAGTCCAAAAACCTCATATGACAGATGAAGAAACTAATCCCTAGTTGTTTTTAACAGAATTTTAGCTTTATGGTATTATGTGCTGAAACTTGATTCATTAACATCAGGAACATCTTTCTAATTATATATTTTCATTTATTCATGGGAAATTCAAAAATTTAATTTTCAAAACAAGAGAAACTTCATTTCTTTTAAGTAAAAAGGGGAAATTATACATTTGAAAAAAATCATTTTTTTCTCTAAGGGATAAGAAAAATTCAGTGCCTTCTAGATATTTGAGTTGTCTTGGAATTTTAAAAAATAGAAACTTTTTTATTTTTATAAACTCTATTTTTTAAAAAAAATTGGCAAGGTGCTCAGCTTGCCTCACTTCATTTAGTAGCTACTTTTAGAGTGAGAGTTATAAATATCTGGAAATATAGTTGGTATTACTGCAATATTTAAAATACTAAATCTGTCATAATTAAAGCCTTATCATGTTTCCCAGAAAATGAGCATCATTCTTCTATCTTTTGCTCACTTAATACTTTAGAGCAGCAATTTTTAACACGAGGTCTCTGAACTATTTTTTTAAATCTCTATACCAGTATTTTAATATAATGTGTTTCCTTTATAGTCCTATATATTATCCTTTATTCATTTAAAAACATTACTCTGAAAAGGATCTTTAGACTTCATCAGATAAAGGGGTCCATGACCCAGAAAAGGTTAAGAACCTCTGCTTTAGAGAGTGTCACATCATCCCTGACAGTAAGCAAGCTTGGACATCTTACTGTATTTGTACATCCATTAAGTTCATATCAGGAATGAAGAAAGTTAAGTCAATCTATGTAGTGATGTAGTGGGACTGATGGGGTGTTGGGGTGCCTATGTTTGTAACATCCAGTTGTAACTTCAATTTGTAAAATCATACTTGTATTCAGGTACCTACGATTGTAATATCAGCTTGTGAAATCAAATTGTAAAATCACATTCCCCCAGCCTAAAAGCATTAACTCTGCCTCTTTCTTCCCTAGGCCAGCATTCTGCCTAACTACAATTCATGAACTGTTTATCCCTGCTAGGTACAATAACAAGCTATACCTATGAATCCTTTACTAAAGCATCTATAAACAATCCCTTTAGCTTAAATAAATGTATAGCTCCCTTGTTCTAGTGGCCAGCTGCACCTATGAATCTTTCAATACACTATCAGTAAGTTAACTCCTCTCCAATTAGGCACATCCTGAATCCCCAATTAGCCTCGCTTCCCAATATCCCATCTTGTCAAACAGGACATTTATGGGTAATACACTGGACACCTCTCAGTCAGTATTGACCAGGAAGTGACCCAGTGACATTTCAAGCCTAAAACCACACTTCCATGCAGCACCCCTTGGGTTTTTTCCCAGTGAATTATGGGCAATATGCCTGCGCAGTAGATATGAAAAGTGCATGTCCCTTTAAGCACTGACCACTCCTTAACTCCTCCCTAATCCCACCCTTACTCACCTAGTTAGCATAATTGATATCTGATTTACAATTTTATTGCTTTATAATCTGTACCCCTTACTCCAGCAGGTTTGCAGGTTCCCCAAGACCCCCTGCCCACTGTATAGTGTAACAATAAACTTTTACAATTTTGACTCCAAAGATTGCTTGAGTCCAGCAAATTCTTTCCAGACTAGAACCCTCCAAGAATTCTTTGGGGTCCCTCAAATACCCAGCTTTTCTCACCCTCTTCAGGACTCCTTATCCAGAACCAATTTTCTTGAATTTTACCTCCCCTTACAAAAAAGCAAACATGAAGCCTAGCTGAATAAGTACAGCTAACTTTTCTTACAGCAATCAAACTGTATTAACATTTATACTAGCATTAATCAGGTGTGACTTCTTGAGTTGTAAAAGCATTATGCGCACATTGTTTGTGTGCTCTGATTCAATAGAGCATTATCCTTCACCCTGGCATCTTTGATGCTTATAGAGACAATTTGGGTTAAAAGATCTGTGCATTAAATAGAGCCACATAGTGTGTGGGGTTTCTTGTTGAACACCCACTATCCCATTATAATAACACCTTGTATTTAGAGAGTACATTTTCCTAAGGAACTGAAAACCTTTATAGGCAGAGGCTCAATATGCATTTGTCACAATTAGAAAAAGAAAAAAAAATCCTAGGATATAGCATTCCTCACTTATTTGCTACCTCTTTAATAAGGCATGCATATATTTGAACAAATGTATAGTTATATAACTTTTATATATGTGTATAATATGTATATGTGTGTATACTTGCATGTTTTGCATATTTTTGGTCTGGACCTGCAGTTTCATTGGTATGAGAAACTTGATATAGAAACTCCCTCTGTCAATGAGAGAGTTGTCTAGAGGCACAGAGGAGTGCCCATGGTCACACAGTATGCATCAGAAATAAGATTCGAATTCTGGTCTTTAGTGCTCTAAGGCCAACCTTCTTTACAATATATCATGTTGCCTCTTAAACATATGCATGTGTTTTAAGTTTATATATGCATACATACATATATGTATGCATGAGAGGCAACATGATATAATGGGGTGCTGGCACCGAAGCCAGGAAAACTTGGGTTCAAGTTCCATATCTAATGCATGATGACTGTGGCCCTAGGAAAAGTCTCAATAATTTGTTAGTACTGTATGTCACTCTTGAAGCCTATAAGTTGCAGAAAGGGTTCTGACTTAAATTGATACAAGGAATTTGTTCATTTGGAATTCCTTACATGAATTAAATCATTTAGAGGTCTCATGCCTATTCCTTTATGATGTGTGTGTGTGTATATACACACATATGTATGTGTATGTATGTAAGACTTTTTATGGACATCTGTTTATATGTACAAATATGTATATGCATACACATAAATAGCTATCCATATACATTTATACACACACACACACACACACACACATATATATATATATATATATATGTATACATACATTCATACATTAACTTTAGGCCCAATAATGTATCATCTGTCACATCAGTTATGTGATGATCAGCATAGCTAAATTCAGAAGATGCAAGATGATTAATCTTCTAGCTGTAAAAATTCTCAAAAACCATCCTTCTAAGTGATAAATGGTTTACCTTTGTCATTGATAGAGGGAGTAACCACATGGTAAAAGTACACTAGAGTACTCACTATTCAAAAAAACATTCTCAACCTATAGCAAGCTCAGACCCACTCCTAATATTCTGAGTCAGTCCCCTCTAACTGGCCTACACTTGGAAAGTGATAGAGAATCGTGCACCTGGCAAGCTGTCAAAAGTACTCATTCCAAGATTAGTTCAAATAGCAGGGATAAAGGAACCAAAGACTCTCTAGAGAAGGGACATTGGTTTCATTTCTAAGTGCTGTGGAGTTATGCACGTTAATAATGGCATACTTACACAACAATTTACAGTCATAAATAATTTACAACCACAGCACAATTTTTTGTAGTAGTAAGGAATTGGACACAAAGTGGATGTCCAGTTAAGCTACTGGAAGTAGCTAAATAAATTATAATATAAAAATAAATTGTGCTATAAGAAATTATTATAAAAGTTAAGATAAGCACAGGGAGATATATGAACTGATACAGAATAAAATCAAAACAAAATCAAGAAAACAACATATACAATTACTACAATGACATAAATGTAAAAGATAAACAGGAAAAACAAAATTAAATGCTGTGTAATTGTAATGAATAAACTTGCCCCTTGAAAAAGAAATGTAAAAAAAACCCCAAAATGTACCTCTATCCTTTCTTTGCAGAGGTCAGGGGACTATGATTATGGCATGTTACATATACCATCAGATTCCATTGATGAATTGGCTAGTATTGTTTATTTTGTTTCTCATTCATTTTTATTCTTTATTAAAATGGATAGCTCTGTAGAGAGGGGAGGAAAGAAATATATATTCAGAAGTGAAGGTTATATAAAAAGATACAAGTAAAAATGGAAAAATTTCTTATAGAGACAAAGAATATTAGTGCTGAAAGGACCCTTAGAAATCATCTGATCTTATTTCATTTTATAGTTAAGGAGAAAAGGCTCTTAGATAAAGTAACTAGCTAACACAACTAGTTAGTGACTCTGGATAATTTACTTCATCTCTGCGTATTCTAGCGTCCTTACTTCACAACAACCCTATGAAGAGGGCAGGACAGGTATTATTATCACCATGTTACAAGATAAGAAAGTGGAGACTCAGAGAATAAGTGGAAATCAAACCGAAGGTCTCGATAGGTGCTGTTCAATCAGGTCTGATTCTTTGGGACCTCATTTGGGGTTTTCTTGACAAGACACTCTGGAGTAGTTTGTCATTTCCTTCTCTTGCTCATTTTACAGATAAGGAAACTGAGGCAAAGAGGGTTTGCCCAGGGTCACACAGCTACTAAGTATCTGAGGTCAGAGTTGAGCTCAGGAAGATGTCTTCCTTACTCCAGGTCCAGGTATTCTATCCACCTATCTGTCCCTTGTGTCAATACTCTGTTGTTTTCAATTGTCTAAATTTCCCTATCTGTAAAATGAGATGCATTAGATGAACTAGATAACTTCTAAGATCCCTACCAGCTCTAGATCTGTGATTTAAGTTGCAAAACCGGAATTTGAATTCAAATCACTCATTCTTTCTACTTTGAAAATAGTATCCTTCAGCTGGAACTTCCAGGTAGTCAAAGTGTTGTCAAACCTTTTCCAAATCTAGACATAGTATATTAACCAGTCAAATAAATTAAAATGACTTCAAATCTTTAGCTGCATCACAAGATTCATATCATATTAAATTATGTCATATAATGTTCTGTTACTATTGATATTTCTCTCATTTTAAGACATGGAAGGTGTTGCAGTAGTATTGATTGGAATATCAATTTCCAAGTGATATAGTTGGCATATGGGGACATAACCTCCTTCTGGAATGTTCCCCCAAATTGGACAGTCTTCCAGTTCCACAAATATCCAACAGATATGTATGAGAACACATCCCAAATGAGAAACTATTTGCTCTACCTTGAGGTGCCTCAGTTACTAATATTTGGTTTAGTTCATCTTCCATAGCTTTAGACAAGTTTTTTTCCCTTATATGTTGTGAGTGTGTATGATTGTGTTGCTGTCAGAGCCTTCCATCCACATGCTTCAGGGCTTCATTGGGTTCATCGCTTTATTAGTTCTCTTCACAGAGCACTTCTGGTTGGTTCCCTGTCCAGAATTTGTTGATCAGTTACTATGGTTCAGTCCACTAAGTCATCTGAAATAAAACTCTTAATACTCCTCTTCTCCCTGGTTGTGAAAAAGCTGTTATTTCAAAATGATCTCTGACCAGTCTGCAGTTACACTTAAGAAGCCCAAAAGGTTGAATACATTTATAAAGCTTTACGCTTAGGTTCTTTAAAAAGTCAAAGCTATCAATCTCCTATATTCAAATGGACTAATTAAGAGCTATTAATATCACACAAATACATCTTTTATAACTTCTGACAGGCTTCCTGCTGCAACAGGAGAGAAAAGCTTTATAACGGTTCACAAACAACTTTAATTATTGTGTGTAGAAGGAAAATGAACACTAAGGCTACTGAAAAATAATACAGCCTCTAATCTTAACCGGGCCCTCAATTCTAGAAGAAAGATAGTACATTGCACTGGCTAGAGGGTTATACTTGAAGTCAGTAATATACAGATTCAAGTCATGTTTCTGACAAATACCAGCGTTCTGTTCATGGGCAAGCCTCAATTACTCTTTGGCCCCCAAGTAACTGTTCTGCATGGGTGGGGAGGGTGTGAGGGTGTCTACACTGACAGTTTCTCACACCAATGAATTTCTGGTCTAGTCCAAAAATAATTCTAAGTACTTCTCCTTCCAATAAAATCCTATCAACACAATCAAGTGCTTAACTCAGTGTCTGTAGCAATATTGAACTTTCTAGAGTAAAGAACGATAGCCTCAAATGCTGTTCAGTTGAGACAGTGAGAACTTGCCAGAACATTATAAATCGGTGGTTTTAAGGCTAGATCAAAAGAGAGGCAAACACAATTCTACCAGTCAAAAACAAAAAGGAAAACAGAAATAGGGATAATGGTAAAATTCTCCATACTTCTGCCTTTACTCTGATCAGCCACTAGATGGCACCTAGTATTTGGCAAGTTGTCACTATAGAGCTCAAGATAACACTAGCCCTGGGTCAGCCTGTCAGAACAAAAATTCATTCTGCACCTGAAATCCAAGACTTATACAGTTAAGATTTTGAAACCCATGGGTTAGGTTTGTTGTTTGTTTTATTTTTTCCAGTTATTCAAAATAAATAAATAATGAGTCCCTCAGAGGGTTCCAAGTTAATCTTTTTTTTTTTTTGTGACAAATCTACTTTAAAGAATAATAAAGGATAGTCAAGTTGTCCCAAATATATCTTTTTAAAATTAAGGGACATAGGTCACCTCTTATGTTAAGTATAATTTAAGCTGAGACATGTCTTCTTTCCCTTTCAAATAAAATAAATATAAGGTGCAGGGTACTAGAATGAAAACAACAGTGGGAATTCCAGTCAGTAGCCCTTCGCCTGAATAATTATAACCTTGGACAAGTCATTTAAGCTCTTTGCCCTTCGGTGTCCTAATTTTTTTAAGTGAAGGATTAGACAATGTTGTCCAGTGTAGACCTAGAGTCTGAAGACCCCCTTGTGCTTTTCCTTCTATATCCCTCTGATATTTCCCAACAATGTGACCCTAGAGCCTAGACCTCATTCATTTCCCAAGCTATGAAAGGTAGATGCTAATACATTACTTAAAAGACAGGATTGGTTTAAGGAAAGAGTTCTATATAAAGTGTAAAGTGCTAAGGTTTCTCCCAATTTTTAAATGTTATGGTTTTATGGACAGTTAGGACAAAGAGGCAACCAGAGTAAGGAAGATCTGTATTCAAGTTCCTCTTTTGATGCATACTGAGATGTTGCTCTGAGACGGTCGTTTCATCTCTCAGTGCCCCCAAGTAACTCTCTTAAGACTAAATCGTAGAGCAGGTACTGATCTTCATTGCCAGCGGGAGTTTTCTCTTTGGTTGTTCTCTCTACCAATGGAATTACAAGTTCAGTTCAATGTAACCCTGAGTTGAAAATTACACCAATCAAACAAAACAAATAAGAAAAAGCCAGACTGTGAGAAAAAGATATTCATCTGATCTCAGTAGTGCAATGTTTGCCACCAGCCAATTCTTGTGCTTGGAGGGAAAATGCACATTAAAAGGAATATTCATCTGGGCCAAGGTGCTTGTAAGGCCTTCCTTCCCTGAAGTATTTGCTGATGATTAAGGGATGGAATCTTTAGCTTGTGGAAGTAGTAAAAGGAGTGGAAATTCTCACTAAGAGGCATTAGAAAAGAAGTCAAGAGATGAGAAAAAAAAAGAGAATGAGAGAGAGAAATAGAAAAGGAAGAACCCAACAAAAATAGGAAACCTTGTTCAGGCTGCATTTTTCACTCTTATGGGACAAGCACTTCACTTCCTTGCATTTACATGGTAGTGGTATTTTCAGGTACTGATGTGGTACCGTTCTTTCTGTCACTGATGCCTTTCCAAATTCCTTGCTAGAAAGTGATAGCTACAAGACTCTCAGGTACTGATTCACCTCTGATAAGAGAACATGCTATCTCCAGCATCAAAAGTTGGTGTTTTTCTCATAGACAAGTTGCTAAGATTATTTTACCATTCTCTGTGATACGGTGGCATGCTTGATAAGGCACTACAGAAAGCAAAAATGAGAAGATTTGCACCTTCATAGGACTATGGGCACGGAAAGAGAAAGTGCTGGAAATTCTACTGCTTATTTTGATTCCTTAGTATTACTCTTGAATTTATTTTAAGTAAATGTCTTTAATTCTGGCTATTGGTTACAGGGAGGAGGGTAGGGAGGAAACAGATCAAACTGTAACTGAGTTGTCATGAATAGTGGTTTTGAATATATGCTGGACTCAAACAATTTCTAGGAATCTTCATGACTTCATTTTTGGCTTTCTTGGCAAAGATATTGGAGTGGTTTGCCATTTCCTTTTCTAGCTCATTTTACAGATGAGGAAACTGATGCAGAGTTAAGTGACTTGTCCAGGATCACCTAGCTAGTAAGGAATATAAGTATTTCTTTCCTTCCCTCTCTCCCATTCTATCCACTGGGCCACCTAGCTACTCTATAATATAATTAACATGGCATTTTATATAACCTGATGCCTTTATCATGTAAGAAGGTTTCTTTGAGTTATAGAATCAAACTTGTAAAATAAGTGTGAATAAGGCAAAGACATTTCTACTTAATTAATCAAGTAAATACATAAACGAGTATAAACAAATCTTTAATCATTTTGGGAAGTTTGGGTCATTGGATAAAACCAGAAGAAACTATAAATGAAATATATTGAGATTGATTGAAACAATTAGACACCTCTCTGGGCTATATGAAGCAGAGAAGGAACTCTAACAATGAGTCAGTCAAGTTCTTGTTGCAAGTCAAAGAGGCAGACTCTTGGGCTTCTACAAAAGGACAGCAAAAGATGAGAAGTGAGCTGACAGAGAGCATTACATTGCCTTCTACCCATTGGCCAAAAGATGATCTTGTGATCTTCAAAAGGTCTAATAGATCTGAAGATTTGGGCTCAGCAGCAGTATGTGAATTGAGAGATAAGATAAAGGCTATAGATATCAAATGTGCAACCTGAACTAACAACACTGACAAAAGCAGGAACCAGATGAAAATATTGGGAACTATTTAACAACAAAAAAATGCAACAAAACATAGATAATGTTAACATGAGGTTTTCTAAGTCAATATGCAGTTGCAGTGACCCTAATATGTGATTTAATGGCCTTATTTCTACTTGAATTTGATACTACAAATTCAAGACAAGCTAGACATATGAAGGGAGAGCAGCTTTGGGACCCTCAGGGCCCATCAGAGAGCCAGCTAAAACGGAAAGGGAACTTCATGATGACTCCAGAAAGGGAGAAAAGGACTTTCATTCAAATTACTGATTTCAGTTGCCTCCTTGCCTTATGTGCTCTCTCAGATGAAGTCTACTTCCGCCTGCCTGAATGTACTTATAGGAGAGTGTCCCAAACTTTTGGGAAATATTTTTGTACAATCGCTCTTACATTAAAAAATACACCCTTTTTACAAAGATAATTAAATTTGACTGACTTGTAAGCACACAGAATGAGGGTTCCTGAGCAACAGTACTAGAAAACCAACAACCCCTCAGGTTTATCCCTAAAATCCTGAGGGGAAATACAACTTCCCTCTGTGGGAAATGGGAATTAAGAGGGGGAGGCCAGAGGGAGTACTAAATAAAGTTGTCAACCTTTTTGCTTTCAGAGTATTCAGATTTGTGGGTCTCCGGATAAGCACTGAAAAGTCATTATCTGTTATTTGATCTTTTGGAGTATGCTGTCCTGACACTATAAGACAAGAAAAGTTAGCCAAAAATCTCATTCTGCCATTTCAAAGATGTAAGTATTATATCAAGTAACATAATTCCCCATCCAAAAGGGCATTCCATCTCCCATTTTGCAAAATGGTCCTCTCTGTTTGCAGTGCATCCCTTCTTCCCTTCTATTTTAGAGAATTCTTAGCTTCTTTCAAAGCATAAGTTTGGTGCTAGCTCCTCTACCAGGCCTTTCCTGATCCATCATTATTAACACTCTCCTTCTTGTAGTTACTTTGTCCATGCTTTGTTTGTTTATGCACCTATTGCATCCTCCTCTCCCCTCCCTCCAATAGAACATAAGCTCCTTTATTTTTACCTTTGTTTATCTAGAGTCTACATACAGTGCCAGGCACAACAACATAGACATGTAATAAATGACTATCGAACTGGTTTTGTTGTGAATTACCTAATCGCATCAAAAGAGAATCTGTCATTGTAAGACTAGAAGAAGATTTAGAAACTGAAAAGCTTTTTTTTCTGAACAGTCTAGTTAACTTTGCCAGGAAAGAAAGCAAATCTACTGATGGTCTTTTAAATTTGAATAAAAATCTTAACAATACAGGATAATTTATCTCTGGTCCTGCCTAAGGTAGATTGGTGACCTCTGAAACTCTTTTAGCTTCACTGAGTCCTTGTCTGAGCCAGAAGCTGAGCTTTCATAAGCATTATATGGTAATCCTTGTGAGAGAACAGTAGTTCTATATGATTTAATTGTCACATATGGACTTCACTAAGAGTAAGTAGCTCCTCTAATCTAGCAAGAGGAATTTTCATGATTACTTACCTATGCTTTGTCATGGGATTCTATGTATATCTTGGAAGGAAAAGTATGGGGAAACCCCAACAGAGCCCCCCCATAAAATCCCTTCCCATTAACCCCTCCCCAGCTTTTTTTTTTCAGAAAAAGTTCCATTGTGGTCCCATCTTGCCATTCTTCAAAGAGCATGTGGAAATAAAATCACTAAACCTGGCCAGAGGAGTAGATGTCTTTTTGGAAAAAAGAAGAGGTTTTGAGAGACATCTCTTAAGACATTACTTCCATGCTTAATATGTTAAATGTACACAGATTGACAACCCCGAATCTTTAGATAAAGCTGTATCTCACATATTACATTTTTCATATTCATTCTCATGTTACACAGGAAATTGGCAAAGAAAGTATAATGAAACTGTTGCCTAGAAGCAGTGTCCATTTTTTACCACAGTGCATTTCTTGAAATAGTCAAAGACAACAATTTTATTTTCTCATATACTTCCATTTAACAGGTGTTAACAATACACCTGTAGTTATGCTTCCTGACCACCAGATGTCAATTTTTCCACAGTCAAGTTGTAATGTTAACCTGTACGTCCTTTCCATTGTTAGATCATCTGTAAGGTTTGTCAAGTGGTTCTCAATCTCCAACCTCAGGCATTCTCCTTTGGAAATAGGCGTTTTGAACAAGCTCAGCTGACATGATTCAGATAAATAGTGGAATAAATATGACATTAGAGGTATCATCATCACTCACACTGGACTGATACGAGTTTTTTAGGGATATCAGTGTAACTATGCTACAAACTCTGACAAAGACAAACACCCACTAGAATACAGCACACATACACCAGAAATATTGGGTATGACTATCCCAAGCAAATGACAACTCTGTGGACCCCGGTTTTTCCTACTCTTTCTCAATAATGACTGGATCTTTTTGCACTAATAAAGCAGATCTCATAAAAACCAATGATTCTTTAACATCTATGCTTTAACTATGCTTTAACATCCTTCATGCCAAAACTTTCATGACAAAATCTACCACAACTAATACAAAGACCCCCTCAGATTATCTCCTCCAAATCTAATAGCAGACCACAATGGAGTCACCAGAACTTCCTTCCCCAATGACCCCACCCTAAACTCTGCTCATTTGTATGCCACTGGAATCTCCCCCTCTCAAGGGTACAGTCTAAGTGTCATTGGCCTTGCTATTCACCATATTGATGAAACTTTCTATTTGTGTTGTCTCCCCCTTTTGGAAGTTGAGCTCTTTGAGACCAGGGATCACTTCATTCTTCCATGTGTATTAACAGAACAGTGTTTGGCACACGGTAGCTTAATAAATGATTTTCTGTTCCATTTAGTAATTTTAAAAAAGCCTCTGAAAAGTAATTTGGATTATGCTAAGAAAGTAACTAAAATATTCCCATACTTTAATTCAGAGATCCTGTAGCTAGGGTCTCGTATCCTAAAGAGGTCAGTTTGTTATATATACATGTATAGGTGTGTATTTACACATACACACAAACACATAGCAGTACTTTTTTTGAAGTAGGAAACAATCCAGGAAACTAAATAAATATCAATTGACTAGGAAATAGTTAAACAAATGGCAGTACATGAACATAATGGAATATTATTGTGTGGCAAGAAATGGTAAGTATGAAGAATATTACGTAATAATAATAGTTAACATTTATATAGTGCTTATTGTGTGCCAGGCATTGTGCTAAGCGTTTAACAATTATTGTCTCATCTGATCTTCACAACAGCCCAGGGAGGTCAGTGCTATTATTATATCCACTGTACAGCTCAGGAAACTGAGGGAAATGAAGGTTAAATGATTTGCTCAAGATCGAGCTATACTACCTAGTAAGTGTCTGAAGCTAGATTTGAACTCAAGTCTTTCTCACTCCAGGCCTGGCATTCTATCCACTTCATTACTTAGCAGAGTCAGGAAGAGTAAATATACTGTGACTATAGCAATGTAAATGAAAAGAGCAAAAACAAAGCTAATATATGTGATCTTAATGCTCAAGTGAGCCGGCTAAGTGGCACAGAGATTAGATCACTGGGCCAGCTGTCAGGAAGACTCTTCTTTCTGAGTTCAATCTAGCCTCAGATGCTTCCTAACTGTGTGACCCTGTGCAAGTCCCTTAACTGCTTCCATTCCCTTATCTGTAAAATAAACTGGAGACATGACAAACCTTGCCATTATCTTTGCCAAGAAAACCCCAAATAGGGTCACAAAAATTCAGACACAACTGAGCAACAATGTCCAAGTTGGTCCCAAAAAAGAGAAAAGAAAATCCACCTCCTTTTTTTGAAGAGGTGGGTGTTTGACATTTTACATACTTTCAGATTCCTTTGATGTGTTGGTTAGTTTTCCTGAATGCCTTTATTTTTTCTCCTTTTTTATTTTTTGTTTCAGGGACTAGCTCTCTAGGGGAGGATAGAGACAGAGAAATGAATGAGATGGAAAATCAAAGGATATCAATAGTGAGTTGTTTTTTTTTAAAGAAAAAAGATATTATTGGTAACCTTGGAAAAGCAATTCTAGTCACCTAGTGAGTTAAAAGCCCCATTATAAGAGGTTGAGAAGTGAGTAACAAGGTAGGAAAAATGAGTTTAGATCTGCAGACAAAATTTTTGTTTGTGAATAACAGACAATACCTGCATACCTCTCCTCGTTCAAGACAATCCTGATGAATCCCAAACTCTTGGCATCCACGTAAAAAAACTTTGACTCAGGCTTTCAAATTGACAGTCTTGGAACCAGATTTTAAGTCACCTGAGGTAGTGTAGTTCTTTATTTTCTGCTCCGTAACAAACTATTTTGCAAACTATAGATTAATTAGATAAAGTAGTTAAGATAATTATATAGGAGTGTCTGTTAGGGAGCATTCAGTAAGGAGACAGGTGGAAGGTAAAATGGTGACTCCCTACCTAGCAAGGAACAGTCAAAAATGGGGACTGAGAAACCTGAATTCTAATTCTAGCTCCAGTAGCAACCAGCTGTGTGACCTTGAGCAAGTCATAGGACTTTTCTGGGCCTGTTATTTAATTTGTAAAATGAGGGCATGATTACCTTCAAGATCCCTTCTAGTTCTATGGCCTATGAATGTCTGATTTTAGCAGACTGATTTTTTTTTAAAGAGAACATTGAAATCTCCACATTTTGGAACAAACAGACAAAAAAATCTGTGTTTGTATTCAAGGTTCAGAATCATATCAGAAATCAAAAGCAGTAATGAAAAAAACATAGTTCCCAGTCTCGCTGTTTAAATATAATGATTATAGTATCTGAGCTGTGGTAGCAGCAATATGTTCATTTCTCCCTCCTCCTCCCCCCTTCCTCCTGTAAGTTAGGTTAGTTTTTCCTTAAAAGTATCAAGACATTCCTGAAATCTTTGTTAGCTTAGGGAACTAAAGACTCCTATTGTTGGTGTCACTTGGTATGACTATTAATATCACTTCCCATCACTTAAGTACAAGGCTGACATGAGGAACTGGAGGGGTAACCGATCCTTGTTCATGGATCAAGATGGGAATTTCAATTAACTTAATCAACTCAAGCACCAAGGACTTCTTGGTGCCTTTACTTGTTGAATATCCTTCTCAAGCTATGACTAAACCAGTTTTAAGTGTTGAATGACCTAAGAATGTCTTGTTTTGTTCTACTACTGAACTTAAACTACCAGAGGATTGGCCTCAGTTAGGCTTAGTCTAGAACACAGGTATTCTTCTCAACTTATGCAGTGAGTTTCCAGATAAGTTTACTCCAGGTTTAAGGTCCTATTTGTTTCCAAATCATAGTTCAAAGAGTGTGACAGTCAGAGTATATTATTTATTCAAATCAAAGGAATCTAATTAAATAGCGTAGTAGAAAAGTAACAAATATTTTCCTCATGAATCTGGGCTTTGCCATTCCAGAAAATAGAATCAATAAGACGAATAGACATATATGGGGAACATGCAAGAAAAGGCACATGCACAAGCAGGGAACACATTTGGCCAGGGTGAGAACATATATAGGAAATAAATGTGATCAAAGCATGAATGAGGTGCTACTTGTGTCTCTTACCCCCTTAGGGTCACCAGTCTTTCCTAGTGATGTCATCATGTAGCTCATATGGGGATGCTTCCAGCAAGGTTGTATGGCGTGTAATCTCTACTAGGTATGTAAGTGCCGTTCTGTGTGCAGATCCTACCAGACACTGTTCCTTGCTGTTCTCTCATGGATAACGTTCAGCACTGTTTCACTGGTCCCCTGGTCATTGCTAAGCGTGAGTTTACTAGATGCAAGTTTATGAATCTCCTCTATTTTGTCAGCTTCTGTCTTCAGATAGAGTCCTTAATTGAACTGATACCACTTTCTCATGACAAGAGCGATCTCTTCACTTGCTCTCTTTGCTTCAAGTCCAAAATTTTCTGCTATAGTTCTTTTAGACAAGGCAAAACCCTAACATAGTTATTAGAGCAGGGCAGAAAAGAGCTTTTAGTGTTTTTTTTTTCAAAAAGAGATTTCTTGTCCTAGGATAAGCTCCTTGGAACATAGAGCCAGAACTTTTCTAGCTTAGTGCCCCAAGGCTTAAATCTGCCTTTTCACCTATATTTTCTAGTTACCAATGCTATGCGGTTCATCTCTACAATTTCATTGTTACTCAGTTAGAAATTACTGTGGCTCCCTACTCCTAATCAGCATCTATTTCAGAAGGCACCATCTCCAGTAACTTCCAAAAACTGAAGACTCTCTGTCAGGAATTTTTCAATTCCAAATTTTTTATTTTCAAACCTTTGGTCTCTCATGAAAATTAAGGAGATGGCAAAAAATGTATGACAACAAAGCTAATCCCAGCAAACAAGGTCACTGTCTTCCTTCTGCCTAGCCACATTCCTACCTTTATTGTGTATATGTGAATGCCAACCAACCTGGCTCTAGACCAATATTTTAAAGCCAGTGTTTCAGGGAATTGTTCTGTCTTCAGTTCTCACTCTAAAGTTAAAAAAGAATAAGATGTTTTGGTCTCTTAAGTTGAAAAGAATGAGCAGGTCTAAACAGTGCAAGAGAACTGTGTGGCCGAAAAGAATCATTTGAAGAAAAACCTTAGAGAATATGGAGAGTATTGGTATCTTCAATCTTATTTCAATCTTAATGATCTTTGTCAAACAGCACTGACTAGCCTTTAACTGCTTTTGAGTCAAGTCAGAAGAGCCTGTTGGCAGACAAAACATTTGCACACAGCTTCAAAAGAATTTTCAGCAAGACTGGAGGGTGGAGGAAGAATTAATCCACCTGTCAGAAGTATAGTTGACTGTTCTGCATAGCTGTTAATCTTCATTTCGTCTCAGGGTGGAGTCTCATTTTTAGCAGCACTTTAGGGTCGGTGATTTCCAGCTCCAGGAGGGGAGCTTATACATAATGCCAAGGCTAAGCAGTTCAGTCAGGATTCATCCTCATAGATGGAAGTAATGCCATCGAACCCTACTAAGTTTCTTTGACTTGCTATCAGCAGGGATCCCAAAGCAAATCTTTTTTTTTCTTTTTATCCCTAATGTGGCAAAAATTGATTATCATAGAAGGCTATTTGCTTCCCTCTAAGAACTCCCTTCATGTTTTCCTATCGGAGTCATGCCCCAAACAGAACTAATTTACATATCACAGAGTTAGTCTAGCTGCCTTTCTACACCTCTAATGGTCTAATGAAGTTTGGTTTGTCTGCCTCTTTAAATGGGTAGAATATCCCTTCTATACAGAATACTTAATGCTTTACAGTTTCTTTCTAGTCTATGGGAAAGAGTTCGCAATCATCATTGCCCTAGGCTTTCTTCCCAGAGAGCATGTGTATTAAATTCCCTAGACAGCTGCTTTGTGGAACTTTGTGACAGATGAAACTACGTCCAAAAAGTCAATTTTGATAACATCAGAGCATGTTTGTTTTTTTGTTTCTTTGTTTATGTTCAGCAAAAACCCTTATGTCTAAAGTCGTCAGCAAAACAGAAATTAGAGAGTGTGTGTGTTTAAGTGTATTTAAAAAAATGTGCCAGTTAATACATAGTGAAGGGCTCTCTTGTTGAGAGCAAAGTGATTCAGCTCAACCAAGAGAGAAAGTCCCAGATCTCAAAGGGTGATTCCTTTAGTCTCTAGTGTAGCAAACTGGGGATAAGGACATGATGGAGAATGCTAGTTCTTCTCATATCATCTTCTTCCCAGAGTCATAGTCTCCCTTTAGCAACCTGAAATGGAATTGGCATTGTTCATCTTCTCTGCTAGGCTAGACATCAGAAGCACTGGAAGCAACTGCAGAGCCTTAAGAGATCTAAAGAGAATGAAGCTCTCCTCCCTCCTACTCTTACCAGCTCTGTCTTTCCTATCACATAGGCACAGGGGCATTGATCTCCACCAATGGTGAAAGAGTTCCATACCAACAGGCTTTGGGACTTGGGTTACATTCCTCCTCTGGGTCAAAATTCTTGCAGTCCCTTACAGAGATAGCTAGGAACAAGCCTAAAATCCGTAACTACACAGTATAAGCCGCCCAGCCCCCCCCCAAAAAATACCCAAAACAAAACAAAAAAGAAAACACAATTCAACTCCTTAAAGCAAGAATGATTTTCTTGGCATCCCAGCTAACCAACCTTTGGTATTGTTGAGGCTGAAGCAAAGTAAGTGCCCATTAACAATACATAGAGTAGACATAGCACTCTGCAGACATCCCCTGGGAGGATACTACAATGTCACCATGTCTGACTAGATACAGGATATACCACATACACATTTCAAAGGTACACGCATATGCATAGAACACAGCAGTCACTAAAATCAACAAATATGACCAACAAAGCAAAGCTGGCTAGCTACAGTAATAACACTGTTGTTAGGCTTATATATAAAATACATCTTAATTGTAAACATTAACTATATGAGAAACAATTGCCTACAGATGGTGCAGCATGAACATAACAAAGCCTAGTCAAAGGAACATAATAGCAAAATTAGAAACAAGCATTCTCAAATATGCACTAATTAACATGCACATCAATAAATATATGCATGTTCTTTCTCACATGGCCAGTCTGTAGTGTTGTTACCTAGGTACATATGTAATTGTATCTTCAGGTTTACCTTTAGACTTCACTATTTTTTCAGGTAACATCACAGCTTAGCCAAGGGACTAGTCTAGGCAGTTAGTGGAGAGAGCACTAGACCTGAAAACAGAAAGGCTGCCTCCAGATCTGACCTCAGTCACTAGCTTTATGACCCTGGGAAAGTAACAACCTCCATTTGCCTCTTTTTCCTTACTGTCAAAATGGATCTGATAATAGCACCTATTTCCCAGGGTAGAATCAAATGAGCTAATATTTCAAAGTACCTCACACATAGCAGGCACTATAATTGGTCTAGTTCTTCCGTCCCTGACTGATCTCTTAGCTTCTGTACTAGAGCTAGTAGTTGTTATGGGCTGACCATCAGAATCATTATAAATATGTTTGTGTGCACCTGAGCTGACAAGGCATTCCAGATTGGCTGTCAATATGTCCATCCTCTGTAGGTTGAATCTACACCTCAGGAATCACTGGTAGTCGTTTTGGGCAGGAGAATAGCCTCTGGTTTCAGTTCTCCTGGTCTACAATGCTCTGTATTCATCTTTTCAATGCTCCCATCTGTGTCAGAAAGTCATTATACACATGGTAGACAATTTATTTTCTCAACTTTTCCTAGGTAAGTGTCTGTCAGTTCTCACTATTCAATCTTCAGAAAGTCTGATTAACTCTCTTATGGGCAGAGCATGTTTATTTTCAACAACTTTCAAACAGAAGCATAAAATACCCCCTTCAGATTAATAATCTGCAATTTCATGTTAGGGATTAATCTAAGAATTCCACATCCACTGTTCCACAGTAAGAGAAGCCCTCCACTCATCCTCTTTGCTCGTGGAGATCAGTACAATGCAGTGGTATTCTGGAGATGGGCCATACCAACTCCGGTTCCTCATCTAAACAATGCCCATGAAGTGTGGATGACCCCCCGGTACTCTGTCCTCAACTCTCTTTTCTTTTTGCTCTTTACTCTTTCACTTGGTGAATTCATAAGATAGCATGAGTTCAGTGCTTTTGATGCTCAGATCTACACATCCGGGGGGGTGGGGAGGGGCAGAGCCAAGATGGCGGCATAGAAGCAGCAAAGCACTACAGCTCCCACACAAACATGCTAAAAAACTCATAAAATGGGACTCTAAAACAGATTTTCAAGCTCCAAAATTCTCCACAAAACAGAAAGCACATCTGTTGCTACAGGCAGCTCAGCAGGTGGGGCTCTTCGCAGCAGTCCGGGACCTGCAGACGAAACCCTGGCTGGCCGGGTCAGGCCCTGGGGCATCGGGCGGGGAGCCGCGGCTATAGGAGAGCAGATCTGCTGCACTGGAGGCACAGTTACCACATCTATCAGGCCAGAAGAAAAAAAGGCTAAGAGAAAGGTCAGTGGATTTTGCTAACTGGGGAGGAGAAGAGCGGGTCCAGCCAAACTGCTCCCAGGGCAAGGAGGCAGCGGGAGGCGGCTGTAGCAGCAGGAACGTCTGAGGGCCGCAGCGGCTTCCACTGGGCTGCTTCAGAGCCCTCGGCCTGCAGAGAGCAGGGGGGCTGACACGATCCATCG
>CM053597.1:108867524-108887365 GCA_028646575.1 Pseudocheirus occidentalis | reverse complement strand
GATGGGGTTGGGAGAGGGCAAGGAAGGCTGTTCTGAGTTAGCCTCATCTTTTTGGACAACCGCATAGTCCAACATCTTCAAGTTAATGAGAGAGAAAGCTCATGTTTTTAATGTTATTCAAGAAAATGATTTGAAGTTCTGTTCTTGGCCATAGTTGGTGGTACAGGCTGTAAGTTTCATACCCTTTGGTGAAGTGGCCAGTATAGCTTCATGCTATTCCTGATGACCTGAATTTAACTGGGTCCATTGGTACCTGCTGGTTTTGTCTCCTGTGTGCTTTCACACATCCTAAGAGTATACTCCTACCCAGACTTCTGTTTCTTAACCTGTCCTCTTTGTATTTTACATAGTTCTTGATAGAAGTCAGAGAGTAAGTGTCAGAAACCTTGTCTTGTAGTTATTTTGAGATTCTGTCTGCCACAAAGACTTCCCTTGACCAAGTAAATGATCAGGCAGATGATTTCTCTGTTCTTTGTCCTTGGTCTCATTCCAGTGGGCAGCTCTCATACTTTAGAAGCAGCATCAAATTTTAAATATATACAATGTAAAGCAGAGGACATACATTTAGCAGTACCTAGTTTCTGGTTTTTATTGTCTGTGGGAGGTGTGTGTGTGTGTGTGTGTGTGTGTGTATGTGTGTGTGTGTGTGTGTGTGTGCATGCATGCATGCAGGCACCTGCGTGACAGAGCACAACTGTGTGAGTACACATATATATGCTTTCTATAATGAGTATTCTATTTGAGAATAGAATTTTTTTTTCCAGGAAAGGGATTCTCAATTTGCTTGACATTTGGAAAGGGGAAAGAGCTGGAAGGACAGGGTCCAGATTCATCTTTTTATCAGTATTGTGAATTCTCAAAAACTCCCCTTATCAATATAGCTCAACAACTTGTCTATAACTTAGAGTCTTAGAAAGTTGCCTGGCTACATTGAGTGGGTAAGTGATCCACATCCATGGTCACACAGCTAATATGTCAGTGGCAAGACCTGAAGCTGGGTCTTCTTAACCCCTGTGTATTATATTGTCTCATAAGTGGTTAATATACTATTCAGTAAATAACTTAGTATTATTACTCATTAAGTACCACTTGATAGTTTCAATTTGTTTCACCTGTAAAAACCATTTTAATTTAAGAAAAATAGCGTAAAAGAATATAAATTGGCATGGTTTGGTAGTATTCATATTAACATTGATGATAGTAGGAGGTAGGAAGGTGAAAAAAATTGTAATAATACATTTTCTTCCATGGACTTTTGCCATTAGATTATTGTGTTCCTTAAAATGACACCTCTAAAAACTGAACGTCAAGAAGTGTTTATGATATAAGTACTATATTTCATAAGGTGAGAGTTAAAAGAGACCCTAGAGTTCAACTTTCATTTTATAATTGTGAAAAACGAGACCTAGAGACATTAAATGACTTGCCCAGAGTCACTTGGGCATATGTAATACGGCCAGCTTTGATTTCCAGGCCCTCCAATACTAAATCCAGCATTCTTTCTACCACCACACGCTTCTTTCCCTTAATTTCTAGCACAAGTAATAAGAATAAAAATAGTGACAACAATAACGAATGACATTTTAATAGCCCTTTAAAGTTGGCAAAGTACTTCACGTATATGGGGTGGCCCAAAGGTCTTAATGTAGTTCTAAACTTCAATAGATTAGCTTACCTCTGTGTATAATGCAATGTATGTATATATTTGGGTGTCAGCGTATACGTATGTTATATAAAATATGTGTTTCTAAAGGTAAACGTATATAAATATAAATATGTGAATATGGAGATAGATATGATATACACATAAATATATGATAAATGATAGAGATAGATACAGATATATCTCTAGGAAGAAAGGAAACAAGCATTTATTATGTACTTACCATATGCCAAGCATTATGCTAACTAAGTACAGGGGATACAAATAGAAACAAAAAGACCTTCCCTGCCCTGAAGGAGCTTACATTCAAACTGGAGAAAACAGGACACAAAAGGGAACTGAGAACCTAGATACAGAGTCTTGGTTTTGACATCTGGAAAGACCCAGAATGGGAAAGGGAAGAGAATTAGGCCTAGATGACCCAGGCTCCTTAACATATTGTAGATCCCAGAAAAAGCTTCCCAAAGGGAGAAGGGGGCAGCCTTTTCACATTGATAATCAGTGGTGACAAGACCCCAGGAATAGTTAGATGTTCCAAGGAGAGAAGATCACAGGTGCAGAGGGAAGTTCCAGAATGAGACAGGAGAGGAGACAGTTCTGAATTCTAGAAAGTCAGAAACAGGACCAGGAAAAGAAAGAGTTCAAACAAAAATGTCTGTGCCCGAGTCCATTATCAATTGATCATTTTCTAACTTATATTGCTAAGGATTGATTCAGGTATAAAGGATGAATCTAAGCATAGAATTCTTTACTAACTTCTTTTTTATTTTGTTTTTGGGGTTTGGGTTTTTTTCTTGTTTGTTTTGTTTTTTGCTTTTTGGAGAGGGGGGAAGGCAGGGCAATTGAGGTTAAATGACTTGCTCAAAGTCACACAGCTAGTAAGTGTGTCAAGTGTCTGAGGCTGGATTTGAACTCAGTCCTCCTGACTCCAGGGCTGGTGCTCTATTCACTGCCCCAGCTAGCCTAGCGCCCATCTTTGCTAACTCTTACTTGTTCATAGACAATACTCTAAAACCAGAGCTCTAACACTTCTGTCTCCTGGGACAAATGACAAAGGACACACCCAAGGTAAGAAAAACTCATTTCTGATGTCAGGAAGGGTGGGGACATCATGGAGAAGCCAGAACATTAGGGATTCCTGGACTAAAGAGGGAACAAGATAGAGTCAAGCCTGCAGAGGAAGGAACTCATTTAGAATGACAGAAGAGGGAAGCACTATACAGTAACTTCCTAATTTAATTAATTTACTGAGGAAGAAGTATGAATACAATTAGCTGTCTGTAAATTTTAGCACTCTGTGACAAAATACTGATTGCATAGCCCTGGTTATAACTCTGGTTATCACACTGAAAAGACAATCAAAAAATTATCTAAAGCATAATAGGCTTCAAATTTCTCCTTCCAATTGCATTTTCAGAACCTCTTCCCTTGGTACACAAACTTAAATACTAAGAATTCCTTTTTTTTTTCTCCTTACCCCATGCTTACTGATACAAGGCAAGGAATAACAACTGAATAGCAGAAACAAGGAAATGCATAAAATCTAATACACAGTCATCAACTTACCAATAGGTTATGTTCCAGAGGTATGTTTTTAAGTCAGTTATTTTGAATTCAAAGCGCATTTTCTCATAAAAGTAGTTTTGTGGTTTGATTCCCAGGCCAGGCCACAAGTGTTTGTTTCATTCTTATTTTGAATTCAGAGTTCCAACTTGGGGTGCCAGGAATATATCTTTACCAGATGTAGAACTTCCTTTCCCCATGATCTTATAATCTCCTGTTTATAAAATCATAGATTTTAGAGCTATAAGTAGAGTTGTAACTAGCAATTTTAGTGCCCAGGGTAAGTGAGGGGCAATAGAGAAGAAAGGTATTTCGCCAGGGCTTTGGTCTCAATGGGAAGGAAGCTGACTCCGTTATCCCATCATGTTCCTAAGCTGCTAATAGGATGAGAAGTGTACTTTGGGATGGTGCTCTAACTCAGCCTGGTCAAGTCAGGTCAACAAGTGTTTATTGAGTCTTTATGATGTACCAGGCACTGTACTGCTGGGCACAGAAATCAAGACCAAAAAAATCAGTAGTCTCTGCTGTCAAAATACTCACAGTCTAATTGGGAAGACAACATGCAGAAGCAAGCATATAAACAAGATTTTAGCATGAAGCATGATCGGAAAAGGCTTCTCACAGAAGGTGGGATTTAGTTGGTGCTTGAAGGAAGCCGGGGAAGCCAGAGGATGAAAATGAGGAGAAGAATTCCAGGCAAGGGGGACAGGCAGTGAAAGTGCTCGAAATCAGGAGATGGAGTGGCTTGGGAGAGGATCAGCAAGTGGTAGTGGATTAAGAGTGGTGGGGGGGGGGGGGGTAGCTAGGTGGTGCAGTGAATAGGACACCAGCCATGGAGTCAGGAGGACCTGAGTTCAAATTCGGCCACAGACACTTAACACAAAAACTAGCCATGTGACCTTGGGCAAGTCACTTAACCCCAATTACCATACCTTCCCCTCTCGAAAACAAACAAACAAACAAACAACAACAACAAAAAAAAAACCAGAGTAGTGAAGGGGAGGTATGAAGGGGCCAGGTTATGAAAGGTTCTAAAAGTTAAACAGGATTTCATATTTGAACAACTAGAGTTTATTGATTAGGGGAGTACTGTGATTAGTTCTGTGCTTCATTATTTGGGGTTTTCATGACAAAAATACTGAAGTAGTTTGCCATTTCCTTCTCCAGGTAATTTCACAGATGAGGAAACTGAGGCAAACAGGGACAGGTTACTTGTCCAGGGTCACACAGGTAGTGAGTGTCTGAGGCCAGATTAGAACTCAGGAAGGTGATTTTTTCTAACTATAGGCCCAGAACTCTATCCACTATACCACCTAGCCTCCCTGTGCTATAGGAAGATAATTTTCATAGCTGAGTGAAGGATAGACTGCATCAGAGAGGAATCTGAGGCAGGATCAGGGGTACAGGGGGAAGTGGTAAGGGCACGTACCAGGCTGGTGGCTGAGTCAGAGAGAATGGGGCATATACTGGAGATGTTATGAAAACAGAATCAAGAGGGCTTGGCATCAGACTGGATATGGAGGTGAGAGAGTCTGAGGAGTTGAGGAGGGTGTGAGTCTGGGTGACTGGGAGGATGGACAAGTACCAGGGAAATCAGGAAGAAGGCAGAGTTTGTAGAGAAAGATGCTGAGTTCATTTTGGACATGCTTAGTTTAGGCTGTCTATGGAATGACCAGTCTGAGATGTTCAGTAGGCAGTTGAATTTATATACCTTATATTTATATGTTTATTTGTAGATTCATGTATTTATACATCAGTTCTGATTTTCTAGAGGGGACCTCAGAACCCACTTAGTCCAATCTCTGCACTTCAACACATAAGGAATTTAACTCCCTGAGCACTAAGTCACTCATGGGTGGTTCGGTTCCCTTGATCTTCAGCAGAGATTCCAGCAGGGTAGTGAGGAGAGTGCCTGGACAGCCTTCATCTAGTGTGAATCTGGAACAGGGATCTCTGGGGTGAGATGGGATGTAGAGGCTGTTGGAATTGAAGAGTGCTAGCTAGCTCTAAGAAGGGATCTTCTGCTTTATTGTGCCCTGAGCTGAGCCTCCACATCACCACCAAGCCACACCACCTTATAACTCAGCGGCTCATCCCCTCCCCTTTCCAGTTACTCCATGGGTGGTCATTTTCACTAGAATCTAAGCTTCCTGAAGGGAAGGACTGTCTTGTTTGTTTAAATTTGTATCTGTAATGCTTAGCAAAGTGTCACAAACACAGTGCTCTATTTCTGTCTCTCTGTCTTTCTCTGCTCACCCCAGATAATGGCTCAGGGCTTCCTGATGGTATTCAGGGGTGGGGAACCTTAGGCCTCAAGTCACCTGTAGCCTTCTGTGTCCACAAGGGTGGTTCCTGCAGGGGGGAGCCTTCCAGAAGGCTGCAGGGTCCCCATCCTGGTAAATCATAAAAACTTTCCTTTTCTCTAGCCAAGGTCTGACTCCTTGATCACTCAAACTTTTTCTTTTCTTCTGTGAGCCCAGTTTTTGGCCCAACTGCTGTCTTCTTCAATGCTTCTCAGTTTCTTCCTTTGCTCCCAGCTCACTCTTTTCCAGCCTTTGAACAAGCACACAGTCCCTTCATGGTTTTTTTAATGGGTTTTTACTGCTAGTCACAGTGACAAAATAATAGATAAAACAAGCAAAGAAAAGGAAAAGAATCGTCCATCAACACTATTTTCTTAAATGCTTACTGTGTGCCAGACATTATACCAAGCCTGGATATACAGTAAAAAATGGAAAAGTGTCTGTGACCTCAAAGAGCTTAAATATGTGTCCGTGTCGTCCTTGTTAGTCAAGGGAAGGGAAGGGAATGAGCATTTTTATACTGTTCCTTCTGCGCACCAGGCACTATGCTGTGGCCTTTTCACAGATGCTGCTTCATTTGATCCTCACCACAGCCCTGGGAGGGCAGTTATTATTATCCCCATTCTACAGTTGAGGAAAGTGAGGCAAACAGGTTAAGTGACTTGCCCAGAGCCACATAGCTGGTCATGTGTCATGCTGGATTTGAACTCAGGTCTTCCTAACTTCAGGCCCAGAAGGGTTTTTTTCCCCCCTTATTTCATAGAATAGATACATTTCCAATGGTAACAACACCAAAATTCAGGTCAATCCTCCAACACACTAAGACAAAACAGCTTTTGGAGATATGAGATGCATAAAAATCAAACAAGTGGGGAAAACCTGTCATTTGCTTGAGGAAAGATCAACAAAATATAGGAAAGGGTGCTACATTTGGAGTATAAGGACCTAGGTTCAGATCGTAGCTCCCCCTTTGGTTTTGAACAAATCACTTCACTTTTCCTCAATTTTCTTACCTGCAAACTGAAAATGTTGAATTGGATGGTCTTTTTAACTCTAAAATCCTTTGACTGCTGATTAGAAAACATAATACTTGGAACATAGGTTTGTTTGTTTTCTCCTGAAGTATATTTGGAAATGATTTACTTAGAATAAACCCAGAGCATGATGTTCATAAAAACACTCTAATGGATCTGTATTCTCATCACTTCAGGCATGATGAGATCGCCTCCAGTACTTCAGATCGCAACTCATCTGTGCCTGCCCATCCTGTGGGACTCCTGTTCCTGGCTTCACAGAAGGTGAGCATAGCCAGCCATTCCATCTAACATGGAAGCCTTCCTTGCTTCCTCTTGACATCATAAGGGTACCAATGGAGCACAGGCCATTGACTTGTCATCCTTCACTCTTGCCACAAGACCAGGTCACCTTGTATTTCTATTATACAATTCCTTGATGACATTTTTTGCTCCATTTTTCCTTTGGAGTTACTTATTGGTTGTATGTCATCACTTACTCACATTCACATCACTTACCTACTGCCTTGGGACCAAACTACACCTTCTTTAAAGACCTTTTTCATTGTAAGACATTTAAATCCCAAGTATACTTTATACCACACATTCTTTAGTATGTAACTACTAGTAACCTCGGTCATTTGGATTAAGAATGTCTTTCTTTTCCTTTAGTGAAAGAGATCATATTTTCCTACACCCAAGATAGTGTAGCATCACCACCCAGATGGTCACACTGACACTGGACCACTCCTCAACCTTTATGGTTCTTTTAGGAGCTCCAGCCTCTTTGTTTAGTGCAGAGGTTTCAAACATGTTTGTTGCCAGGAAGCAAAATTTCTAATGCAGTCTAAACCAAATTAAAATGTTTGGGAAATGTTTAATAAAATAAATAATAATACCATACAATATAAATAATGTTAATTTGTGGCTTTCTAAATCAATATGCTGCCATCAGGGATCTCTTTCTATTTGAGGAAAAAACATTGGCAATTTTTTGTTGTTTTAGTAATTTTTCATTTGTGTCTGCCTCTTAGTGACCCCATTTGGGGTTTTCTTGGCCAAGATACTGGAGTAGTTTCCATATCCTTTTCCAGCTCATTTTACAGATGAGGAACTCAGACAAACAGGGTTAAGTGACTTGCCCAGGGTCAGACAACAGTACGTGAGGACAGATTTGAACTCAGATCTTCCTGACTCCAGGACTCCACTGTTGAGCCACCTAGCTGCCCTTTGACAACTTTGGTAGTCCCATATCACTCACCCTGGGCTTGATAAGATCAGGAATAACTATAACTGCAATTGCAACTATAACTATAACTATAACTGTAGAGATAGGCTTAAGGACTTTGTTTAGTTCTCTGCAGTTCAGTGTCAGCTGCCAGGTACCATTTACCTACCTTACAGGTAACATCAGGTTTTTTAAGAGATCAAGCATAATAAAGTACATAATAAAGGTCACTAGAGAAAAAAAAAATCTTTTACTCTGCTAGAGACCTGATATTGCATGGTATTAACTAAGTGAGATGTTTCAGATAATGGATTTCCATTTGGCCCTACTTAAGGTCACATTCCTTGCAGTTGCTGAAGGGCCTATACTGATCCAATAAAGATCCATTCCCTTCAAGGCCTACCCTTTAGATCCCGAATGATCTAAACAGAGCAGGAGTTATAAAGATTACCTTAGATTTGCAGGGTCTGAAGGGCTCCTAGAAACCTTGTGTTTAATTTCTTTCTATGGTTTTATAAGCACCCCCATGGGCTGGCCATCAATTACTTTCTTTCAGGAGCACACCCAAACCTCCCTCCTAGGTGTGGTGTCATCTCCCTCTGCCCACCTAGCAAGGCAGTGGTGGGTTCTGTGACTTCTATGCCCATTCCCAGTGTCTATTTGTACTGACTCCAGCATTTTTGCAAGCCACAACTGTCCCAATCTGTGGCTCAAATTTTGCCCATTAATCAGCCTTCATCTGTAGCAGTTGTATGGTGGGGAAGGCCCATAGCTAAAGTTTGAAGCCATTAAAGTGGGACTCCCCCAAGAATCTAATTGTTCCTGAGACTACAATGGATTTAGGGTGTGGGAGACCTTGGCCTAAGGGGTGGGAAATGGATAGTAGAGAACAAATCCAATCTATCAAACACTTTTCCTTTAAGGAACTTCATCCCCTCCCTTAAAGATCTTCATTTTAGAGCTGGCTGCAAGGGGAAATTCATCTTTATTACACCAGACCTGAATAACTCCCCATCTCAACCACCTATCTCTAATATAATATAATATAAGAGATAATATAATCTAATATAAGAGATAAAGAACAAACTACTATTGGAAACTTTAGCAAATGTAGTTCATGCTGTAAAAGGAAGTCCTCAGAGTTCTCCCAAAGCACTGGCATCCAAAGTGGAGAGCTACTGCTCCAGGGACTCCTCAGGCAGAGAAGTCACCAAAGCTCTGCTTCTGGAAGCAATGTGATAGGGGAACTATATAACCATCCCTGGGAGGTCTCCAATCTCTGCCCCAAGTCTGTTCTTCTTCAGTTCCTGCTTCAGGGCCCCTGTCTTAGCAGGAACCTTTGGGTCAGAGACCACAGTCTGCTGCCCTTAGTCTCCACATACATTTAGACAGCCCTCTTCACTTTCTTGGGACCAGAACTTGGCTTCCATTGCACAGTTTCTGAAAGCCAAGAGCTCTGTCTCTGACTGCTGAACACACAGGCCCAGTTTATTTTGGGTCTAACAACAGTGCTGCACACTCAACCACAATTAAGGAATGCTGGTCTTGGTGATGTGGTTAGGGTTAGGGTTGCTCAAGACCCCAAAATACCAGCACACTGGGTCCTCCTGAATGAATTTGACTCAAGTCTTCTCTCAGCCAAAGAAAAGCAAAGTTTATTAAAAAGTTTGCCTGTACTGGACGCAGAGTAAGTCTGTGCTAGAAAATTTGATGGCACTCTCACACACATGGGGGCAAGATGGGATCTTATATACAGAAAAGTTGTGGGAAGAATCTAGGGGTGGTCTAGAGGAGGAGTTTGGGGAGGGTCTTCAGAAGGAGTTAATGAGGTAAATGAGTGATTAAGGGTGGGAAGTTGCTGGCTGCTACCTGGAACCAACAGACAATGGTGGGCTAGGACAGTTCAAGGGTGGATTGATATTTTTATAGTAATAGACCTGTTACAGAGGTCTGGGCCCAGCCACAAAGAAAAGCTCATTGCCTCATGCAAATGCCTCATCAAGTGGGAAGATTCAGTCCAAGGTTTTTCCAGAGCCTGTACCTCAAAGATTCAAGGAGAGTTCAAGGGAGTTCCCAGAGCCTGCACCTCATAATTCCCCACTCAAAAAAATGGGACTTCACCTTTGGAAAGGTGAAGGTTTCAGCTTCTGAAAGTGTTTCCTGCTGGCAAGGGGCATAGAGCTGTCCCTGCCTCTCTGGGTCGTGTTCAAGGGGTCAGACTCCAGAACATGGATGATGCCAAGTCCAGTGGGCTGGAGAACTTGGAGATTTGCATAGCCTTAGTGGTCATCCAGAGGTTGATGGCTTGAACCCTAGAGGAGATAAACCTGGCAAGAAGGTTAAGCAAACAAAGACCAAACAGGCACCAAAAAAAGCATAGAGAAAGAACAGTTGCCCTGGTACAAAAGACAATTTTCCTGGTTGGAATTACAGATGATTATGGCAAGGCCAAAACACTGTCAGATATCCCTTTCCTTTCCAAATTGCTCTATGGACATTTAGCACATGAAAAGCAATAGAAGCTTTTCAAAAACAGGCAACAACTCCCAAAACCTGTTCTCTCCTTCCTTCATCATAGAGAGTAAAAAGTTTTTCCTAGATTGGGTAAAGCTAATGCTGGAATGGTGGCAAATTTAGTTTTCAAAATCTCAAAAGCTTTCACCTGGTGATCTGGGCCCCACCCTAGACAGAATGAGTCAGGGCCTTGAGTAGCAATTAGTGGTTGCAGTCCCTCCCAGGCCTTGGGTTTAATTGGATATAGACCACTATTGGGGTATGATCTAGTACCTAGGAGTAAAAAACCTGCTCCCTGTCCTACAGAGAGGACCTTCCATATGTGATCAGGAGGACTCTGGCAACAAGAGGCAAAGGAATGTCCCACCATCTGATCAGGCAACCATACCCTTCCATGTTTACAGGGCTTTTTCTCCCATGAACCATGAATCATGACCCCATCTGTAATGGGAATCTGAAGATTTTCCCTGCCCCTTGGCCCTTTTATAGGCTTAAGTGAATCTGAAGACCTTCCCTGATTTGAAAATATACCCTGGCCCCTAATAGGCTGAATGTGGTCATATTGAGGCTTGTTTTTTCAGGAATGCCCGTACCTTGTTACTTTGTGATTGGGCATTGGGTCAAGAGGGTTATGACATTCTCTGACCCAGGAGAAGGCTATGTATACCCTGATGTAAGGTTTTGTTTGGGGGCTCACTTTGGGAAGAGCTGTGTGATTTGGCCAGATGAGACTCTGGGCAGCCATTGAGCCCCCCAGCTTTGGAAACCCAGATGTTAGTGCTTCTCTCTCTGGTAACTAAGTAGATATGGATGTGATGATCAGACAGCTGAAAGCCCTGTTTGCTTAATTGTGTTATTTTCTCTTGTAACTTCTGTTTGTATTCTCTGAAGTTCAGGGTATTGACTTTTCCCCCTGAACTAGGTAAATGATATGTGTTTGATTGATTAAAATAAGACTGTTAACCCATTTTGAGTTGCTTTCCTTTAGAAAAGCAGATCTAAGAACCTGTTCTAGAAGCCATCCTGGGCGTGCCAGGGTGCTTGCTGATACATTATCCCATCCCAATCTGCCAAGAATATACCACATGTTGTAGGTGCTGCTTGAGAGCAGGTTCGGTTATGATGTAATAAAATGAGACACTTGTAAGTCACTGAACGTTTTAGAGGGGGTTTATTTTGTCCTATCATAGCAAGAATATTCAACAAAGATGCAGTGGCCCTTAGCTTCCCTGGATATCTGCACTTGAAACAGAGTATGGCTACTCAAGTGTGATACAGTAGAGCGCCAAACCTGGAGTCAGGAAGACTCATCTTTGGAAGTTCAAATCTGACTTCAAATACTTACTGACTGTGTGACACTGGGCAAGTCACTTAACACTGCCTTAGTTTCCTCCTGTGTAAAATGAGCTGGAGAAGGAAATGGCAAAGCATTACAGGATCTTTACCAACAAAATCTCATAAAGGGCCATGAAGAGTCAGACATGACAGAAACAACTGAACAACAGCAAAAATACTCACACACTGAGACATCCTCCCCTGCCATGTCTGTGAACTTTTGTGCTCCCAGAGTAGAAGTTGAAGCCAATTAGGTTGTGTAGGGGGAGAGAAGCTGCATCAGGTTTGTCCCATCACAACAAGGTTATCAGTATCTAAATTGCACTATTATAAATTCATTTCTTGGAGATTGAAAGGCTTTTTGGTCTTCTAAAGCATAGAATTAAAATGCATATATCCCTAAAAAGGAATTATATCTTAAACTATTAACAGGGATTAACTTTATCAGGGATAAAACCTTACAGGGATTAACTTTCTAACTTTTGACTATATAAGGCCTTTGGAGGAATGATTCACCCACTGAGGTTCTTGGGTAGGTCCACAGAATAGGACAGTTCTAAAGAAATTCCTTGAGAGTTAATGAAAGGGTACCAAGGATAAAACTTTTCTTGGTACCAGTTTTGTCTTGGCAAGTCCTGCTCATGGGATGGTTGTGTATGGAGCAAATAAAGTAACAAGTGAAAATAATATAAAATACATAAAACAACTTACAAATGTAACATCACAAACACAGCCGTATACTAGGAAATTCAAGGACAACAAGAAATAAGTAATTGACAAAATCCTTCCCCCGAAGAAAAATGCAGCCTAATCAGAAAATATTGACTGTAGGCAGAGAGGAAAAACAAAAACAAAATACCACCCAAAACATGCTTTTATAGAAGAATACATTAACAAGTGCTAATTTTTTAATAAGATAACTGCTCCTGGTAGAGTTGAAATGTACTAGATATGTTCTTTGGGCTATTTAGTTTTAAAAGATTTGATTATTGATTGGTTGATTGATGAGTATTAAGAAGATCCCTGAAAGGAACTTTTCTCTACCAAAGCAGATTGGCATCCTGTCAACTACTGAGTCATAGAGAATTGCCTAGGACTCCAAAATGACTACCAGGGTCACGTAGCCAACTTGTGGCAAAGACAGATCTTGCTCTTCCCAGTCCAAGGCCACCTTTCTCTCCCACAGAAATTGCTACTTCTTTCCCTTGCCTGAGCTCTTCATATAGCCTTCACATGAGTCACCAAATGCTAGAGCTGGAGGTAATTTTAGTAAGCATTTGGAATTAGGATCATAGAGGTTGAACGCGTTAAAAGGATCTTCCCTAGTTCTAAGCCAACTTGAAAGATAAATATTCCTTGAAATTTCCCCCAACATGTGGTCTTTTGGCCACTTCCTTTTAACTGAAAGGTCAAGAATACCAAATGAGTGAGTCAGCAAGATCTATATTTCTCCGTGTCATTCAATATTCTTTTCATCTTCTTTAGTGTGTAACCCACTGATCCAAAGGGAAATTTGGGGCTTTAGGATGAATTTCCCCAACACATTCTTTCCTATGTGTAAAGGAGGTTGAGATCCAAGGTTGGACACTTATTCCCAAAGATGTGCCTAAACACTGCATGTTTAAAAAGATATCCCCACTTGTCTTCGTCTAAGAGAAATGATTATTAATGACCGATGATTTGGGGAGATCCAGAGTTCCCCATTTCTCTTAAGTCCTCATTTCAAAAGTTTAGTCTCTTGAAGGACACTGCTGATAATAAAATTGGATTAATTTTCTTAATAATTTTGTTCAGACCCTACCCAGATGGAGAAGGCATTTACTCAGGTTTGGGTGGCAATAAATTCTTTGAATAAATAGATTGCCCAAGGCTGGGGGTGGTCTGAGTAGAGGGACAGTCTCTCTTGGACCTGATGTCATTCTCAGCCCCTCATTGTAATATTCATTCCCTAATTAATTGTTAACCAATCCGAGTTGATTGCCATCCCCAGGAACTCACTTCTTCCAAGGAAATATAGGCTGTGAGCTTATTGACATGATGGTCTTTGACATTTGAGAATGCCACTGATTATTTATTAAAAGTTCTGGCATTACTAATAAAATGACTAGTTATCCAGAAATTATGTCTCTCAAACTTTTTAAACATCACGCATCCCTCCTATATTTGATCTACAATCATTACTATAGTAGAAAGTGCAGTGCAGTGGAAAGAGTAATGGATGAAAAGTCAGACATGAACATGAACTCTGGCTCTGTCACTTTGGGGGCTTCATCAAAAAAAATAAGGAGTTTAGCCTTGATGACATCTTAAGTCCCAGCTTCTTGATCTGTAATTCTATGAGAAACTCAGGGAAGGATGTCCAGCAGTGGGGAACCCACAGCCTTGAGGCCACATGTGGCTTTCTAGATCCTTAGGTGTTCAGCCTTTTGATTGAGTCCAAGTTTTACAGAACAAATCCTTTTATTAAGGGGAGGGTTTGGGTGGTCAGTCAGAGGGCCAGACTTGAGGGCCTAGAGGGCCACATGTGGCCTCAAAGCCACAGATTCCCCACCCCTGGTAGGCAGTCCTCTCTTTGGAGATTCATATAGGAAAAAATACTGCATTTATTGTCAAAAAACCCACATTTGAATCCTGCCTGTGCTGCTACTTTCCTGTGTGATCATGAGGAAGTTAGTCTTCATTTCTCATTTTCCTCATTTATAAAATAAATTAAACTTAACTGCCTAGATGGACTAGACTAGGTAGGTAATTTCTGTATTCCTTAGAACTCTAGATCCTATGATTAATGGCATAGTGATAAACAGGCAATAACAAACTTGCCTATTGTTTTACCTAGGGAAGGGAATGGGAGGCTGGTAAATGTTTAACAAGCAGCTCTTAGGGGAAAAAGGTACACATGACATACTTTTGAGTTTAATCTACACTTCTGATATTTTTCTCCATGGCTTTCTTAAGTCTAGACAGTCAACAAAGCAGTAAATCAAGCTCTGATTTGTAGTGTTTGCCAGTTTCAGAGATATAAATGACCACACTGTTTAACAATCAGTTTAGAGCTGGCTCCAGGACACCCATAAAGAAGAACTCTTTTTAATTCAAATTCTCTGGATTGGCTTCTCTGGATTCATTCTAATTAAATTGTGCTTTCAGTTGCTTTGCAACTAAAAGGAATACTTTACTTTTCCATATTTTTTTTAAAGTTTTGGGGGTTTTTTTATTGTTCTTTTTTTTTCCCCAGGAAAAACCTAGTAAGGAATATGAATTGTGCTGGGTTGATGATTTATTCAGGGGCAGCATTTAAGCAAACTGGTCCTCCACCTTCCTTCAGGCAATGATATTTGAGCTGCTTCTTAAAGAGAGAGAGACGCTTTGAGATGGACGGTGCATTCTAGACATGACACAGTACAAATGCTTCTGCTAACCTGTAGGGTATAGGAATAAAACTGATCTACTTAGTAGTACTTGGTATGAGGAGAAAATATACTAAGTCCAATGTCAGTGTGTGTAAACCACTTCACACCTCTTATGCCTCACAGTGTATTTTAAAATTTGTTAAGTCCTGAATAGCTAATAATGAAATGTCTTCCCAAGGACGGCCACAATATGTTGAAATTTTGCTGCGGGCAATTGTTTGCTGCTACAACTTACCCCACAGAGAATTTGTAGGGAGTTCAAGGCATGCTTTTCAGGAACAAGGATTTATTGAAAGCATGTTTGCTTTCACAGCAAAGCAAAAGATCTGGTACTGAATTGGATGTCTCTTCTGAAGTTAACATTTGTGATTCTGTGAAATTCTGCACTTCTCATCAACCACCCCTTCTGACTGTCAGTCCCTACCCTATGACACTATATGAGTAAAACTAAAGGAGAAATAATGAAAGAAAAAGAGAATGGTATTGGTTATCTCCTTGCTAACAAAGATGCCACCCAAGTAAAGTAAGTATTGATATTATTTAGGGAAGAATCACAGAATCTCATATTTTGAAAATGACCTCAGAGCTCTTTCCCAGGGTATAAGGAAATAGTCCCTTTCCCTGAGATTTCACCAGGATTTCCCTTGAGTCTTTTGGTGGTTGGAGGAAAAATACTACTACCCTTCCATTTAACTTTTCTGTCTCTAGGTATCTCTCTCCAGTATACCTAGGGTTAGGTCATACAATGACCCTGATTTTTAAAGAAGCCTCAGAAACATTAGATAAGGCCATTTGGGGTAAAGGGGAGTACCACTGACTGACCTGACCTTCCTGGCACCTTGACCCAATAAGGAAGTTTCACATTTCTGTTCCATTAACATTTCATTTCTCCTTCACCCAACTAATAGACCAGGAGAAGGAGAAAGGGGCATTTTTTTCTCTAAATAGTTCACAGACTTCCCAGACTGATCCCTTCTCTGCCCTCCTGACAGGTTTTTTTTTTTTAGGATGTTCTCAGATTCTCACCTCATCAATTTTTTTTTTAGTTGTTGAAAGAGAGGAGCCCAACTCATTTTTCAGACCTAGTTCTTTGTGCTTACTACTACATATTGCCTTAAAAGGCCTGTGCCCTGAGACAGTACGTATTAAGCAAGATAGACTCACAATGTATTCTATACATAACGTGAAGGATTTATAAAATAAAAGGCTATTTATAGATTATGATCTAAACTCACTTCATATCCCTTCCCTTCCCTGAGAATCACTCTTGGATTTCTCTCTCCTTTTTCTTTCCTTTGCTAATTGAATCTTCATTTTTATTTAATGTCTCCTTCAATTTTCTCTTCCTCTGCTTTTTTGTTTGAAGAAGTTAGATTGTATTGTTTCCTTTCTCTTTGTTTTCAGTTGATTTTTCTCTTGATGAGACAGTTTTTCTTCACAATTACACTGAGGTTCCCTGTTTAGTTCCAAAATGCCTTTCACCACCCCCTTCCATTTATTTAACAAACTAATGACATTTCTCCTGCCTTTATTTTTAATTTGGTGGGTTTAGCTTTGCGTTTGGCGATCCGAGTTCCTAGAGTGACACAAATTGGATCACTTCTTGCTGCTACAAATGCCATTGAAAATAAAAATTTGGTGCTGTTCCAATCAGTCAGCTCTCCCTTCTGCTTTTTAATTATTTATTTTATTTTTTTTAAGGCTCAAACTTCTGTCATTACGAAGAGGGTTGATCGTTATTCCAAAAACTGCTGTGAACAGAATTGTTCCCCCAGCAGAAGAGAATCTGTTTTAAGTAGTGAAACATTTGGGTTGATTGTGGGAAAAAAAAAAAGGTGCCTCATGCCTTCCATGCACTAGGAAGAACACTTTTATTTTAGAATGCTCAGACTAGGTCCTTATTTGCATCTGGCCCAAAATAGAATCTAGTGGCATTTTAAAGCTGAGAAATCAGTTCTGTTTTATTCCTTAGTAACACAGAGGCTTTAAAATCAGACCACTTCATGAAACAATAAAATTAAAACTCAGCTCATCCATCATCATTAATGTGCTTGATTTTGTGAAAAGAATTCTTTAACATGTAAAACTATCAAATTAAGAGACCAAGGAGCCAATCAAATATGCTTTTAGCATCCTTTATGCTGTGGCTGCTCTTAACACTCTTCAAAGATTAAAAAGGTTAGAGAATATTTTTTTTTCCTGTTCCAAATAAGTCAATCAGCCTATCAGTCAACTTCTATGGTATAGTGGAAAGAAAAGTAAACTTGGAGACCAAGAACGTAGATGGGTTCAAGTGCTAGTTCTGAAACTGATTTGCTGTGTGTCCATGGACAAATCATTTAACCTCTTCTGTAAAATAGGGATAATGACATCTGCACTATCTACCTTACACAGATATATTAAAATACACAAATAGTCCTGTGATCTCATCAGTGTGATATCCTCTCCTATGATGGAGGTCACAAACCATGTTTAGCCATCCTGTGCAACTTTCATTCCTGCCCTCACATAAGTTCATTACAACAAATATATCCAACATGCTAAGGGGAATCTTTGAATCCTCCTGACACTAAAGACATTCTAGTGGAACATGGGGACTGTTTATAGGTTACCTTCACTCTTATCCCACATTCTTATTCTCACTACATTTTATTTTTGCTTTTAAAAATAATATGCATTATTTCTTCATTTTTAATATTCCTTTTAAAAATTTTGAGTTTAAATTCTCTCTCTCCTGAAAAGGCAAACAGTCTATCAGTTACACACTTGAAATCATGCAAAACATATTTCCATATTAGCCATATCACAAAATAGCAAGAATAATAAAGTAAGCAAGAAAACTATATTTCACTTTGAACCCCACAGTCCATTAATTCTTTCTCCGGAGAACGACAGCCTTTATCATCATTAGTCCTTCAGAATTATTTCAGACCATTGTACTGATCTGAGTTCATCATCCTTACAATATTACTGTTACTATGTACCGTGTTCTTCTGGTTCTGCTCACTTTGCATCAGTTCATATAGATCCTCCCGGTTTTTTTAATACCATATCCTTTGTCATTTCTTATAGCACAGTAGTACTCCATCACAGTCACGTGCCACAGATTGTTCTGCCATTGCCCAATTGATAAGAATCACTTCTCAGTTTTTAATTCTTTGCCCCCACAAAAAGAGTTGCTATAAATATTTCAGTACATATAGGTCCTTTTCCTTTTTCTGTGGTCTCTTTGGAAAACAGACCTAGTAGTGGGTTATTAGGTCAAAGGGTATGCACAGTTTTATAGCCCTTTGGAGTATAAATTATTTCAAATTGATCTGCAGAATGGTTAGATTAGCTTACAACTCTATTAAGAGTGCATTAGTATAGCTATTTCTCCTCATCCCCTGAAGCATTTGTGAGGTGGTACCTAAAAGTTGTCTTAATTTGCCTTTAATTAATAGTGATTTAAAGTGTTTTTTAAATATAACTGTAGTTTTAATTTCTTCTTCTGAAAGCCTATTCATATCCCTTGAAAATCTATGAATTGGGAAATGGCTCTTATTTTTCTAAATTTGACTCAGTTCCCTATATATTTGAGAAAAGAGATCTTTACCTGAGAAATTCTTAAAAAATTTTTTTCATATGACTTGGTACCTTTTATCAAAATGTAATTTCCCTGATTATCTCTTTAAATCAGGCCTGTGTTTGCTTTTGCTTTCTTTGAGATCGTGTTTGCTACCTCTGTCTTTTTTACTTCAACTGAAGCATAGCAGATTCTGTTCCAACCTCTTATTTTAACTTTGTGTGTGTGACTTTCCATTTCAAGTATATCTCTTATAAACATAATACAATTGGATTCTAGTTTCTAATTGATTTTGCTGTCTGCTTACATTTTATAAGTGAGCTTATCTCATTTACATTCACAGGTATGAATAGTAACTGTATTTTCCTCCATTCTATTTTCTTCTGTCTATCCTTCTCTCTCTCTTTCTATTCCAGTCTCTTCTCAAAAGTCAGTTTTGCTTCTATCTGCCACCTCCCCTAATCCCTTAATCTGGCCTCCCTTTTATCATCCGGTTCCCCCCTTTCTTTTATTTTCTTTCCCATCTATTTCCATGTTGGGTAAGACAGATTTCTATACCCAACTGAGTGTCTGTGGGTTTTTGTGTATGTGTGTACACACACTTCCCTCTTTGAACGAGTTTTGATGAGATGAGGTTCAAGCATTAATCACTCCCATCCAAGTCAGTTTCCCTTCCATCGTAAAAGTTATTCCTTGCACACTTATTTTATGTGATAATTTCCCCCATTCTACCTCTCCCTTTCCCTTTCTCCCAATGCATTACTCTCTCTCACACCTTCATTTATTTTTTGAGTTCATAACATAATTTATGTTATGTTATGTTAACACCTTCTATCTAAGATGCCTTCTAAGTGCTCTAATAATGATGAAGTCTTTAGGAGTTACGGTAACGTCTTCCTATATAGGAATGTAAACAGTTTAACTGTATTGAGCCTCTTGTGTTTTAACTTTCTTTCAGGTTTACATTTTGTATTCTTATCTCAAGTTTTTTATTTGAATGTCAGTATTTCTATTCAGCTCTGGACATTTTATCAGGAATGTTTGGAAGTCTTCTATTTCATTAAATATCTATTTTTCCTCTGAAGAATTACACTCAGTTTTGCTAGGTAGGTTATTCTTAACCCTTTGCACTCCGAACCATTCTGGACATTGGCTACCAGCTACTCCACGCTACCTTGCAGCGAAAACGTGCATTTACAGACCCTCGTATTATTTAGTATAATTTTGGAACCAAGTAACGTATTATA
>CM053597.1:108841149-108867024 GCA_028646575.1 Pseudocheirus occidentalis | reverse complement strand
ATTAATCACTAAATACAGTCATTAGAAAATTACACAAACCCTCCACCCCTCAGTCTCTAGTAAACTTCAGTTTCATCACTGAATTCAATATCTAAGGAGGGGCCTTTTCTTCATCTTGACTCGGGTGGTCTCTCAGATTCCCTGGATCCCCTTCCATGATCCCAGCTCCTACCTGAATCCACTAAACAGTCACCTGGATTCAGAGGCACACAGCTCCCAGGTCCTTGTCCAGTTCTCTGGGCAGTTCCTGCTCCACACTGAAGTTCACAGGATGCAGCACATCTCAAAACCTTCACAATTTCTGCTCCTGGAAACTCAAGGATCAACCAAGCCACAAACAAAATATTAGCATCCAGATCATACTTCTTCAGTCCTACAGCAGTTTGGCTGGTCCTAGGACCCAGAAGAAACCTGAGCCTTCCAGGTGATAGCAACAACCTCAGCCTTCCAGGCAAGCATTCTTGGAGGTAACTTCAGCCTTCACCAGATTCTGGTCTCAAGAAAACTCCAACTTAGTTCTCAATCAGCTGTAGTGGCCCAGTTTCCACATGCTGCTGAGAGAATCTCTCTCTCTCTCTTTTTCTCTCTCAGCTGGCTTCAGTCTCCATGATTCTTCCACCAGTAGCTTGTCAGGAGAAAATTCTCCTTCCTCCACCAGGAGACACACACACACACACACACACACACACACACACACACACACGCTTCCTGTTTCAGCCAAACCCTTCCTGTTATATCAGGAACAGGAGACATAGTTCACATCCTCTGTGTGAACCCATAGAGGCTTGAGTAAGAGCTAAGTACCTGTTTACTTGACATAACATAAAGGGATCTTCAAATTTAAATTAATTACCATTACAGCAAGTCACTTAACCCTGATTGCCTCAAAAAAGAAAGGAAGGAAGGAAGGAAGGAAGGAAACAAAGGAAATGAAGGAAAGAAGGAAATGAAGGAGGGAAGGAAGGAAGGAAGAGAGGTAGGGAGGGAGGGAAGGAGGGAAGGAGGAAAGAAGGAAAGAAAAATGCTTCAGTATATGAGGGAATCTTCTATAGAGAATTTATGAAATAACATTGACAAAAGGTCCATTCAGTTCAATAAAAACATTTATTAAGTATCTCATGTCACTGACACTGAACTAAATGCTGGAGAAACAGACAAGAACTTCTTACATTCTATTGAGGTGATACAATATGTACACAGAAAAATGAGGTGTGCAGGAGTTAGTATATACATGCTTATCCCTTGGCCCAGGGTGCCCCCAAGAAACTCTGGGCTCACATGGACTGGATTCAGTCCTCTGCTTCCTTTTTACCTTAGTCTCTCTCACTGCCTCCAAAATGCCCTGAAAAATCTTCTGAAAAAAATCTTGTGTCACTCATATCTAGGTTTCATTAAAGTGAATAACAAGGTCTCTAACTCCTACACAGCACTTACTATGGGTGTCAGATATGGAAAATACCTGAATTTTACCCACCAGAAAAAAATGCTTGATGGAATATACTCTCAGGAGCCTGAGGTCAAAGGCAGAAACATAAAGCTTGCATGTAGCCCATTATACTCCCCTAGAAAGTAATGACATTTTGGGAAGTGATCCTGAAAAAATACTTCCCATTCACTTAGTACCTGAATGAGCCGAGTCACTCATTGCAATAACCAGACATGCAAAAATAAGATAAACTGTTTCTCTTCTTTCTGATCTCCTTGCCTTTTCCCCATGGCATGGTGGTAGTCCTCTCACAGCAGCAGAACCCTCTTCATGGAGGGTCCTCTTCATGGAGGGTCCTCTTCCTTCTTCCTAAAAGGTTCTGTTGAGAAACCACTCTTCCTCTTGGAGGCCAGTGTCCAAATATTCAAAATCACAAACTCTCAAATTTGGGATCACTTATACAGTCACTCCCAAAGGTGTTGCTTCCCAGGAAATCTCCATCTCTGGCTTAAAGCCTAGATTCCAGGATCATACTGTCTGGGGAATCCATTACCCCTTCAGTTTAGGAACGATGTCCTTGAACTCTCTTCTCAGGCCTAATATATATGTTGCTGACACATACTTCTGTTATAAGTTGTCACAGCTGTGGACTGAGATGGGACAAGAGGGAAGAGGGGAAAAATCCCATCCCCTCTGCCACCTGCTGCACTCTAGGAAAGAAGGCAAAGGGAAAGACAAATAAGTCTTGGCTAGAAAGAACAAAGGCCACAGCTCACTTTTGTAACTCTCAGCCCCACTATAAAGCCAAGCATCAGTAGCTTTCCAGAGGACCGCTGCTGCAGACAGCTTTAAGGTTCTGATCACATAATATAGTGGACTCTTTATTCAGCAGTAAACTAAAGCAAAACATTCACAGAAACCAAAGTACAGCATTCACAATGTTATAACATAACAACTTATCACTAAATTGGCCGCATAGTTTTCACCAAAGTGGCTGCATAGTTTTAAACAAAAGTTATCATTCAGGAACAAGCCTCCTTAAGGGACACAAAGTACAAAAGTCAAACTTCTCCACCACTAGGTCACATTGTCTTAATCTCTCAGTCAAAAAGTCTTCCTTCTTCTTGATTGGAGATTAGTTTACAATCATCCTTAAGAGATACAAGGTAGAGTACAGAGTTCTACCACCCCTAGACCACAGTAAATCATGATCTTCTCAGCATTAAGTACCCAAGGAGAGGTCTTTTCATCTTGACTGAGGCTGGCTTCCAAATTCCATGGTTCCTCTTCCATGGGGCCAGCTTCTGCCTGAATCTACACAATTGTCACCTGAATTCACAGGTCCAGCTCTTGTCCAGTTCCATGTTGAAGTTCACAGTGTCCAGTCCACCTCAAGTTCTTTGCAGTTTCTGTTTCTGGAAAGACAAAGTTTAACAGAGCCAATGCAACATTCATGCACATTGTGGGCACCATCATCAATTCACTATCTGCCTGTGAAATCAACACAGACCCACAAACAAGGTCCAAGAGGTCAACACAAATCATTAGCATAGAAATCAACACAGACCATAAACAACGTCCTAGAAGTCAATGCAAATCATCACTAAAGTCTCAGGACCTCCAAAAACCTCCTCCAAGACCTCTGTAAACAGACAACAAGAAGATCCTCTTTCAGGGCTTCCAGTAAGGTCTCAGGGCTTCTATACAAAGTATTAAAAACACAAATCAACACAGACAGAACAGACAAACAGAGTTCTGGCTTACCAAAAGTTTTCTCCTCAACTCTGCCACCACAAGTGTTCTCTTCCCAGTTCTGCTCTCTCCCAGCTTGGGCTTTTCCTTATATATGGTCATTAGCTCCTCCCTGTTCCATCCCTTCCTGTTCCATCAGCAAGTTCCTCCTGATATGGGTTTCACAAGTTCTGTTTCTTAACAAAGACTTGATATAATCATGGGCAAGGCTCAAAAGAAAACTTGAACTGAAACAAGTTGCTGAATAATTGAAGCAACGTGCTAAGTGCTTCTTTGCTTGCCATTACACCCACTGATCTGGGAGAACCTTTTAGATTGACCACTTGTATCTTAGTCACTGACAACTAGACAGCAACTGAGTGACAAGGACACTGTGCACTTCCCCATCTAGTGAGGAGCTGCCCTTCAGATGCTTCAGAGAGAGTTGTTCTTAGCTTTTTGTAGGGGATAGAGAGGGAGAATCAGTACCTTCTGTTCCTGGGACCTCTCTGAATGAAGTCGGGAACTCTTTCCCAAACTGCCTAAGCAAGCCACATTTTCATTCCATCACATCTCCACCCCACTTTCAGTCTTCCTCCATCACACTCTAAACTCCTTAAGGGCTGGGACTGTTTGTCGTTTTTCGATATTTGTATCCCTAGCCCTTAGCACAGAACCTGGCACAGAGTAGGTGCTTAATAATAGGTTTATTGATTGGTTGCCCTTTAGCAATCTGGTGAAACCGATGGACACCTCAGGAAGATAAAGATGCAATTTTTTCCCATTCAAATTCACAGACCTTTTGGGGGGACCTATGGACACCAGGGCAAGAATATCTGTGAATCTATTCAAAAGTCCATGCTCTGCAATTTCCTCAAGCTGAATGGAAGAACTCATCAAATTGAAAAGGGTTCCCTGATCAAAGCATCTTACATCCATGAGATAATATATGTAAATGCTTCGCAAACCTTTATAATACTATCTAAATGACAACTATTTTTATTAATGTACAAAATAAATACAGTTATCCCTCAACATGCACAGGTTTTGCATTTTCAATTTTGGTTTTTCAGTGGGTTGGTCCCTGATAACTAAATGGGTAGTTTTGGAGATTTACAGTATACTATGGAAAATCATGGAAGACCCACATATATAATGAAAACAAAAAATAGAGAGTTATAAATGCATAAAACACATTATTAATTTGTTTTATCATTTACCACTATAAGTGCACGTATTTATTTATCTATTTATTTATTTTTATTATTGATTGATTGATTGATTGATTATAAACAGTTTCATTTTGTTAAAAGTTTCAGTGCCCTAAAAAACTAGAGGCTATGTACTCTGGGAACACCTCCTCTTCCTCTCTCTACTGTCCAGCCTCAGTCCGCATGATTTTTTTTTCTCATAGTGATGATTGTATCTAGTGCTTTTCATAGGACAAATCCATCCAGAAAGGAAATCCATCAAGCAGTTACTGCTGTTACGCAGCCTGTGAGGACTGCATAGTGTACAAGATACTGGTTTCTACTCTTGTAGTAGACACTACAACTTCTTTTTCATGGATGCAGTGTGTTCTTTTACTTATTTTGTATGTTAAATAAACATGATCAGAAATACTAAAAATAAAGGTTTGGGGTAAGGCCTAGAGTTATTCATGGTTTTTCACATTCTTCAAGGTCCTGCACTCCTAATCCCCACAAATGTTGAGGGACTGTAATAATTTTTAAGTGATTAGTGCACATCCAGGTGAAAGAGATCTTATGACAAAAAGCAAGGGAGTAGGAAAATATATGAGATAAAAAAGAAACAGCAGAAGATGACTTGGAAAAGATTAAGTGCAATAGAGCAACAATGAACTAATGTTCTTTGGTCTTTAATTTTCTGTCTTCAGAAGGCCCATTTAAATAAATATCCATTAATCAACAAGTATTAAGTGCCTACTGTTTTGCAGGCACTGGGGATACAAGGAAAAAAGTGAAATATTATTGTAACAAATAAATACCAGATTTATTACTTTAAGTTAATATGATACAGGAGTTGAAATCTCACCTCTGACGAATACTACATGTGTAATGTTAGGTAGGGCCTGTAGGTGGCTCAATGGATAGAGTGTTAAAACTGGAGTCAGGAAGACCTGAGTTAAAATTTGTCCTCAGACACTAACTGTGTGACCCTAGCCAAGTCACTTATCCCCAATTACTTGAGTTTACTCATATGTAAAATGATCTGAAGAAGGAAATGGCAAACCACTACAATATCTTTGCTAAGAAATCCCCAAATAGGGTCACAAAGAGTCAGACATGACAGAAAAAGATTGAATAGCAACAAAGCCTTAGGTAAATCATGTAACCTTCCTGGCCTTCATTTTACTAATATATAAAGTGAGGAGTTAGATTAGATGGCCTCTGAGGTTGTTTCCAGTGTTAAATCTATAATCTAATGATTTTATGATCATTAATCTTAAGTTGATGTGAGCCAAAAAGTTTTGTGTCTTTCTCAAATTCTTCATGGAAAGAAAGCAGCTTTGATGTGCACACATGCAAAACTTCCACTATAGAGGACTACACTTAAGGTTGAAATACAATTCAACAGGTTTCATATGGAATAATTTTTGAAGAGCACAAAAGGGCATTGTAAAGGGAAATGAGCAATAATTACGAGTCAGTGGTTTCACAACTGTGATTAGGAAAAAACAGATGCACCCTTTCTATGCATTAATAAACTCAGGGCAGTTCAGAGAAGATGTGCCTGTGAATAGTGCTATCATCAAGAAATTAACTCCAAAATGCAGATTCACAGTCCAGGAGCATTAGCACATGCACCAGTCACCAAAGACCAAAACAAAAGCCAATAAAAAATTATTACACTCAAAGAAAGTACTAAGTGAATTTAGGACTCACTTTTCTTGCCCTCTGGTGCTTTTGTTGTTGTTGCTGCTTTTATCCTTCTTTCTGCCTCTCATTTACATTTGTATTTTGAAAATTTCTGATATTTTAAAATAAGAGCACTTTGCGAGTGTTCTTTAAAAATTATTTTCTATGTTTGGGAATCATTGTGTTCTTTTAATATAAAGTATTTTATCTCTTTCCTTTTCTAATAAAATATGGTTTCAATCCATTAATTCATCCACTCAACTACCCACCCCCCACAACCCACTGTGGAATAGAAATTCAAAAGGAGGAGAGACAGATATTGTTCAACTAATATGAAGCTGGTGCTTATTTTTAACATCTCCTTCCTATATTCCTCCTAGGTTGGACTTCTAATTACTTAGTGAGTTTATGAGCAACTGGAACATAATGGTCTGTAGAGGGGGAAAGGTTGCCATTTAAAAGGCCCAATGCTCTATTTGGAAATGGTTCATGAATATCAAAGTACGGGTAATAAATTTTAAAGTTGTATCATTTCAATAAATAAATTCTAATGCTATCACGTTTGGTGCTAGTTAACCTTAAAGCATAATTATAAGTGGCAAGGATAAGATGTTTTTATCCAGATTCTTGGTGCTCTCTGACTGCCTCTTTAGTAGGGAGGCATTTGTTTTCCAAGCAAAATTTCTTTTTTTTTTCCCTCTGAATGCTCCAACATAAAGATAAATTGCCTATTTAATGCCTTGACACTAACTACATCTTGAAGAATAGCTTTAGTATCTATTCTTTAAGCTGAATTCTCAGGGAAAGATCTATTTCTTAGAGGAAAAACATTGCCTCCTTTTTGACCCCTAACATTAGTCTCAAATAGTTACCACATTGATTCTACTCAGTAAGCGGTTAATTGTTCTTCACTCACAGGTTACAGTGTTCTTGAAAGTTTTAATATTTGCTTTAGAAAATGAACTTGAAATGGGGATGTCTATGTTCAGATGGGAAATGAATCATCTGGATTAAAAACATTGTTGCTGCTAGGTTTTTTTGATTGTTAAGTTCCTTGTTTTGGTCTGGTCTGAATCCATGATTTCATAACATAAGTTTTCCAGTGAGGAAACTCCCTCTTCCTATGGAGAACTGCTATTTATAGAGAGAGGTTAAGCAACTTGACCAGAGTTACAGTCACTGTCAAAGATGGAATTTGGAACCAGGACCCAGAGCATCCTGACTGAAGGCTTGCTATCTGCTCTGCCAAAATATCTGTCTTGCATTATCTAGATATACAAAATGGTAACCTTTGCCATTCTTCATATTCAAGTACAGGTATTTAACCTATAGAGCATTCATTAAACTGGAAGAAGAAAGAAAAAGGAGAATGGTTTCCTCAATGCACAGGTATACAGTACTACTGCCCAGGATCCTCCCCCCAATCCCACGCCTCCTAAATTTGGGTTTGAGATTGTTGTGTATGGTGGAATAAATGAGCACTAAGTCTGGGCCTGATCCTGTGTTATATGGAGGCCATGTACCTCACCTCCTTTCATTGCTATAACAAAGGGGATTGGTGGGAGATTAGGGAAAGAACAATTAAATGTGTTTTGTATGAAGACACAAAGATCAGGCCATTCCACAGTTCACCAAATAATAACGATAGCTCATAGCCCACATTTACGCACCAATTTAAGGTTTTTAACCGTTTCGTATACTATTGCATTTGGTCCTCACAACACCCGCATTTTGCAAGCAAAGGAACTGAGGCAGAGAAGTAGTAAGTGACTTGTCCAGGGTCTTCCAGCGAGAAGGTATGTAAGGGATTTGAACAGAAGTCCTTCTGATTCCACCACCCTTCATCCAGTACAACTCAAGACCTGTGGTTTTATTGGTGTAGAGGGTCTCTCAAAAAATGAAACTCTCTCAGTAGCCCTGTACAATCAAAGGTAAATACATCTCACCTTTGTCTTTAGTACTAAGGATAATAATGGCTTATGGTTTGGGTACTTAAGTTAGAGTGCCTCATAAGTAAGACTTGCAAGTTTTCAAATCTGCCATTATTTCTAAAGAAAAGCAAACCTAACGAGCAGATTTTAAAAGGACATACACAAAAAAAATAGAGAATTAGGCAGAGTCTGTGACCTTCCTTTTCACTTGATCTTTAGACAGCTGGGGGTTAAGCAGAGGAGATTTCCAAGTAAGAAATCACTCAGTCCCCTTCCTTAAGGGATAATTTAAGTTTTCTAGCATGTTTTCCTCTATTACAGTTTAATGAAAACAGCACAAGTCACTATGGCTTCCCAAAGAGAGAGAGAGAATGTAACTCTATACATCCAGGAAAGATGGAAGATGCCAAGTCTGGCTGCTGAGCCAAATTAAGCTACCTTCTCTGATACATGTAGTGTGGGGAAGAATGTAAAAGCTGAAAAATAAGCCTCTCAATGCACTCAAAGATTGCTTCAGATTCTGAAACTTGGGATTCTAGCCTTTAAAACCAGAAGAGGCTTGGAGGCTTCCTGCAGATATGTTGGACATTTACAGAAATCTTTCAATATAAAAGCCTTCATTGCTGTACTTTGCTTCAGGAAAATAAACCAAGCAACCCACAAAGTCTAACCTTTTGATCCTTTTCAACTTATCACTTTCTTTTTTTCTCGCCCTTCCTCCTCCCTCCTCCAACTTTAGGAGTCCTTTGTCCTGTTCTTCTCTAGTAGGATACAGAGTGTGCCAAGGTTAAGGCTTAAAGATTACCGATTTATTTGCTCTCTGGTAATGCAGTTGTCTTAATTCAGAGTAAAGAAAGCAAGAAATAATGCAACAGCTGAAAAAGGAAAGTTTTTTTTTTTGCCCAAGAGAAACTCTGGGTGTGTGAGATCCTTAGGGACCAGATACTGTTAGGTTCCATAGTGAATAGAGCACTAGACCTATATTCAGGAATGTCAGTCATTTCAGTAGTGTTCTACTCTTTGTGACCCCATTGGGGATTATCTTGGCAAAGATACTGGAGTAGTTTGCCATTTTGGGTCTCTAGCTCATTTTACAGATGAGGAAACTGAAGCAAACAGGGTTAAGTGACTTGCCCAAAGTCATATAGGTATTCTGAAGCTAGATTTGAACTCAGATCTTCCTGACTTCAGGCCTGGCACTCTATCCACTGAGCCACCTGTTGGCTCTGCATTCAGGAAGACTTCAGTTCAAATCCAAACTCAAAATGATTACTAGCTATATGGCCCTAGACAAGTCACTTAACCTCAGTCTGCTTCAGGTTTGTTTCCGCATTTATGAAATGTGGATAGCTCTGATCTCCCAGGATTGTTGTGAGAATAAAATACAATAATATTTGTAAAGTGTTTTACAAACCTCAAAGCAAATAAATGCTAGCTATTATTTTTTGCTCCTGGCAAAGATAAGACAGACTAGTTATAAGTAGGATTGGTGGAAAGAATACTCATATCAAGAGTTCTGTGACTTAATCACAGATCTTTCCTGGATGTCTGATTTTTCTTGACCCCATTTGGAGTTTTCTTGGCAAAGATGCTGGAGTGGTTTTGCCATTTCCTTCTCCAGTTCATTTTGCATATTAGGAAACTGAGGTAAACAGAGTTAAGTGGCTTACTCAGGGTCACACAGTCAATAACTGTCTAAGACCAGATTTGAACTCAGGAAGATGAGTCTTCCTGACTCCAGGCCCTAACACTCTATGCATCATGCCATGTAGCAGCTCCTGTCAGTAGTCTATTTTAATGGCAGTCTAGTGATTATGTCAGTAGACTTGAGTTGGGAAAAACTGTCTGAATTCTGCCTTAGGTACTTACTAGCTATATAACCCTGGGCAAGTCAACCTTTCTGGGTCTCAGTTTCCTTACTTGTAAAATGAGTGGGTTGAATTCAGTCACTTGTGAAGTTCCTTCTAGCTCTTAATCAATGATCTTTGGCTATCTTCAGCAGTATGTCTTACCAGCCTCCGCCTGCTTCTACTCAGCAGTCAGATTAATCTTACTAAAGTGCAGACAGATCTCACCCTGTCACCTCTGCCACTCCTACCCCCATTCAGTAAACACCAGTGGCTTCCCTATCGCCTCTAGGATCAAATATAGATCCTACGTTTGGTTTTCAAAACTCTTTACAACCTGGTCCCCTCTTATATTTCCAGTCTTCTTGCACCTTACACCTCCTCTCCCTTCTCATACTCATTACAGTTCCTTACACAAGATGCTCCATCTCACCTCTGCAGGGAACTGGCTGTTCCCCATGCATAGAATACTGTCCCTCCTCATCGTCTCCTGGATTCCTTGGCTTCCCTTCAGGCCCAGAAAAATCCCCATCTTCTATGAGAAGCCTTTCCCAATTCCACTTACATTCCATTCTTTTACTTGTTATCTCAAATTTATCCCGTCTGTAGTTTGGTTATAGATAGTTGTTTTTCACATTGTCTCCCCTACTAGTCTGTGAGCTCCTTGAGAACAGGGACTGTTTTTTGCCTTTCTCCATACTCTTAGCACTTAGCACAGTGCTGGGCACATAGTAAATGCTTAATACATGTTTTTTGACCGACTGAGATAATAGGTGTTAATTGAAATGAATTGTATAGAAATACTGCCTTGTATGTATAGAATCTCTTAAATTTTCAACTATTATTTTCTTTAAGTCTAAAAATATTTCTGGAGGTAGTTTGTATTCCCAACTGACAAATGAGACTGTTGAGATCAGGAAGGATGATTCATGTAAGGTCACACAGTCACTTAGCAGTAGAGCCAGAACCTGGGTCTCCTAGCACCTTGTCAAATCACCTCTCCTCTACACTATGTATATGAAAGACAGCCTATTGCTCATTTACTTCAGATTCTTGCAGCCACTTATTATGGCTTTAATGAATGTGTACTCATTTGCTTCCATGTTTGCATGGATCTGTAATCATTCCAAAATGTGGATACTCCATCCAAGGACAGCGATTCCTAACTCATGTCTGCCTTCTCATTCTGGGAGATTCTTGTTGCTTTACTCCCTAACCCTTTGATATTTATATTTTAGCAAAATATGTCACATGGCTCTGTTGTTTGAGGAATCCTGAAAAGTAGACTCTAGCTTCTCCAGGTCAAATTCATTCTCTCAGTAGAATTTGGAAAGTACAGTTGTTCATATTAAAAACAAACCTTATGAGATGTGACCTCAATTGTCTGAGACCTCAAATACCACGTGAAGTTGTATTACATTATCCATCTGACCATTTCTTTAAATTTTATTTATTTTATTTTTAATTTATGAAATAAAATAAACATTTCCATAATTTAATAGAAAAAAAGATGATTATACATGACCATTTCTTTTGAACCAAACTCAGTCAAGTGATATGTGTAAAACAAGAAAGAGCAAACTTTAAGGGTTGTTAAGCACTTTGCATGTAAATCAAATATGTTTGTTAAAGATTTTGTGTGTAAATCAAATGAAGTGTTTTCCATTATTTTTTAATAAGATTGAAAATTTTCACATCAACATCTCTGAAATAAATAGAGCTATTGACTCTCTAGCACTTAGTACACTGTCCAAGTCAGCAGCAAGCCTATTGTGTGTGGTCCTACTTGGAGTCTAGGAGTCATAATAAATCTTCAGGGGTTTCCTTGTCTTGCTCACAATGCGCCAGATAATATTTTTACTAATATAGGATTTATACATATGCTACATTGGTGATGTATAGCATTTAACATATCATTTACAATCCTGGCTAATTCAGATTTTTTTCATTATAGTAAGATATATCCATAAATGGAGATTGTTTCAGATATAATGGGAAAACCTCAGGACTTGGAAAAGAAGGATACTTTTATTGGCTTTCAGATCTTGTATCATAGTCATTTTCTATCTTTTTTTCCCTTTCTTTCCAGTCATGGCATGCCTGGATAAGGGATGGTCATTTTCTGGGAGCTAAAATACTGCTCTTTCTGCTGCATTTCTGTGGCATGTTTATCTTTTGTTGCATTCTTCAGGTTACTTAAGCAAATCTAATAGTTTGAATTTCTAAAACAGGTTATAGAAGGCAGATGCCACATCTCTGTGGACTTTATGCTGTGGGTTGTTCAATGAGATGGTGGGGCCAACAATCTGGGTTTGAAGCAGGTACCGGTCCCTTCCAGTCTACCACACACTGACTTTCCCAGATACCCACCAGCAGCTACAGGGCATGTGAATTAAAAGTAGTTTTCACTTTCAGCTTCTGAAAGTGTTACTTTATTTGTAACAACCCTGTGAGACTTTGCAGATGCAGGAATTGTGGCTCAGAGAATGACTCATCCAAGGTCACATTACACTAAGTAGCAAAGCCAGGATTCAAACTTAGGTCTTCTGACTACATGTCCATTGTGCTTTCCTCTGCACCACACTGTCAACTTCATGACCTGTGTGAGCCAGGAAACACTTACCTCAAAAACAAAACAAAACAAAGACCTGTTGCTTTTAAGCAGTTCAAGATCTCACTCAATTAATGGATGGTGAATCAGTTTCATTGTAGGATGACTACATTGTACCCTATGAGAAATATAATTTGCATTCCATTAGTTCATATTTATAAAATGTTCAGAATGGAAGTGCCACTAAGTGCTGTGTATTTTAGCTTCTTGAAGGCTTATTATTTATCATGAATGCTTCATCAAGAAATTACTTTTTCCCCCTGTAACCTAGTTTTAGAATTCCATCTGTATGTACAAAGCTTTACAATGGGTCCTTGAAACCTCCATTTTTAATAATAACTAACATTTATCTCTTTGTTTTATGCATGTTATATGGAATTAGAGCCCCCTGTAGAGACATTAGATTAGGGATTATAAAATCAATGTGGCGTGCAGCCATTGTCCTGGTATTTTCAAACCGTCAATGCAGAATGGAAAAGGGGGCAGCTGGGCCCTGACCTACCATGTGGGACCACATTATCCAGTAGGGTGTCTCTCCAAGAGTCACTAACCAGACAGCCTGTGTAAAGTTAGATAAGGGGTAAGCTTAATGTTCAGGAAATCTATAAATAATTATTCAGTTCACCAAGCAAGGTAACACTGCACCCTGCAGGGCCCAAATCAGACGACTCAGTATGAGGGGGAAAATATTGGAATTTAACAGGAATTTAATTTAGTTCTGCACCCTCACTGTAGGTTAACCTTTCCTTAAAAGTAGGTCACTGAAGTAATAATGCTTTGAAGTGCTAACTTCTTGGACCACGTCCCTATTGTCAGTAGATCAAACTTCTAGGGTCTACATGGTAAGTCCTCAGTCACATGGACTAACAGGAGGGAGGGGGAAGCTAGTTAGGAGGGAGGAGGAAAGTAGGAGGAAATCCTACACTATGCTAATCCATGAAATGTTTAATCAAATATTTATTGAGAAATGCAGTTATTTTTGGTTACCTACCATAACTTGAATTTATTGCTAGCAAAGTATTTGTAAATAAAGTTTCCTACTGGCCCTGGTTTAATAAATAGGTTGGTGTAATTTATAATTAGTTCTTTCTATCTGCATTCAGTGTTCTAAGCTCCTTACAAATAGTTTTTCCCTTAAGAATAATGAATATACCTCCTACTTTGTTTACTAATTTGATTGGCAAATCTTTTCTCCATAGTTGGTTAGCCAAGACCAGGTCCAATTATCATAAATTATGAACGAACAGAGTCTAAATTAGTCTTTAGAATGGTGTTTGTTCTACAGCTCTTCAAGGCAAATACTGTACCAGATCTGGCCATATCCATTGACCAAAACCAAAATGAAACTTTTTCCAAGTCTTAATATGAAACTTGTTTTGGATATTTTTGAATCTTTGAACAGTACTTTGGATTTTTTAAGTCTTTATAAGTTATCTATACATAATAACTTTCCTACTGCTAAGTAAATTATGAGAGACTTCATGGTTCAGGCGGGATGTTTCTAATCCAAGTAAAGTCTCTGCTCTGTAATACCTGAGTTCTTAACAAATTAACCTAATATATTATAATTCGCCTAAGTTAGGAAATGCCCAAATAAGATAGATCAAGAATGTTTGGATAAGTTAGAAAAGGTTTTTAAAAAGCCATTTAGATTTCTCTGGAACCCTGAGCCACAGGTTCTAGACATAAGCTATCTACCAGGTAGAATTCTTTCCCATGTGGAAGTGCTTTTTACTTCTGACAAAGTAAGTTCAAAACTTATCTGATTTGGCTCCTTTCAAGCACATACTCTGAACCCAAAATGTTGGCAGGCACTGAATATGCCTCCATTAAGGCCAATCCCAATGCTTCTCTGTAACGTAGAGATGACCCTCGTTGTAGAAGGCAGTGGTGTTGGATAGCAAGTTCTTTCTGGTAAAGGTAAAGATTCTTGGTAGTCCCTGAGTAGGAATAGACCTCTCATTTCTGAGAATCAGCTTATCTAAGTTCATAGAGGTTGATGACCTAAAGATTGGTCAGCAGGTGATGAAGCTCTTTAACTAGACACAGGGGTGGGGAACCTGTGGCCTCAAGGCCACATGTGGCCCACTAGGTCCTCAAGTGCAGCCTTTTGACTGAATCCAGACAAATCCCCTAAATAAAAGGATTTGTTATGTGAAACCTGAACTCAGTCAAAAGGCCACACACAAGGGTACCTACAGCAATGCATAAAACCTTCTATAAAGGTTGTGATCTGTGGATATACTTTGCAAACCCAAGAAGATAAAATAAATATTATTATTATTATTATAATGGTTAAAAGATCTAGATTCATTCTTCCAACCTCCATGCTTACTAAAAGGTCAAGATTTCCCCCTCAAGATTCTAGGGGAGTGATTTTTCTAATGGTCTTAGCTCAAGTCCTTATTCCAGCATATTCCCTCAACATCAATTACTAAGTCTCAATATCAGTAACTGAATACATATCTCCTTCACAGCATAAAATAAACAATTAACATTAATTAGTCTTTGAAGGTAAAGCAGTTATTTTTTAATCGTGTCCAACTCTTTGTGATCCCATTTGAGGTTTTCTTGGCAGGGATACTGGAGTGATTTGCAATTTCCTTCTCCAGATCTTTTACAGATGAAGAAACTGAGGTAAACAAGGTTAAGTGACATGTCCAAGGTGTCTTAGACCAGACATAAGCTCAAGTCTTCCTAACTTCAGCCAGGCACTCTATCTGCTGTGCCAAGTAACTACCTGTGCCATTGTTTACTGGATGGTTTTCTCTATCTATTTCTTTACTACTAAACTCTGTATCTACAGTTAATGCTTATATTCGTGAGTCAGAAATGTCCGGCTTTTAAGTAAATGAAAAACACTAAAACTAATGACTACTCTGAGGCAACTAACTGGTGTATTGAGTGGATGAAGCAAAGGGCTTGGAGTCTGGGAGAACTGAATTCAGATTTTGCCTCATACCCTTACTAGTAGTTGTGGGCCATGGGCATTTAACTTCCACTTCTTTTAGTTTCAGCATTTAACTTTTAAAAGCTAAATGTCATTTAATCTCTTCCAGCCTCCTCAACCTGATATGTAAATGTGGACTATAGGAATAGCTAGCATTTACATAATAATTTAAGGTTTGTAAAGCACTTTACAAACATCTCATTTGGAGCTGATAACAAACCTGGGAGGTAGATACTATTGTTATTCTCCTTTTAGAAAAGGGGGAAGTGGAGATGGACTTAGGTGAAGGGAAATGTCCAGGATCAGGCAGCTAGTGTCTGAGGCTCAATTAGAACTGGGGTCTTCCACTTCTAGGTCGAGTACTCTACCTTCTGTGTTCCCTAGCTGCATAATAGCACCTTTCTCATAGGGTTATTGTAAGGATAAAATGAAATAACATTACTCTATAAATGCTAGCTGTTATTATTAGCATGATTAGTTTGCCCTAATGTAGATAAGTTTATGTTTATAGCAGAGTGTTATTTGTGTATGACCTGGAGGTGGTGGTGGAGGTGGGGGTGGGAGGCATAAGGGCATACTCTATTCTGGATAAAGCTCAGAACATTCTTATCTTCTGCATTATACTTTGTCCATGAATCATCATCACTTCCACCCAAGATGAATGATTTCAAATCAATAAATCCACTCCTTTGACTAGTTTTAAAGGGAAGAAGTTAAAGTCAACACAATGTAGACAAAGGTGTATCCTACTTCACTCTGATCTAAGAATGTCTTGTCATTAGGAGACCTGAAGGATCGATGATCTTACATGTAGTGCCTAATATGTAGTTGGTTCTTAATAAATGCTCTTTTTATCTGTGGGAACTGGGAATAGGGGAATTCCCTCTTCAGTCAGATCACAGCTGGTCTGTGGCTTTAGTAAATAAACCCTATAGAATTACCTGAGGCATTTAGATGTTAAATGGTTTGCCATTGGTCACACAGTTAATAAGCCAGTGAGGCTGAATTTCATCCCAGCACTTTAACTCTAGGCCCATACTCAGTTCACTACTCCAGACAGCTTCCATCCTGAGGGACTCTTCACTTTACAGAAGATTTTTCTCCTAGTAAGAGAGGAGCTTCCACCACATTTGTCCAAAATACTTCTTCAATGCCTACTATGTTGTACAAAGAATTCAAAAAAAAAAAACAAAACCAGTCCCAAGCCTCAAAGAGTTCACCATTTAATGGGAGAGAATGTGTAAATAATTATACAAACAAGCTACATTCGGGAAAAAATAGGAAATAATCAACAGAGGAAGGCACTAGAATAAAGAGGAAGAATTAAGAAGCTTTTTTCTGAAGGTGGGATTTTAGCAGGGTCTTGAAGGAGGCCAAGGAAGCTAAGAGGTAATGCTCAATCAAATGAATTTTTAAATCCTCTAAAGTTATTTTATAGTTAAATAAAAATATACTAGTATAGGGGAGATGGGCTCACTAGGATGAAATGAGTTGCATAAAGTCAGAGTAAATCTATATTCCCCTAGAGTACCTTTGTGGTTAAATTGACCTGCCTCGATGGCCTAAGGACTTATTCCATTCAGACCCTCTGTTTGCTGGGACCTGTATTTTGAATGGGTATGGGAACTTCCACTAGCTCATGGTTTTAGAGAGTGGTTCCCGAAATGTTGGCTTTCCTAGTCTAAAAATATGTAACATTATCCTTAACCTGTCCCTGAGATGTGAATTTGATTCACTCCCATGACAGAACAAAAAGTAGTATTAAATACTGTTAATGTCCATATTTTCACAGGAAAAAAATCTTTTTAAATAGAGTAGTTCATTTTTAAATGTTTGCATTACAATGGACAAAAATGTGTAGGTTCACTGTCAGACTCTTGCTTCAATTTTATTAAATTCAATAAACATTTAACAATTTTGTACTACTACTGATATTTTGCAGGGTTCTGGAGATACAAAGACAGAAAAGAGACACTATCTGACCTTAAGAAGCTTAAGTGGGAAGGTGGAGATCGAATTGAATATAAAAACAAACAAGTACAAAATGTACACAAAATAAATGGAAAGAAATTATTAGGTGGGGAAAGTTAAAAAAAGTAGGGCATCTTAAAGGATCTGGTATAGGAAGTTGAACTTGAGCTGAGTCTTGATAAGAGCTAATGGGAATGGGAGTCCCAAGAGGTCAAGCTGAGAAGGAGCAACAGCCTATCAAGAAAGGTCAGCCTATGCAAAGGCTATACAATAGGATTTACTGTGAACAACAAATAGGACAGTTTGACTGGAACATACAGCACAAGTTGAACAGTCAGGCTGTATACAACAGTCAGTTCTGTTGTAATGCTTTTTTTATGTGAATTTGTTTCAATGAGATTGATATATTAGTAAACAATTTAAACATAACTTTAACTTTTTGTTTCCTTATTAGAGATTTCATTAAGAATTATCGAGAAAGCAGAAAACTGTACTAGTTCACAGGCTCTAACTCTTCTGACACTCACTTCCATAAGCAAATTTTGGATTTTCTCCAAGGTAAAGTGACATATTTATTGTATATCTGCTGGTGCAATAGGAGATCTGGGTGCAGGATGACTGGTCCTCACTTCTTTCTCTTTGTCTTCCTCCATGGCTTCCTATAGCTCAGACCCTGAATTGCTGCTGGCTCAGTTTGCTCAAAACTTTCCAACCTGGACCATGGGAAATAGGGAGCAGTGACAGATGAGCAGTAGCCCCAGGCTGTGGGCTTTGCTACTATTTATTTAGACATTTATGTATTTCTTAATCATTTTACATGTATAAAACTGTGCTACTGTTTTGGTTAGGTTCTTATCTTTTTTTTCTAAATATATCATTTAAGAATGTTTTGAGCATTGTGCCCCTGACTCAATTTTTCCCAAAACTATGTGATTTTTATTTTGTATGGTACAGAGATGTTCAGGAACATGTAAGCTGTGGGCAGATGGCAAAGGGCTTTCTTTCATTGGCAGGCAGACGAATGATTTTATCCTTGAATCAAGAGAGAGCCTTTCAGGCTTCTTGAGCCAGGGAGTGGCATGGCCAGAATCATGATTTAGGGATAATACATCGGCAGCTGTGTGGAGATCAATTAGGAAACTCTTGTTGTTGTTGTTGTGTTTGTCCTTCATTTTCGAAGAGAACTCCACGGTCAGGGAAATGATGACATGACTTTCAGTCAACGTTGATTTGAGTGAGGAAAACTGTTCTTATACTACTCAAGGTCTAACTTTGGAGGGTTGTGATATGAGTGAAGTGAACAGGGCAAAAGAGAGAGATGATGTAGGCAAAGGAGCCACAAAATTTGGTAGCTGGTTGGATTACTAAAGGAAATAAGAATGAAGAGTTGAGGATAACCCAGAGAAATAAGGGTTAGATATGTGGATTCAGGTGTTATCTGCATAGAGCTGATAATCAAACCTATGGGAGCTAAGAATTTAAAGATGTGCTGGAACTGAGATCTGAGATAACTCCCATGAAAAGGGAAAGGAAATAGGTGCAGGACAGAAGGATGCATATAGAAGAGTCAGAAAGGAGGTGGGAGAAAAATCAGCATACAATAATGTAGTGAAAACCTGAGGTTTGGTTAACAACTGTTGAGCGCTACCAGGAAATAAGAGGCATGAGAAAAGCTTGTTGGATAGAGCAATACAGAGATCATTGGTGCCCTTGGAGAGGACAGCTTCAATGGAAGGGTCTTGGACAGGAGTCCCATTGCAAGGGGGTTGAGGAATGAATGGGAGGTGAGAAAGTGAAGTTGAGAAATATGGACAGCTGTTTCTTTGATTTCATAGGTAGCTTCAGTAACGTCCAAATTCTGTATCTTGCCATATATTCAGGTGCAATGATGAGGGATTTCTATACATCACCTTAAAAATATTTCATGCAATCTTTTTCCCTTTTTACTAGATAACTGGAAAATTCAATTCTACTTTGTGCAAACAAAAACATTTTCCCACCACATGCTTAATTAGTGTGCTATCAATCAGTCACCAAGCTTTCATTAAACATTAGAAAAGTGCTGGTAGTTTAGATATACTGTGAACAATCCCTGGCTCTATAAAGAGTTAATCAGCCCCACAATGGTAGTCATTTATATCGGTCTCAAACCAACAGCTTTGCAGACTTAATCAAAGGGAAGCGAGCCCCTCTGGGAGACTACTGTTTCTTGGTTTAAAAGCCTGCCTGCCATACCCTGGAAAGGGTTAAGTATAGAAAGGGCAGCCATTTTTAGAAGTTGCTAGAAACAGTATCAACCCCAGAGAATGGACCAATGATTTTATTCCAGTGATGTAATGTAGCCAACATAGGGAACTGTCACTTGACATTTCACTGTGAAGGTTGGAGTATGTCGGTGGGGGTGTGTGTGGTGTTTTTTTTAGGGGGCGGAGTGAGTTGGTGGTTCAAGGAAGTTTCATTCTAATGAATGCAGTTTAAATAAACTTACCACTGTGATAGAAAGTGAGCTAGAGAAAAGAGGTAGAATTCCTTTTACCTCTAAGCCCATCATATTGACTTTATCCTTAAGAAACAGCACACCATTTAACTGGCTGTTTTAGAAAAGAGTGAAGAGTAACATGGTATGTGACCCCTCCCAAATGCAGTAGCTGAATTATCCCCCCAATGCTTGTTCCCTCCCCACCCCCATCCTTCTTTCCTGTTTCAGCTAATTGAAAAGCTTAACAGGACAAAAGCCTATGTCATATTTTAGTCTAAGTAGAAGTTTTAGTGTCCTGCATATGCGTTTGTGTCTATGACTCAGTGACTGTGGGTGTGTGCTTGCATGGGTACGTGCGTGCGTGTGTGCCTGTGTGTGTGTATGTTTAAGAAACTCTTTTAGGGAGGTTATTTTGGTTATTGTTGGTTCTCTGTCACCAACCTCCCCACCCTCCACCTGCCCCCTCCTTTGTTGGCTATTATGAGCTGTAAGAGAAGACTACATGCTCTTCTAAATCTTTACCCTGTCAGGAGCATGCTCACTCAGTCTACCAAAGAGGCATCTAATCTTGGCCCCTGTCTGTCATTTGGCCTTTTTAAAATGGGCCCAGTTAAAAGTGTTGTGTAATAAAAATAAATAGGTTTGCCTCCCTAAGTGCTATGACTCACCCTCATTAAAGTCTCAGCTGCCTTGAAGGACACTGCTTTTTACCTTCAGTTCCTAGGAGGAACACAAAATAAGTGAATTGGGAGGAAATATGCTTGTGTTTAGGTTAATCGCTGTTTTCTGAGTGCCTGCTAGATGGAGAAATCTATAGTTAAGTGGAGAAATCATTTGCAAACAATTTTTTAAAAGTCTCCCATCCCCCCAATTTGCCTTATTAATATTCTCTAGATTTTATTTAAATAATGTGAAGCCAACACATCTTTTGAGACTATTCATTTCCAGGATTCCCACCAACTTCTACTTCAGCATTTAAGTCAGAGGAAATAATTTATTTATTTTTAACAAGGACAGAATCAAAGCTTTATTTATATTTCTAATTCCTCAGTATTATATAAAATAATCTAGTTCCTCAATTTCTTCAAATTTTCTGAGAAAAAAGATTTCTATCCTTTTTTTCCTTATTTCTTGTTTTTTTTTTCAATTTGAGTTGTAACCTTTTAGATAGATTTATTCTCCAATTTTTTATACATTTTTATTTGAAGTTTTGAATTCCAGATTTTATCCCTTACTTTCTCTCTCCCTTCCTTCACTTGTCCATGAGATGATTAGCAATCAGATATAGGTTATACATGTGCAATTATGTAAAATATATCCATATTAATCTTTTTGAATAAGAAGACCCAAATAAGAAAAAAGAAAATGAAAAATAGCATACTTCAGTCTCTATATTCAGTCAATATCAGTTCTTTTTCTGGAGGCTGGTAGTATGCTTCATCACTAGTCCTTTGGGTTTGTTTTGGATATTTGTATCATTGAGAATAGCTAAATCATTCACAGTTCTTCATCAAACAATATTTCTGTTGCTATATACAATGTTCTCCAGATTCCACTCCTTTCACTTTGCATCAGTTCATGTAAATCTTTCCAAGTTTTTTCTGAAATCATCCTGTTTGTCATTTCTTACAGCAAAATAATTTGTATTTTCATTATAATTTAATTTCATTACAATCATATACCACAGCCTGTTTAGCCATTCCCCAATTGATGGACATCCCTTTGATTTCTAATTCTTAGCTACAAGGAAAAGAACTGCTATAAATATTTTTCCTTTGCCTTTCCCTTTTTTGGGGAAGTCTTTGGGATATAGATCAAGGCCTTTTTTACTAAGTCAAAGGGTATGCACGGTTTTATAGCACTTTAGGCATAATTCCAAATTGCTTTCCATAATGTTTGGATCAGTTTACAACTATACCAACATTGCATTAGTGTCCCAGTTTTCCTACATCCCCTCCAACAGTCAACATTTTCCTGTTTTGCCATATTAGCCACTCTGATAGCTATAAGACGGTACCTCAGAATTGTTTTACTTTGCATTCCACTAAACAATAGTGATTTAGAGCATTTTTAAAATATGACAATGGAAGGCTTTGATTTCTTTGTTTGAAAACTGCCTGTTCATATCCTTTGACCATTTATCAATTAGGAAATGACTTGCATTTTTATGAATTTGACTTAGCTCTCTATATATTTGAGAAATGAGTTCTGTATCAGAGATACTTGATACAAATTCCTCCCCCCTCAATTTTCTACTTTCCTTATATTTTTGGTTGCATTAATTTTGTTTGTGCAAAAACTTTTAAATTATATGTAATCAAAATGATCTATTTTACATTTTGTAATGCTCTCTATATCTTCTTTGGTCTTAAATTCTTCCCTTATCCATAAATCAGACAGATAAATTACTCCGTGCTCTCTTAATTTGCATATGACATCACACTTTACGTGTAAATCATGTACTTGTTTTGACCTTATCCATTACAGATAATGCTTGCTGATAATGCTTGCTGATAGATATTTATCATTTTATGGTAAGCTCCATTTATTCCTATGCTCTTTAGTAGTTTTGTTTTTTTTTTCTTTTTGGAGGGCAGTTGGGGTTAAGTAACTTGCCCAAGGTCACATGGCTAGTTTTTTGTGTTAAGTGTCTGAGGCCGGATTTGAACTCAGGTACTCCTGACTCCAGGGCCAGTGCTCTATTCACTGCGCCACCTAGCCGCCCCTCTTTAGTAGTTTTAATAGTAATGGGCGCTATGTTTTATCAAAACTTTCTGCATCTATTGAGATAACCATATAATTTCTCTTGTTTCCATTAAATTGGTCAGTTTTGCCAATAATTTTCTTAATATTGAACCAGTCCTGCATTCCTGGTATAAACAGCACCTGGTCATACTTAGTGTATGATCCTTGTGATATATTATTGTAATCTCTTTACTAGTATTTTATGTAAAAGTTTTTGCATCAATATGCATTACAAAAATTGGTCTATAATTTTCTTTCTCTGTTTTGGCTTTTCCTGGTTTGGCCATTAGCACCTTATTAGTGTCATAAAAAGAATTTGGTAGGACTCCTTTATCTATTTTTGAAGACAGTTTATACAGTATGGGATTAATTGTTCTTTAAATGTTTGGTAGAATTTGCTTGTGAATATATCTGGTCCTGAGGCTTTTTTCTTAGGAAGTTCAATGATGGCTTGTTTAATTTCTTTTTCTAAGATTGGATTATTTAAGTATTTCATTTCTTCTGCTAATCTGGGTAATTTATATTTTTGTAGATGTTCATTCATTTCATTTAGATTTTTAAATTTATTGGCATATAATTGGGCAGAGAAACTCCTAAAAATTGTCTCTTTATTGATGTCAAATTCACCTCTTTAATTTTTGAAACTAGTAATTTGTTTTTCTTCTTTCCCTTTTTAAAAATCAAATTAATTCTTATGTGTTCTGTTGGTTTTTCATAAAACCAACTTCTAGTTTTATTTATTCATTCAATGGTTTTCGTATTAATCACTCCTTTGATTTTTGGGATTCCCAATTTGGTGTTTAATTAGGAATTTTTAATTTCTTCTTTTCCTAGTTTTTTAAATTGCATGCCCAATTCATTAATCTGCTTTTCCTCTATTTTATTGATGTAAGCAATTAGAGAGATAAATTTTCCCCTAAGTACCACTTTAGCCTAATGCCATAAATTTTGCTATGTTGTCTATTTGTTGTAATTTTCTTTAATGAAATAATAATTTATCTTTTTAAAGTGGTCTATTTTATGCTATAAGTTTTAGTTTTAGTTTTATTTCAAACTTCTTGTTGAATCACTCTAGTCTTTTTTCAACTCTTTATGACCCCATTTGGGATTTTTGTTGGCAGAGATACTGGAGTGGTTTTGCCATTTCTTTCTCAGTTCATTTTACAAATGAGGAAACTGAGGCAGATTTAAGTGACTTGCCCTGGGTCACACAGCTACTAAGTGTCTGAGGCCAGATTTGAACTCAGGAAGATGACACCCTCTACTGTATCCACTGTGCCACTGTTGCCCCATTTTAAAATTATGGATCAGTTACTGAAATTAATACTGATTAGCTAAAGCCTTTGGATTAATGAAAATGTTTCTGTTACCTACTTGGAAAAATATTAAGAATGATCTGTAATGCAAAAAAGTCACATTTCTGTTTATTCAAATCCTATATTCATTTAACATGTCCAGTTTGTCTTAGTAAATCTTCTTACAAATACATTACATATCATTTAATGAGCATCTATTAAGTAATTACTATGTACCAGGCATTGTGCTTAGCCCTGATGATACAAAGAAAGGCAAAATAGTCCCTGTCCTCAAGGAGCTTATATTATAATTAGGGAGACAATATATAATTAACTATGTAAATATAAGATAGCTACAGAATAGATTGAAATTTATCTCAGAGGAAAATCTAGCCTCCTGAATGCTAGGGAAGGAGGCCTAGCCATACAGGTTCTTAAATTGTATTATGAAACAGCAGTCATGAAAATTACTTGGTACTGGCTAAGAAACAGATTGGTGATAGATTAGGTACACAAGAAACAGTAGTCAATGACTATAGTAGTGTTTCATAAACCCAAAGACCCCAGCTTCTGGAATAAGAACTCATAATCTGACAAAAGCTGCCAAGAAAATTGGAAAATATTATGGCTGAAACTAGGCATAGACCAACATCTTACACTGTATACCAAAATAAAGTCAAAAGAAGTACATGATTTAGATATAAAGGCTGATGTTATAAGCAAACTGGGAGAGTAAGGAATAATTTGCCTGTCAAACTCATAGAGAATGGAAGAATTTATGGCCAAACAAGAGATAAACATTATGAATTGCAAAATGGATAATTTTTATTACATCAAATTGAAATGTTTTTGCACAAAGCCAATACAATCAAGATTAGAAGGGAAGAGAAAACCGGGAAAGAATTTTTATAACCAGTGTCTCTGATAAAGGCCTCATTTCTAAAATATATAGAGAATGGAGACAAATTTATAATACAAGTCATATCCCAATTGATAAATGGTCAAAGGATTTGAACAGGCAGTTTTTAGAGGAAGAAATTAAAGATATTTATAAGCATATGAAAAAATGATCTAAATCACTATTGATGAGAGAAATGCAAATCAAAACAACTCTGAGGTATCACATTACATCTATCAGATTGGCTAACATGACAAAACAAGAAGATAAATGCTGGAGAAGATGTGGGAAAATTTGGACACTGACACATTGTTGGTGGAGTTGTGAACTGATCTAGTCATTCTGGAGTGCAGTTTGGAACTATGCACAAAGGGCTGTAAAATTATGCATACCCTTTGACCCAGCAATACCACTTCTAGGTCTGGATCCCAAAGAGATGGTACAAATGGGAAAAGGGCCCACATGTCCAAAAATATTTATGGCAGCTCTTTTTGTGGTGGCAAATAATTGGAAGTTGAGGGAATGCCCATCATTTGGAGAGTGGCTGAACAAGTTGTGGTATATGAATGTAATGGAATATTATTATTTTACTATATAAATTTTTTTATTTGTTTTCTTGTTTACATCATTATTTACATACATCAAAAATCCATGAGATTTTTGAGTTACAAATTTTCTCCCCGTCTTTCCCCTACCCCAACCCCCAAATAGCGATCCTACTGTAAAACCCCTCCCCCAATCTGTTCTCTTTTGTACCCTCCTCCAACACCCCTCTAACTTTCTGGTAGGGCAGGGAGGGTCTCGCTACCCCAGCCCTTGTATATCTTAATTCCTAGTTGCATGTATTGCAGAGCTTTAAATTCTAGATTCTTTCCCTTCCTCCCTTGTCACCCACCCCCACTGGAAGAACAAGCAATTCAGTACAGGCTGTGCATGTGTAATTACACAGGACATCTTCACAGTGGACATATTGTGACAGTCTGATCACATGTCCCTCCTTCCTATCCCACCACCCCTTGTTCTGTTCTCTACCCTATCCCAGTCCCTTTACTGAAGTGTGTGCTTCCAGCAACCCTCCCCCAGAATCTGCCCTCCCCTTCATCATCCTGCCT
>CM053597.1:108820441-108840649 GCA_028646575.1 Pseudocheirus occidentalis | reverse complement strand
AAACAGACCAGCAGATGGGCTTCCAACCATCTGACCATCACATCCATTACCTATTCAAGTTACCAGAGAGGGAAGCATCAACATCTGGGTTTTCAAAGCCGGGGGTGAACAGGGGGAGCCTCAACGGCTTCCCAGAGTCTCATCTGGCCAAATCACACAACTCTTCTCAAAATAAGCCCCAAAGCAAAGCCTCACATCAGGGCATATATATAGGCTTCTCCTGGGTCAGCCCTCTGTCTTGACCCACTGTCCAATTACAGAGTAACAAGGTGTGGCCATGCCCCCCAAAAACAAGCTTCTCACCATGGGCTCCACATGAACATTCTCAGAGCCACTTAAGCAAAGGGGCTAGGGGCAGAAAAGAGCTTCAGATTCCCACTACACCAGGTAACCACCTAAATGACCCAGAGAATGGTTTAATGACTGGTAGAAACAACATGAAGGGCAGTTGATCATAGGATCATTGATCTAGAGTTGGAAAGACTATAGTGGTCATCTAGTGCCACTTCATCTCACAGATGGGAAACTGAAGTATATTATGATTTGCCCAACATTGCACAGGTAGCAAATTCCTATGGTTTCTTCCCTCCTCCAGGTCCTATGATTTCAACCTTTTCCTCCACAGCACCACAATTATTGTTCAAGATCTGTTTGTATGTTTTCCTACATTTTTGGTTAAGAACAGCTAGTGAAAAAGTTTCTATTGCTAATAAGTTAACGTGGGTATCAATCAGGAAATTTCAACTGGCAACTCTGAGACAGTAGAAAATAGCAATGAACTCCTTTCTTTGTGTGGAATAAGCTTCCTTTAAACAATTTGAGACCGTGAAGTTTGGTGGAGAGGAAAGAGGAGAATGGAAGAAAAGGAGAGGAGAGAAGAGGCAGGAGAAGGAAGAAAGGAAGAAGGAAGAGGAAAAGGAAGAAGAGAGGAAGAGAAAAAGGAGAAGAGAGGTATGGGAGACGAAGAGAGAAAAGAGGGGAGATGAACCATGAACTGGTTATGAGACAACCCATGTTACTAGCTTTACCCCAAACTCCAAAGGATTTTGACCCAATGAAAGATGCAAGAATCCAACAGTGAACATGGAGATATTTCCAACAATTAAGTACCTGTTATGTGCGAGGAGACATCTAAGCAAGCAGAGATAGCACCCATCATCTTCTTTTTTTTTTTTTTTTTTTTGGTTTTCGTTTCCTTCTTGGTAATTTGAATCAAGTTCTGAAGAAGTTTGAGGTGGGGGGGAGGGGAAGCAAACTGGAGCAAACTGGAGCAGCCCATTAAGATAATGCAGGTTCCTAGTTATTTAAGTTGAAAGAAATTTTTTTTTGTTTTGTTTTTTTGAGTTTTTTTCCCTTTGTGGCTTTTGGCTTGAGTCCAAACTGTAATGCTTCTTATGGCCCTTAAGTAAGAAGATATTCATAGAAGGCAAGACAATTCATTTTAGTCCAAGTTGTCATATGTATTTAAGAGAATATAGGAGGAATACATCCTGGGCTGCTCATAAGTAGTGCTGAGTTTTAGACCCAGCTATTTACTAACTGTAACCATGTGCAAATCACTTAACCTTTATAGATATTGTTTTCTTTATATGCAAAATGAAATCTTTGAGCTAGAATGGCTATAAGGGTCTTTAGAGTCTGGAAACTTTATGATCCTAAATAAAAGAATTTATTTAAAAGAAATGTTTAAAAAACAACTGCTCAGGTTTTGAATGTAAATCTTTTTAAATATATATTTTAAACATTTTTTTACAAAGGATAATTCTTTTCTTAGTATCACTTGGGAACTTATTATGTAATTGTATTTTAATAACGAAAAGTTCACTTTCTCAGAATGTATCACCCTCCTTGATGGGCAGAATGGCTTGGATAGCAGGCCATAGTAACCAAAGAGACATAAGACATATCTTGTAACCATTCAACACAACTGCTAATACATGGCCTCAGACTCCACAAAAGAGACAATAATATCATGTCAGATTTATAGAGAGGAAAGTTCTTTGTAAACACCAGGGTGTTATGGAAATGTCAGATATTTTACTTTTATATTATATTATATATATGTGTGTACATATGTGTGTATATATATATATATACATATATATACATATATATTATAGGTCAGGTTATAATTTATTTCTAAAAAAATTTAAAGTATGACATCATAAAGCTATATATTTATAGTTAATTTAGTCACATTCTAATTATGAAATAAAGCTTATAAATATGTACTTTTTATGGTACTTTTCTTTGAACAATTTGAAAAAATGGAAATTACCATCTTAATAGCATTTATGATTATCTTGAGATTTGAGTGAGTTCAATTGAATTTTTGTTTTTATTCAGTCATTTTCACTCATGTTTTACTCTTTATGACCCCGTTTGGATTTTTTTTGCAAAGATACTAGAGTGGTTTGCCATTTCCTTCTCCATCTCATTTTACAGATGAGGAAACTGAGGCAAACAGGGTTAAGTGATTTGCCCAAAGACACACAGCTAAGAAATGTCTGAGGCCAGATTTGAACTCAGGAAGATGAATTCCTGACTCCAGGCCTGGCAGTCTGTCCACTGTGTCACTTAACTGCCCTTCAATTGAATCGCCACATCTCTCTATCTATATACTACCTAAATTCTGCAAAAGAGAGATTTTTTCCCCAAGTATGGGTACTTTATGTAAAAATCAGTAGACTCCTTAAATCCCAAATGATCCCCATGTCTTTGGTAAAGAAGAGTTACAGGGTAATAAAACTTTCTAACCAGGTCAAAAAAGGGAGAACAGGAGGACTATCAGCGATTATTGCTGTTTTCTACCACATTTGTTTAATCTGATAATTTAGAGTTTTCTTCAACAATTTAAATCAAGACATTTATTAAGCACCTACTCTGCATGTGCAAGCCATTGTGCTAGGCACTGAAAACGCAGTAAGATGTAACAGAAGCCCTCTTCTTTATGAGCCTGTAATTGCATGAAGAGAAGGACAAGAACAAAAATAAATACCATAGAAAGAAGAATGAGTCAAATGTGGAGGGGAGGCCCAAGCAAAATATTATGAGAAATCCAAGGAGGAAGAATGAATTTTTATCTAGTGTAAGCACTTTGACGGCAAGAATCCACTTTTATATGTATATTCCCAGTGTTAAGCCTAGTTCCTGGCATAGCACTGACAGAATGTTGATCAGTTAAACTGGGGGCAATCCAGGAGTATCAGAAAAAGCTACATGGAGAAGGTGAAGTCTGAATTGAACCTTGAAGCAAGGAGGAATGTCAACAGATTCTAGCCGTGGGGAACAACATGAACAAGGCTGAGTAAGAACTAGGGATAGAAAGTAGTTCATTTTTGCTAGACTTTGTGAAAAGATGCTCTCAGATTGGAGCCAGAGTGCAGAGAGCATTAGATGTCAGGATGAAGAATTTCTGATTTATTAAAGAGGCAGCTACTGATATTAAACTTTAGTTTGCAGTATTACACCCAGATTCTTTTCACAGGAACTATGAAGTTATACTTCTCTCATAATCTACTTGAGGAATTGATTTTTTTGACCCAATTACTGGACTTTACATTTACTTCTATTAGATTTCATCTTATTGTATATGGTCCATTTTTCTAGAGTATAAAAAGATCTTTTTAAATCCTTGCCTCTGTCATCCAGTGTTAGCTATCCCTCTCAGCTTTGTGTTAACTGCAATTTTAATAATCATTTCATCTTTGCCTTAATTCAAGCTGAGGATAAAAATGTTGAATAGCACAGAGTCAAAGAAAACCCTCCTCCAAGTTGGCATCTTCCAAGTTGACATTGATGACTAGTCTTTAGGCCCAGTCATATAACAAGATCTGAATCCACATAATTAGAGAATCATGCAGCAAGCCCACATCTCTGCACCTCAACCACAATGATAGCATGAGAAACTTTATTAAATGCTTTGCTGAGCTCTAGGTCCACTATGCCTATAGCAATCCCCAGATCAAGTGACCCTATCAATCAAAGAAAATGAAATTACCCTCAAGTGACCTGATCTTGTTAAAACCATGCTGGATCATAGCAATAGCTGCTTCCCTTGCTATAGACAGCAATATGTAATATTGTTAATTCGATCTAGAATATTTTCGGGAATCAAAATCAAGCCCACTGGTCTATGGGGCCATAACAAGCAATTTTTATAAAAACTAACCAAAATTGTGCCCTCAGTTCTATTGACTGAGAGAGAACATCCCCAGGGCCACTTTTGAGGAATCCAACAATGTAGAGAAGATAGTAAGCTCTAATGAGAGGAAAGAAGTACACTTCATCATCTGTTTTAGGGATCAAGATTGCCTACTGCATTTAATCTGAGTTTTGCTATCTTTTAGTCTGATTGTTTTTTTTTTTTACATGATTTTAGTAACTGGGTATAATGTTCTTCTGGTTCTACTTAATTTTCTCAGCAGCATTACTTACAAATCTTCCCAAGTGTGATAGGACTAATAGCTACCAGGGTTACCAAACAACATGGATTTAATCCACAACTCCCTGAAATAGGAATTAATTTTCTCTAAAAAGTGACAGCTCTTTCCCAGGGACCTGATTGGCTCCTGCCACTTTTAAGTCCTTTTGCATCACCATACTATCACTCTGCTTTCTAGACACGTTTCCCTAAGGGGGTAAGGGAGGCCATGTCTGCCAAAGTTGAAGCTAAGTATCCTTGACTGTTATCTTTTTTTGTGTTACATCTAAGTAAACTTTGGTTAACTGTTTGATGACCTACAAGTGTCTCATTTTATCCCAGGATTGAACCTGACCTAACAGGGTACCCATGATTTGTCCATCCTTGACACCATGTGTCTAAGTCACCACAATGAAATTTTAACCTCCCAGTGATGCTGTCTATAGATGAAGCTTCTCAGTCCCACTATGGAAAACAATGACACCAGTAAGATCAATTTTTTGACATTGAATTAAGGCAGTATATATTAAGAGAAATCCAGAAATTGTCATTAACTTTGTTTATTGCTTTGTTCCAAATTCTGTAAATAGAGTTGAAGATGATTTCTTTAAGTTCAAATAAACTGAGAATAATGAAGAGAATAAAAGTGAAGAGTTTAAGGATCGAGAAGGAAGTGATGGTTCTGTAAATGATAAAGAGATATGGGTATAAAAACTGAAGGGCAATAGTAATAAAGCATGAGAAAAATAATATTACTTCAGGTAATTCATTAGTGAAAAGTTTACATCATTAGGTACATTAATTTTTGTATATAACCATTTTTAGTTTTCTTATCTTAAATTCAAGGTTAATTGTCCTTTTGTAAGAGTTAATAAGGTTGTAAGTAATCCTTAAGCATTGAATGTATTGGCTTCCAAAAGCCTCTTTCTAAGTCAGTTGCTTGGAACATGCAATGCATTTTCCCATAAAAACAATGTTATAAATAGTGATTAGGCCTCTGTGACAGACCACAAAAGCCTATTTAATCCATAATGTAGCTGAACTACAGTATTAATAGTACAAGTTTGAGTTCCAGGTCCTGGGAATGGGAGGCTATTTGTTACATGAGAGAGAAGATAATTTCGTTCCCTGTTCCTGGGCTCAGGGCTGCTCTTAAGAAATGTCTTGAAATAGGCCTAGTATGCATTGGTCATATTTTTTTTGTCCTCTGCATAGTCCACTTTCCCTAAGTACCCAGTGCTCTCATTATAACTTAAATTTCTCCACTATAGCAACCCACTTAGATATGCCATCTCTACCCCCAACTCCAAAATATTTCAAGTTACAAAATTTCACACCTCTCTTTTTTGACAGTGAAAAATCTATTACTTCAATGTAGATGGTCTCAGGTATTAGGAATATGATTCAACTTATTCCCTCTGAGGTGAAAATTATAGCCCTTTAACCTTACTATGGTTATCTCATTTTAATTTTGTCAGACAAATGATTCCCTAATTTTAGGATTCCAGGCAGTATAACACAGTAAAGTTGCTTGACCCTGTACTCAAGCCAATCCCTCCAGTAAGCCTGTCCTCAGAGTGAGCTTCTCTAAATTCTTGTTGTTTGCCACAATTTCTCCTCTGCCTTCACTTTTGAACCCATAGTCAGTTAGGCAAATGAGCAACAAGCTTTGAAGTACATACTCTATGCCAGGGGTTGTGCTAAGTGTTGGAGATAAGAAGAGTAAAGTGAAATGGGAAAGGAAGGAAGGAAGGAAGGAAGGAAGGAAGGAAGGAAGGAAGGAAGGAAGGAAGGAAGGAAGGAAGGAAGGAAGGAAAGGAAGGAAAGGATGGATGGAAGGAAGGAGGGAAGGAAGGAAAGGAAGGAAGGAAGAAAGGGAGGGAGTAAGGGAGCGAAGGAAAGGAAGAAAGGAAAGGAAGGAAGGAAGGAGGGAAGGAAGGAAGAAGGAAAGAAAAAGAAAAACCTTAAAAAGTGAAACAGCCTCTTCCTTCTGAGAAGTTACATTCTAATGAGTGAATCAGCATATACTTATGTAAGTTTATGTAGAGTACAAGGTTCACATTTTTTCCACAGTGTCTTCCATGGCACAAGTAAGGGGAGTTCTAATAAGACAAGGCAGCATAACTGTACTTACCAGTCATTTAGTGGTAGAGGACTGCTTACTGTTAATATGTATGTGTATGTGTATGTGTAGGTGTATGTGTATGTGTTTATGTGGCTACTACAGTATCCATATTATGTGATGTAAATATACACACACACACACATACATGTCTACATACACACACAGATGAGAGACCGAGACAGGTAGAGACAAAGATAGAGACAGAGAGAATTCCTAAAGTGGCACACAGTAATTGTCTTCCTACTAAATGAAAGTCCTTAGATCTTCCATTGCATTTTTTTTAAGAAGGGTTACATTGGGCTGAAAGAAAAAAAACACTCAAATCTCCTGTGGGAAGAAATAACTTCCATAGCAGAGGTTCTTAATTGTTGTGTGTGTCAAGGATCCCTTTAGCAGTCTGGAGAAGCATTTCTCAAATTAATGTTTTTGAATTGGTAATGAGATTTAGTATATTCCAGATCATCCAAGATGAAGGCACACTTGTAAGAGTTGCTACAGACCTACTTCTAGGAGAAGATAGACTTCATTAGCCTACCATCAATCAGAGAAGCCTCTTTCTACACAGCTAAAATACCTATTATTTTAATTCTACCTGATTTTGGCATGGTCTCTCCTCAGCTCCATTCAGGAGCCTTGAGGGCCAGAGAATCACTGTTAAAATGCATAAAGTATAATACATTGTGTTTTAAAAGAAACCAATTATATTGGAATAAAGTCATCAGAATATTTTTTTAAACAAAATTCATAGACCACAGGTTAAGAATCCCTGCTCTAGAGTTATTAACATTCCAAAATTGGTAATAGAATTAACAGAAATTCAGCCAAACTGAAGTGAGAAAGAAATAAATATGATTGTTTGATTGTTGTTCTGGCAGGGTGCCATTTCCCTGAAGACAATTAATTCCTATAAGGCTTATTGTTTCTTTATTATTTCTTTTATATTTCTTTGTCCCCAGGAATGCTAGACACATTTGAAAATAGTATCTTATTTAGTCCTCACAACAGCCCTGGGAGGCAGGTTATTATATGCATTCTGCAGTTGAGAAAGCTGAGGAAGGAAGGTGACTTGCACAGGATCACATAGCCAGTCAGTGTCTTGAGCTCAAACTTGAATTCAGATCTTACTAACCCCAGGCCCAGCACTCTAACCACTGTATCAACTAACCTGAACAGGTTGCTATACATTCCAAGCAAGGAATTATACAGAAAGAGAGGTATAAAGGATGTTTTCAAATAAATATATGACCTGATCACAGAGCAGGGGACCACTGATGGACAGATAGCTTGTGTTGATATCCACTCATATTCATGCATTATCAAGAGAACTCAAGGGCAGCTAGGCGGTACAGTGGATTGAATACCAGCTCTGGAGTCAGAAGGACCTGAGTTAAAACCCAGTCTCCGACACTTACTAGCTGTGTGACTCTGGGCAAGTCACTTAACCCCAATTGATACCCAACAAAAGAAAGAAAAAGAGAGAGGGAGACAGAGACAGAGAGAACTCAAGGAAGCCCCAAAGCATAGTGGTAGAGGAGTGGGAAAGGAGACATGAATAGATTATGATCTATAAACCTACCTCAATGAGATCATATATCTATCCCCTATAGTGCTGGACTATCATTCAACAAGTATTTATTGATACCAGCTGCTATAAGACTACAAAAGAAGGATGGCATTATTTCAACCCTCAAAAGTGCTAATATTTGGTGGGAAGACATGATTTACAAACATGAAGTAATTATTCAAGACAATCGGTAAAGAATATAAAATAGCACAAAATCAAATGCTAAATAAATAATTGTGTCTAAATTCATAGGGAGGCTTCATTGAGCAAGTAGGACTTATAGTTGTTGAATCTTAGAATTAATAATATCTGACATTTATGTAGCACTTGAAGATTTGCAAAAATGCCTTCCATATATTTTCTCAAATGATTCTTGTAACAGTTCTGTGAAGCAGGTAGTATAGAAACATTACAATCCATGTAGTTGTTCAATGTGCCACTTAATGCAAAAATCTTTAAATGTGCTTTTGATTAAACATATTCAGAGGTACAGAATTTTCGATTTTATAAGACAGCCTATTCATTTTGCTTCTAAGATGTGGCCCCTGCCCTCAAGAGAGTCACAGTTAGCCAAATGTTCCAGACTTTCCTCTCCCTCTCTCCTGTTGAACCCTTTCAGTCTGTCCATTTCCCATGAAATCAAGGTAAACTCTTGTCCTTAGCTTTCAAGTTGATCTACAGATTGTGCTTAGAATAGCCACTCATCCTCTTCTGACCCCCACTATAATCTTTATTCTTTGTTCAACAATTAGGCTCTCCCCATACCCTTCACTACATATGCTCAACTTGTTCCTCCTGCCAAGAATGCCCTCCCAATCATTACCCTATATAAACATTGAGTGACATCCAACTGTCACTATAGTATACTGTACTTTAAGTCACAATTTATAAGTATTGCACTTTTATCTATATTAGATAAAAATTAGATATAATATTATATTTGAAATGTAAAAACAGGGTAGGGATTTTTAAAGTTCAAGTTCATTTCATATTTTGTTTCTTAAACTTTGAATTCCTGACTATAGGTTTCATTTCCCAGTTTTCCAAATGAAAATAAAGGACAAGATCCCCAGATATCTGTATGTGAGACTTGGGGATGGGCTATTCACACACATAAAGCACCTTCTGTGGCTTTGACAAGTTGAGAGGTATATTGTGCTTAGTTCTAGGATCATTTTCATGCTTTCCAGACAAAAGGTTTTCTGCTACTAATCTGTCAGTCTTAAGTCTCATGGGATATGCTCTCTTACAACCCTCCTCCTCTCTTGTTTTTTGAGTAAATAATTATATGATGTTTTCATCCTAATGCATATATTGCCCTAAATCAAAGCTCTCTAGAAGGAGAATTTACATGGAAATGAATCACATAGTAAGTATTAATGGTGTTTTGAAATAATAAACAGCAGCTCTAATGGCTTTTAGCCAAGTCAAACTAAAAAAAAATGAGGTTACTGAGATCAGGTTGATGTTGTTTTTCACACTGCTGTTCTTAAGAGTTAGAAAATTCATCAGTAATAACAATAAAAACTCCCAAACTTGAGGCAACAAAAGGCTAGGAAGAGTAAGCCATGTTATAGCAGATCTAATTTTGAGGTCGAGGAAGGAGAGAGACTCAAGCACATGGATTCTTTCAGAGTCTTCAATTGTATGACTTTCTATTAACCGCTACTATTATAAATGAATTTATATAGTGTTGATTTCCACATTCTTCAGATGAATTTCTGGTATAGACTATTCAGCTTCTTCTTCAGTATTCATTCTAACAGGTCACTTTTCATTCCTTTCATTTTTGAAGAACTCACTCTTTCCCTTTGTGCTTTTGAAAAGTGTTATTTTTTTTTTAAAATTGAAGTTTTCAGAGTGTTATTTATTTTCAAGGACAAATTTTTACAGTGAGGTTATACCAGGCTCCTATGATATTCTGAAGACAAAGGTAACATAGTCCCTGAATAAAGAAGAGAGATGTTCCTGGGTAAATAACAGAAGTGGTCAAACCCCGGAACACACATAGAACCAGTTTAAATATCACTGGTATTTTCCTCACCCTATTCAAGTAGCAACTCTATCTATTGCTATCTCCTTTGACAACATTCATAAAGCTTGCTTTGCATTGTGGATTTTTAGAAAGCACATAACAAGCCACCCATATTTTGGAAGCAGTGAACAGGCAGATTAATGAGTAGCTTAACCCCAGCCTCTTTGAATGAGTATTTATTGATTTTGACAGTGACATAGAAAAGTGAATGATACAGAGTATAGTTGCATATCTCTTCTGGCTCTCTGCTTTAGTTTGTTGGTGAAAATGGATAGTAAATGAGAGTATGCAGGAAAGACAGCATTGAGAAAGCTCTACTGGCCGCAGAAACAGAAAGCAAAGGCCACAGAAATCCAGTGCTTTCCCCCTCCCCCCACGGGCTATTTTAGGTATTTAGAATTTCAGGCACATACAAGTTATTTTAATACCATGCATATAAATGCATTCAAAAAGTTATATTCAGTTCACAACTCTTAAAAACAAGATTTTTTTCTGACTTAGAGCACTTTGAGCTTGATTTCATGTATCTCTGGGAAAAAAAATCAGGTTGTGTGCTATTAGTCTCATGTACGTCATCACCAATAAAGAAGATTTTTGGCATTCTTCCACAGTTGGCACTATTGTTAAAGATGCATGAGGGAGATGGAATATAGCTTGCTTGTCTACAGCTATATTGGAGCTGTAAAGCTGACAGTAATAAAAATTTGTTTGTGTCGCTAAATTGGGCATGTATGAGTCAGAGGAAGAGGAGAGAAAAGATAGTTTTAGTAACAAACACTGTTCATTTATTGACTTTTTTTGGCTATCATGCCACTGACCAAACCCAAATTTAAGTCATTCAAGGTTAAAGATAAAATGTTACTGTGTTACTCCTATATTTCTCATAGTTTTTGTCTTTTCTTAGGTTTGGCAAGTTAGTAAATTTCATTTGAAGAATACAAGGTTATGTAGCCATGTGGCTAAATTCTTGGTTCTATTATATTTGAAGTTAGCAAAAAGAAAGCATCTAGTATTTCCAAATGAGAAAACAAAACAAACAAACCTCTTTTGCTCATTAAAAGAAAAAGAAGAAACTTATATCACCGTAAGGTGGGAGTCCACTAAGTCAATCACTAAATAAAAAAAACTTCCCTAATCAATTAAGATGTCCTTGAAAGTTCTTGACTGAAGCAATGTGATAATGCCCAGGAAGTATGTGATGTATTGACAAAATTTTGTCATGGCCTGTGGGTCATCTGTGAAATAGTGAGCCATTTTTGGAACCCAAGAATTTGAGTTCCCGGTAGAATGGAAATCTTCCAGACCAGCCATTAAGAGGCCTAAGAGTACCAATCTTGACTTTGGTTTTGGTCGCCACCCTCAACCGTACCCCTCCCTGAAGGAGGACCTTGTGAATTTTAGATGAACAGGGGATTTGGACTTTTCATCAACACCTACAAATCAGTATTCCCAGGACAGTATCATCTAATATCTGCATCAAAATGCAAGTGTAGACTGGACACAATCAAGAAAAGTAAGGAGTCCAGTAGAAAAACTACATTATATGTAAGGGGAATATCTTTAAGTACTCTACCTTTCAAAAAACTTCCAGGAGCTATGAGTGATGTTTTTGCCACATGTTCTCCCTAAGCTTAAATCCACCTTTTCCCCAACTTCTCTACCTATTTGCAAACTGTATTATGGACAGGCATTTTTTTCTATCTACTGTTCTTACTATATCACTTTATTAAATACTCCTTTCTAAAAACTAACCAAGTCTGGCTGACTAATTGATATCAGCTGGTTAAAGAAGGAAGCAGGAGCGGAGGCTTATGAGCTATGACAATTAGAAACACCCCAATACCACTCAATGCAATTCCTAGATCCTAAGGGGTCAGGAGCCAAACTGGAGATTCATTTAGCCGGTGAGTGGGGTTTGGTGTAGTCGGAGTAAAGATATCAAATATGCAGATGCAGTGTGCAACGCTCCCGAGGGTGGCCTGTACCAGATTAAAATATAACTGGGAAATACTCAGCAAAATGAATAAAAATACAATAACATTTAAATAATCTTTTGTTTTAAAACTAAGTCAATATGCAGCCTGCAGAGAACCTGACGCATGGTTTAATAGCTCCATTTCTATTTGCATTTGATGCTACTGATACAGAACGTGTGCTGTCGCAACAAAACCAACTCCTCCTACACTCTTTAGTCTTTAAAGTCATATTTCCAATTTAAGTTGATTTTTTCTCATCTTTCCAACTGGTTTTAGCATTTGTCTCATTAAAAAAAAATCAGAGAACCACTACTCCTTTGTTCATATAGCCAGCAAACACATATTAAGCTCCAAGTATAGGCACCAGTTAATTGTAAGGGAAATGAAGAAAAGGAAATGAGAGAGAAGGAGGAAAGAAAAGAAGGAAGGAAGGAAGGAAAGAATGAGAGGGAAGGAAGGAAGGAAGGAAAGAAGGAAGAAGGAAGGAAGGAAGGAAGGAAGGAAGGAAGGAAGGAAGGAGGGAAGGAAGGAAAAAGAAAAACAAACATGCTTTGCCCCAAGGGAGCTGGAATGTAGGTGATTTGCTATGTTACAATTAATTTGACAGATTAAAAATGGCTGAATGTTAATTGTTCTGATTTATCCAAAGCTACAGGAACTGGCTAGCATTCTGTTTTCATGCCTTTATGCATTGCCTCTACATCAAGTAGGAGAGGGAAAAACTATTATATTCTAACATCCATGCTTGAAATGTGCTTGTGCTATGGTATATCACAATACCAATACAACTTATTGAAAAGTGAAAATTTCTCCTCTAGTTAGATTCAGTCAGACAAATCCTCTGAGTTATAAATGACTCAATTATGTATTTTAATAGTCTCTGTGTGTAGTATAAGTATATACCTATACTCCTAAGAAGGCTGAAGCTGGAAAATCTCTTGTTTCAGCACCATTCTCATGTTCTAGGAGCTTAAAATATGGAATATCAGAAAGACCTATGATATGTCAATGTCTGGGAACCCCCTCCACAAATACAAACTGTCTCTGATTTAGTAGGTAAGCCCTTGGGGTTGCCTGAGACCCTGGGACAGCGGTTCTCAACCTGTGGGTTATGTTCAATTTGTAACAATGAAAATACATCCTGCATATCAGATAGATTCATAACAGTAGCAAAATTCTAGTTATGAAGTAGCAATGAAAATAATTTTATGGTTAGGGGTCACCACAACATGAGGAACTTTATTAAAGGGTCGCGGCATTAGGAAGGTTGAGAACTACTGCCCTGGGATATCACACAGCTAGTCAATGTTGGAGGCAGAATTTGAACCCAGGATTTCCAGACTCTAAGAGTAGTATGCTTCCTACTATAAAATGCTATCTCTAGAGCATTTTATAATTAGCATTAGATAAAAATGATTTCAGAATTAGGAAATAAAATATGAATATAATGTAAGCTATTAATTTGTTGATCTTTTGAGGATATGTATGTATATATACATATATAAAATTTAGCTGATGAATAGAGATACTTATTTATCTGGAATTAGTTTAGCTGTAATCTAGGCTCTAGAACTTAAAGAAGACTGGTGAAAAGATGACTTTTTTGAAGATTCATGATCTATTGTCACCAAATAAACTAAAAATAAATATATACATATATATCCTTATTCATGGGTAGTTTTCTGTGACAACTGTTTATCTGCACAAGTAAATATGCTTAGCAAAAGCTTAATAACCCAACATTCACAGAGAATTCGTTCTTATTTTATTTTATAAATTCATAAGATCTGACTAAGAAAGCTGAGTTATAGCACTCTCACTCATCAAATAGAACTATAGTGACTGATCTTAATGGTTTAACTGATAAATATAACATTGCCATGGTAGTAGTAAGTGCTAAGAAACATTCTAGAATACCAGGGCATAACACCAGTTGCAAATTCAGAATTGTGTCCAATTCGTTTTATTTCTTATCTACATACCAGTAGGGGTCACTGGTATCACAAGGCATTCCTTTCCTCTGTTTAGGTTTTGAAGGATAATTTACCTGTTGACAGGTAGTATGTCATGGGAATAATGTAATATACTCTTAAAATTTACTATTCATCAAGGAATTCATTAGCATATTGTGCAATATAATGATCTGAACTTGGTATATGCCTTTGGGAAGTTTAATGTTGATCTTTTTGTGTGGAAGTTGATTCGTTGTGTTTGCTAGTAGATAATAGTTTGCAGAAACATTTTTTTTTCCCCTCATTCTCTTGACTGAGCTATTGGGTATAGTCAAATAACAAGGAACTAGGAAGAAATAAATCACTCATTTTAACTTCATTAAACTGATATACTCTTGAGTGACATGAGAGGAATGTGTTATGTAAACTCCGTTAGCACTACTTCATACATTTTACTGGATTTGGAAGAAAATTCTAAATAATACCCTCCATTTCTGTGCAGAGGATGAATATAAACAAAGATTATAAGTGACCCTTTGGGGGAATTATTTTTAGCTAGATGGTGCCAATAAACAAAGTTTTTATATTAGTCTAGAAGTATAAATCCAGTGTATGAATGTGTGTGTATAGACATGCTCATACATACTGCAGAAATAATGTTTATATGTTCATTTCTTGGCTATTAGCTGTTGATAATTGTGAAAAGTAAAATGAAATTACTCTTATTTAGAGAAAAAGAAAGTTATTAGAGGAAAGGTTGAGCTCTATTTTCTCCTGTAGCCTAGAGCCAGAGGTAGAAAGGAGGTGATAAATTACATAAATATCTACCCCAGGGCTTTGGTGACTACAGGATACCCTTAAAACTGTAATGTCTAATACAATGTTATCCATAAATGAATAATTAATAAGAGCTAGGTTCAAATTTTGTCTCTTTGTTATAAGTCTGTTAATAACTGACTGTTATAAGTCAGTTATAAGCCTGACTGTTGTAAGTCAGTTAAACTTACAGGGACTGAAGTGATTCTCTAAATCACTCTGTCAAAGAACAGGTACCAATTCATCACCAGTAATTCTTAATGCCAATAAAATCACAAGGCCCTTTCTCTTTCCCTCCCTGCATGCTCTCTGTTTCTGTCTCTGTCTCTGTCTCTGTCTCTCTATCTCTGTCTCTCTCTGTCTCTCTGTTTTTGTCTCTCTCTGTCTATCTCTCTGTCTCTGTCTCTGTCTCTCTCTGTCTCTGTCTGTCTCTCTCTGTCTCTCTGTCTCTCTCTCTGTCTCTCTCTCTCTGTCTCTCTGTCTCTCTCTGTCTCTCTCTCTCTGTCTCTGTCTCTGTCTCTCTCTTTCTCTCTCTCTCTTTCTCTCCCTCTCTCTCTCTCTGTCTCTCTCTCTCTCTCTCTCTCTCTCTCTCTTTCTGCATATCTACGTGAAATTAGACTTGCAAAATTGAAGACTTAAGGGAGAAGGTAAGGCAGACCACTATACCTGAGCTTGCCTGGCTAAGTGTGCATCCTTTGGCCACTGAACAGCACAGAAAAGTCAACACTGATAATAATTTACTGGATAGACGATGAGATGGGGAGGAGAACAGTTAGCCTTACCAAAGAAGGGATATTTCTTTTTTTAGTTCATAGGATTATAGAGAAATGTGGTAGTAATGGGTATGTAAAGAACCTTAGAAGTCATCTGATCTAAACTCATGTTGCATAGGGGGAAACTGAATCCCGAAGAGGTTAAGTGACTTACCCAAGATCTCATAAGTAGTAATTGCCAGAGTTAGGATTTGAACCTGGGTCCTTTGACTCCAAATCCAGCAGTCTTCACTCTACACTTATACCTACCCATTCCATTTGTTATGTCACCTAATCAATTCAGAACCTTCATCTTTAAAACTGCTTTTACCTAAAAACGGATATCATTGATTAGCCTGACTTAATCTGTCCTAAGTTCATTGGACAACTTAGTTGCTCTTTGCTTATCATTGACTAGTCTGATAGCATTTTAGCAAAACAATGAAGGGATCCAAAGAGTTAAATTTTCTAAAATGCCTTGGAAATTTCTTCATAACCTTTCTTTATTTCACAATGAAAAGCAAACACTGCTTTGAAGTTTAAATACAAGTGAATTAATTCTGAAAAAAATAAATGTATTTGTACTAGAACTGCAAATGTTTGACAGAAATGGGAAAGTGGCTCTTGAAGAAACTCTCAACTTGAAGAACCATAATTAGTTTTGAGATTTACTCCTAATGGTTACTCAGATCTACAATACTTGTTTGATATAAGGTAATATCTTTTTGTGTCTAGGGGACATTCAGATTCAAAACATCAATTGATTTATTCTGCCCTTAATTCTCATAGCATTGTGAAAATATGATATGAAAGTCATAGCAAAAGATTCCCAAATAATACCCATTAAGCTGGAAAGAAACCTTCTTCATTACTTGGAAAGGACAGATAGATAGAGAGATAGACAGATGGACAGATGGCTAGATGATAGAAAGATAGATGTATACTTGTATGCATATCTATCTATATTACATTTAGATCTATTTGTCTGTCTATCATATATCTACTTATCTCTCTAACCATCTATCCTGTCTAGCCATCTTTCACCTTTTGGTAAGATTTTTAAGTAATCCTTAAACAATTATCCTCTTGACTTTTATGAAAATGAATATTTAAAATTTTAAAGTAACTCTTTGTATCCTATCCCACCGATGAGGTTTAGTAGGTCTGGTTTGTGGGTAGAATTAATTGCATCTTGAATGAAACATGAGCCTTTTTTGTCACTTTTTGCAAACATTTAAAGAAATACTATATTTTATTAGCTCGTTATCAAGGTCAGTGACTTGTCACTTTTTCATGGTATGAAAGTTTATGCAAAAATCCAAGCATGATTATTTTTCTGCACTTTGGGCAAAAAGTATAGTACTGTAGGCTTAGGTTTTGGATTTGTGAAGTGAGTTTAGGACATCTTTCCACAATCTTTAGCGTTAGGTGCCACCCTTGAATTTTAAAATAAAGTATGTAAAATATAACATAGGGAAGATTTGACTAGAAAGCAGGTTCTTTGTAAAAGACCTGCCTGGGACAGCATGAATTACCTTTATGAAGCTACAGCAAAGAAATCTAACTCACAGCATTCCTAGAATGTTGTCCAAAATAAAGAGAGTATAACCAAGCCTTGTCATCTAGAGTATTGTGTTTCATTACAGGTAGTCCATAGGTGACACAGTTGATAGAGCACCAGACATGGAGTCAGGAAGACCTGATTTCAAACATGGCCTCACACACTTACTTGCAGTGTGTCCCTGGGCAAGTCACTTAACTTTGCCTCAGTTTTCTCATCTGTGAAATGAGCTGAAGAAGGAAATCGCAAACTACTCCACCATCTTTGCCAAGAAAACACCAAAATGAGGTCCTGAAGAGTCAGACCATGACTGAAAATGACTAAACAATGACAAAGGTAGCCCTTCTTAGGAAAAGATGAGCCAACATGTGTTCAGAGGAGGGTGACCTGAATGATAAGGGGACTCAGAACCATGCCATGGGAAGATTCCTTAAAAGGAACAGGGTATGTATAGCCTCAAGAAGACTTTAAGGCAACAAGATCACTGTCTTCAAATTTGATTTGAAAAGTTGTCATGTGGAAGAAGAATTATACTTATTCTGCTTGGCCCCAGAGGGCAGAAGTAGAAACAATGGGTGGAAATGATAGATAGGCAGATTTTAGCTTACTATAATGGAAACACTTCCTAACCATTACAACTGTTAAAAAAAATGGAATGGGTTGCTCCAAGAGACGGAAAGTTTTCCACCTATGGAGCATTGTAAGCAGAGGCTGGGTGCTCAGTTGTCAGGACTGGTATGGGAGATGATTCAGGCTTCAGGTACAAGTTAGACTAGATGAACTTTAAGGTCCCTTCAAATTCAGGCCGTATAGTTTTAATCCTGGTGCTAAGGAGTGCACAGTTGACAGAATAATGATAGGCAACAAAACCTGGGTTTGCATTCTTTTCTAGTGATTTTATAGAAAAAAGTGGCCTGAGTTCTATCTGTATTACATTACAAGTCTTGATCTTTTGTTAAGTATAATAAACTCCCAGTTATCAAATGGAATCATTGGAATGCAGTGTTCCAGTTAATTAGAGAATTACTATATGTATATACATGGATTACTAATTTTCAACAAGACAGGCTACAATAAAATGCTCTTAATAAAACTATACTGAATATAATTTGGTTTATTTTGATGATTCAGAAGACCCTTCAGGATCTTGCAGTGCCTCAGGGTCATTATTAAAAATATCAGTTATCATTATACAGTAGATATGCAGAAATGCCAATTCTGGTTAAAAGAATGTCATATAGCAGAGGTTATGTTAGCTTCTACCCCAGGCTTTTAGCCTCTGCCATCCACACCCTCACAATGAGGGTTGTCTCTGACAAGGCTTAACAGGTATGCTGTGTCTACTGAAATTGGAGTTGGAAGCTCATCAGAAACACTTCTTAGATTATACCTGCCTGGGTAGTGAGAATTTCATAGGGACAACACAAAGACCATTAACCCTACCCATAGTCCCCCTTAAGGATCGATACACTAACATAGGCCTCTGAGCCCCAAAAGGTGGGCATATCACTAGAGAAAGACCCCACACCACAGCTACTGAGTCACCTTGTTCCCACCAGAGTCTTTCCTACCCTCCATCTTTTCCTTTGATAATCTATTATTCTTTTCAAGAAGAACAGTGAGTGGATAGTTTCATCCTTGGCAATTCCACTCCCCTATGTGTGTGTTGTCTCCCCATTAGAATATAAGCACCTTGAGGTCAGGACAATTTTTGCTTTGCATTTGTATCCCCAGCACTCAGTACATAGTAAGCGTGTAATGTTTTTTCATTCATTCATTCATACTAACAATAAATTCCTATTTTCAATTAATTATATTGAATTAGCTTTTCATTTACTCAACATGAAACTGAATTATATTTAGCATTGTTGTGTGTGGAGTGTGTGTGTTTGTGTGTTTTAAGTATACTGGACCTGCAAGAAGATAGGTCCAGGTATCAGAGATGGATGTCCAAGCTCTCATCTAGTTAAACTGACCCACTGTCTCTCCTCTCTGACTTCCTGGCCTCATTTATTTCTGGCTATCCAAGCTTCTCTTCCTTTTGTGCTATCATTATGAGATTTAAATGTAAATGTAACAAAATCTCACCTCCTGCTCCCTTTAAGCACCATGATTGAGTCATTATTTGCAAAGATGAAAACCTCTTTCCCCTGCTGCTCCTCCCTTTTCTTAGACTTTCTTCTGTCCAACTCAGTCCTACCCCTCCTAAATCACCATTTCCCCATCTCTTCATTTCCCGCTAAAAAGTTTAAATGATGTGGTAGATAGAGCACTGAACTGGTAATGAAAAAAGCCTGACTTCATATACATCCTCATACTCTAGCTCTGTGACCCTAGATAAGTCACTTAGCCATTGTCTCCCTGAGTTCCATCATCTGTACAGTGGAGATAATAATAATGCCTATTTCCAATAATGGTTGTGAGGATCAAATGAAAAACCTCAAATCACTATATAATTATTACCTATTATTATTTTTCCATCTTCTTGTTATTTCCATTCTTGTATTTTTTCCATCTTCACCAAAACCCAGTTTTTCCCACTTTGCTGTTCTTCTGTAATGGTAATCAATTTGCTTGATATTTAGGGCTAAATACATCAGATACTTAGGGTTAAGTGGATCCTAGTAACTTAGGGCTAAGTATAGAACTCTGTCCATTGGTGAAAAGGTGTGAATTCCCCTGTTGACATGGAAGAATGCTATTATGCTATTGGCTGAGACACTCCCCTGTGGACTTGGGAGAAGGCCAGTGTTTATAAGGAGGAGAATTTTGGAGAGACAGACAGATTTTGGATTTGGTTCCTCAGTGAAGCTGACTGAAGATATGAACAGGATGGGACTTTGTTTGTTGGTGGCCTGGCTGATCCTTGAGTTCCAGGCAAGAGAGGTCCTGAAGGGTTTGAGGTGTGCTGAACCTTGTGAACTTCAGTGTGTGCCAGGGATTGCCTTGAGGACTGGACAAGGACCTGGGAGCTGTTCGTCCCTGAGGACTGGACGAGAACCTG
>CM053597.1:108753790-108819941 GCA_028646575.1 Pseudocheirus occidentalis | reverse complement strand
TCTGTAATAAGATATAATATTGAGACTTTCTTTGTTCTGAAGATTGTATATAATATTGTCAACTATTGAAACTGTGAACATTGTACTGAATCTGATTTTGTAATGGAATAAACAGAGTTTTCACTAATACTGTGTAATCCGAATCTTAAAGGCTGTTCACAGTAGCATTCTCTCAGGAATCTACTGCTGATTGGCTTTACATCTTCCTAGCTTCAACTCCATAAGATGTCCCTTTCAGGTCAAACCACCACTTCAGATCTCATCAACATCTGCTAACCAGGCCTCACTGATATGGTATCTCTCATTCTCCTCTCCCCTCTAACTAGAGAATTAGAGAGAGAAGTAGCAAACTCCTCCAAATGCCTTCCTTTATAATCTGCAGTGTCAGAAATATGCTTAGTCTAGGAATAAATACTATTCCTTGGGAAGCCAGGAAGGTTTTCATTACATCTATTTTACATTTATTCTTTCTGAATAAATGGGCAGCTTTCTTAGTGGAGTATGTGGACTCAGACAAATTTGAGCCCTTTTACACTGCCTCCATGCCCTCCATTGGCTTGGTGCAACCTCTCGAATTACCTGCATCATGTTCCCCTCAAACAGCTTATCAAACATGCCTCGGAGCCTCTAACCCTCTACCTGATCAGAAGCAGGGTCCTGCTGGATCACAGCTCTGATTAGAACCAGTCACCTCTGATCCGCATTCTGCTATCAAAGATAGGAGCACTTTTAATACTGTGGAAACAAAATTCCTCCCATTGTTTCCCATAGCAGAGATTGGACTTAGTTCAGTTCACTCCCCTTTGTATCTGCTACTCTGCCTGATTCCAACTCCATAGAATGAGATTTCTGGGTGCCAGCTATCCCTTGCTGGGTCCCCTCCCTCCTCATTCCTTCTTCCTTTTATGTGCTATCTCTCCCCTTAAGTTGTTAGCTCCTTGGGAGCAGGGATTATCTTCTTATTAATTGTATCCCTAGCACTTTGCATAATGTCTGGCACATTGTTGTTGGTGTGGTTCAGTTGTATTCAGCTCTTCATGTCCCCATATGGGTATTTTTTGGCAAAGATAATGGAGTGGTTTGCCATTTCCTTTTCTTCTGGATTAAAGGAAACAGAATTTAAGTAACTTGACTAGGGTCACAGAGGTAGTGAGTGTCTGAGAATCCATCTGAAACTCAGGTGCTTAATAAATGTTTATTGGATTGACTGAATTTTTCCTGGCTATCTTCTCCAGTATTTGTTGTTTTTTTTTTCTTTTTCCTGCTAACTTACTGGATCCTTCTTGTCATCATACAAACACACCTAAATCTTCTCCATTCTTTTAAAACAGTGTAATTCATCCAGAGGAACAAAGAGTCAAGCATCTCAAGAGAATTAATGAAAGAAAAGTAGGGAAGAGGGGGGCCTACCAAGTTTTTTTTTTAATTAATTAATTAATTAATTTTCTTGTTTACATCATTCATTTCCACGAAATTTTGAGTTACAAATTTTCTCCCCATCTTTCCCCCACTCCCCACCCCAAAACAGCCATCCCACTGTATAACCCTCCCCCAATCTGTTCTCTCTTATGTTGCCCTCTGACTTTCCAGTAGAGCAAGATGTATCTCTCTACCCAATGCCTGTATATCTTAATTCCCAGTGGAATGTAATTAATAATAATAATAATTATTATTATATATGTGTGTGTGTGTATATATATATATATATATAAATAAACATATATATTTTTAACATTTGATTATTGAACTTTAAATTTTAGATTCTTTCCCTTCCTCCCTCGTCATCCACCCCCACTGGAAAGACAAGCATTTCAATACAGGCTGTACATGTATATTTACGCAGAACATCTCCACAATGGACATATTGTGAGAGACTGATTATATGTCCCTCCTTCCTGTTCACCTGCCTTGTTCTTTTCTCTACTTTGTCCTTGTCCCTTTACAGAAGTGTGTGCTTCTAGCAACCTTCCCCCTGACCCTGCCCTCCTCTCCATTATCCCCCCTCTCATCCCCATCTCCCCTACTCTCCGGTGTAGCAAGATACCCAGTTTAGAGTGTATGTCATTCCTTCCCTAAGCCGAATTCAATGAGAGTAAAGTTGACCCTTTCCCTTTTGCCTTCCTTTTCTTCCCCTCCATTGTAACAGTTATCCCTTGTCCCTTCTATTTGAGATGATTAATGCCATTCTGTCTCTCCCTGTCTCCTCTCATTCTATTCCTTTCCTACCTCACAATTTCACCTTTTAAAGTATCATCCCTTCCTATTCAATTGATCCTGTACCCTCTATGTACACATATATACACATGCTCAGATATGTATTCATATGCATATATATACCCTCCTATATGGACATATGTGTATGTATACGTATATATACATTTGTTTTCCCTTCACCTATCCTCATAGTGAGAAAAGTTTCATAAGTTACAAGTATCATTTTTCTATGTTGGCATGTAAATAGTTCAACTTTGATAATTTCTTTATGATTTCTTTTCCATGTTTACCTTCTCATGCCTCTTGTATTTGAGTGTCAAATTTTCTTTTCAGTTCTCTTTTTTTCAGTAAGAATGCTTGAAAGTTCTCTACCTCATTGAATAACCATATATTCCCCTGGAACGTTATACCCAATTTTGCTGGGTAGGTGATTCTTGGTTTTAATACTAGCTACCTTAATCTCCAGAATATCATATTCTAGGCCCTTCAGTCCCTTAATATAGAATCTGCTAGATCCTTCATTATCCTAATTGTGTTTCACAGTATTCAAATTGTTTCTTCTTGGCAGCTTGTAATATTTTCTCCTTGATCTGGGAGCTCTGGAACCTGACTATAACATTCCTAGGAGTTTTCTTTTGGGGATCTTTTTCAACAGGTGATTGGTGAATTCTTTCAAGTTCTTTTTTGCCCTCTGGTTCTAAAATGTCAGGGCAATTTTTCTTGAGAATTTCTTGAAGGACGCTTTCTAAGTTCTTTTTTTGATCATGCCTTTCAGGTAGTCCAATAATTTCTCCTGAATCTGTTTTCCAGGTCAGTGTTTTTTTCAAGGAGATATTTCACATTGCCTTCTATTTTTTTCACTTGTTTGGATCTGTTTAATAGTATCATAATTTCTCATGAAGTCATTTGCTTCCATTTGCTCTACACTAATTCTGAAGGAATTATTCTCTTCAGTGAGCTTTTGAGATTCTTTTCTATCTAGAAAATTTGACTTTTTAAGGCATTCTTCTCCTCATTGGCTTTTTGGGCTTCCTTTGCCATTTGAGTTAATCTATTTTTAAGGTGTTATTTTCTTCAGTCAGGTTGTTGACTCTCTTTTCATGATTTTCTTGCATCATTCTCATTTCTCTTCCTAGCTTTTCCTACACTTCTCTTATTTGGTTTTCAAAATCCTTTTGAAACTGCTCTATGGCTTTTAACCAGTCTACATGTTTCCTGGAAGCTTTTGGTATGGGAGTTCTGACTCTCTTGTCTTCTTCCCATTCCATGCATTGATCCTTTTTGTCCCAAAAAAGGAATCTAAAGTTGGGTTGCTGTTCTTGCTTTGCTTCCTTTGCCTGCTCATCTTGCAAGTCAGTTACTTGACTTTTTGGCCCTGTGGAACTCTGCTTCCAGAGGACAGCACTTTGTCCCAAATTGCTGGGGTTTTTGCAGCTGCTGGAGCTATTAGGAGGCTGCTGCAGCCCCTACCAACTTTGTTTCACTGAAAACACACCACAGGACCACCACCCAAGACCAAGATCCCAATCCAGGCAGCTTAAGGAAAGAACACTTAGCCTCTGAATGATTGCTTGGCCTCCCTCAAATCTGCAGGCCAGAAGCTTCTGAAGCAGCCACTTGGAAGTGGCTGCAGGGCCACTGCTTCTGCTGCTTCCTTGCCCTGGAGGCAGTTTGGCTGGACCCTCTCCCCCAAATTTAGCTGAGTGCCAGTAAACTTTCACTTAGTCCTTATTTCTTATGGCTTGATAAGTCTGGAAATCACCATAGCTGCCACAGATCCACTCTCCTGAAGGTTCCAGCTACAGCTCGTCCTGACTGCTCCAAGGTCAAACCACGGTTTCAGGCCCAAGGTGGTTTTGGCTCCCAGCACACTGCCATGAGCCCTTCCTTTCTGTCTTGCCTGTTGAACTGCCTTCAGGGGGAGATGTGTTTTTCTGTAATTTTGTGAGTTTTGGAGCCCTAAAATTTATTTACAGTCATATTTTTTGGATATTTGAAGTGATTATGTGGGAGCTACAGAGTGTTCCTGCTTCTATGCCCCTACCACATTTTAAACTATACTACAAAGTAGTCAACAGCAAAAATAATTTGTTATTGGATATGAAATAGAGAGGTTCATCAGTAGAACTGACTAGGTACAAAGTATGCAGAAACAAATTATCACAGTAGCCTAGTGTTTGATAAATCTGAAGATCCCATCTATTGGCACAATAGCTTATTATTTCACACGCGCGCGCACACACACACACACACACAAAACCTGGGGAAAAATACCATGTAGCCTGGCAGAAACTCAATTAAAAGCAGTATCTCGTACCATATACTAAAATAAGCTCCAAAGCTATACAAGACTTAGTCATAAAAGGTGGTATTATAAACCAATTAAAGGAGTAAGGGGAAAATTACCTGACACTTCTATGGATATAGGAAGAGGTCATGACTAAACAGAACTACAGAGGATGACATAAAGGGAAAAAGACAACATTGATTACATATAAAAAGATTTTTCCATAAATAAAACCAATGAAACTAAAAGCAAAAGAGAAACAGGTAAAAGGGAAAATATTCCAACAAGTTTCTTTGATAAGGTTCTCATTTCTAAGATACATAGGGAACTCATTCGACAACTGGCACAGTGCCTGGCATACAGTAATCCCTTAATCAATATTTAATGATTGAATGGTTTATTCAGATCTATAAGAATAATGACCATTACCTAATTGCTATATATGGTCAAAGGATATGAAAAGTTTTTTGGAGGAAGAAATCAAAGCTAACAATAGCCATCTGAAAATAAATACTTGTCATTCATTAGAGAAACGTAAATTAAAATAATGCTGAGATTCCACCTCACGTGCATCAAATTGGTAAAGTTTACAAACAGGAAAATATCAAATGCTGAAGGAATTATGGGAAAACAAGTGACATTAATGCACTACTGGTAAAGCTGTCTCCTGATCCAGCCATTCTGGATAACAATGTAGAAGTATGTGCCAAAATTCTAGTAAATTGTGAAAACCTTTTGACAGAAATACTCCTGCTAAGATTATACCCCCAAAAGAGATGTTTTTTTTAAACAAAGAAAAGGACAAATAGGTAGAAAAATATTTATAGCAACTCTGTGGTAGCAAAAAATTGGAAAATGTGATGTGGGGGAATGCCTATCAATTGGGAATGACTGAATGAGTTATGGTTTATGAAAGTGATAAAATACTATCTGTTGTGCTATAAAATAATAAAGATAATGGTTTCAGAAGAAACATGATAAGACTTGTATAAACTAATGTAGAGTGAAGTGAGCAGAACCAAGAGAACAATTTATACGGTAACAACAATATTCTAAAGAAAATCACCTTTGAAAGTCTTTAAGTGACTCTGGAGTCATGATAAAATAGGCCTCCTGACACATGTTGGGGGGGAGGTGTGGGGAGAGGGCCAATATGGGAATATGATTTACTTGACACATTTATTACAGGGGATTTTATTTTTCTTGTTTTCTAGAGGAGGGGAAGGGGAGAGAAAATAGAGTGTTTGGGGTAGGTGGCATGGAGAGAAGGTGGATGTTCATTTTTTAAAATTTAATTTTTTTAATTTAAAAATCATTTTGTTCTATCATCAACCTCAAGCTACTGTCCAATATGTCTCCAGCTTTCACAAATAAACTCCTAGTATGAACCAGCTATACTTACTACCTATGCATACTGCCCAGGGGCTTTTCAAACCTTTGTTTTCTGGCTTCTACCCCTGTCACTCTGCAGAAACTTCTCCTTCAAAGTTTGCCAGTGTTCTCTTACCTCAGCCCTAAACTTTTTCCTGACCTCTCCTCCCTTTCCTTTCACTTCCTTTTCCCTCTCTCCACTCCCCTCCCTCTCTTCTGTTCTCTTGTCTTCTCTTTCTATATTTCTTCTCTAAATGATCAGACAGGATTATATAATTTCAGAGCTGTAAGAGACTTTTGAGGCCATTTGTTCCTGGAAAAAAATGACATGTCTGATGAGAGATCATCTACCTTTTGCTTAAAGATTTTCTAATGGGGACCGGAATGAGGATGGTGGCCAGATGGCCATGTGAATTCATCCATTCCCTCTGTACATATGTATGTATGTAGATAGATATAGATGTGTGTAGATGGATATGTGTATATGTATATCTATAATCTATCTACATGTATATGCACATTACACATATACATGTATGTGCCATAGTTTTTTTTATCTCCACGTGTATGGACATAAACTATGTAAGTGTGCGTATATATGTATGTATACAGATTTTTAACTACCTAAGGCCCACCACAATCTGCTTATTCTACTTTTCTAGTCTCATTTCACTCTTTGTTTCAGGTCCACATAGCTAGTAAATAGCTAAAGCAGTATTTAAATCCATGTCTTTCTGATTCTAAGTCTAATACTCTATCCACTCTGCCACTCTGACTCACATGGTCCTAGAATGAGACATCCCATCTCCTGCTTTCATGCATTCATTTCAGCCATCCTTCTTATTTGGGAAAAAAAGCACTCTTCCTTTATCTTTATCCTCTAAATGCTTACAAACTAACTGTTGCTCCGGACTGAGTCAGGTCTGACCCCAAGCACTTTTTCTTTCTCCTAAACTCATTTTATGTGCAGCCCCTTGTATGAAGTCTTCCCTGATTCTTCTGATTATAAGTGTTTTTTCCCTCCCCATAATTATCCTGTGTTTAATTCTTTGTGTGCCTTTTGAATCTTCTCCTCACACTCTAGTAGATTGTAAACTCCATGAGGGCAAAAACGGTTTCATTTTTAACTTTGTAGCTTCAATGCCTAGTACAACACTTTGCACATGGTAAACAATTAACAAATGTTTGTGAATTAAATTCTAAGCCACCACTTTCTAAAGCAAAGTCTCCCCGGCTTCCCATCTACTTTAACCGCAAATGTTCTCAGAGTGAAAGATATTGTTTGTCTGAAAGTCAGTAAAAAAAAAAGAGGAGAAATGCTCTCTTTTGCTCTTAAAGACATAGCTTGTAGCTAGTGAGTAACCATTTACCTGTCTTCTCTCATACCTTCAGTAGAATCCAAATTTGCAATGAAAATCCACATGTCAAGTTACTGTCTTGAAGACTAGGTAAGTGACTTTACCCCTCTAGGCTTCAGATCTAGATCTGTAAAATAAGGAGGTTGAACTCAATGACCTGTAAGATCCCCACTAGCTCTGAATCTGTGGTCCTATGCAATTCAGTATGCTAAAGAAATCTCAATTTAACTCAATCCATTCCCATATAGGAATTGTTTTGGTAGCTGAGGAATCATAGTCAATTTCCTGGGATATATTTTTCAAGCATGTTTTGATGAGGCAATCCATAAAGATGACTTTTCGTATAATTAAAAGTAAATATATCCTAAGCACTTTCCTGGGCACGGATCAAAAGGATTTTCCTATATCTGTCAGAATCTGCTTGCTTTTTAGGTTACTCAAGCAAAAGGTGTGACTCAGAAGTGTAACACAAGTAACTTGACTTTTGACTTTCCAATATATTAATCATGTTTTTGGAGAATCTAAATTGTAATGTAGATCATCCAAATGCTCAATGGGAAGTGATGTTATCTAAAGTAACTGTACTTTCTTTTTCTTTAGAAAGTCATCTTCTTTATTTTTATTCACTTATTTATCTAAGGCTAATTTCAGTCCATAAGCCTCTAAAAGGAAGATTTTTTTTCCTGTTTTTTTCAAAATTTCTATGTGATTTTGTACCATGTCACACATAAATCAGTCATTTTGAAAAGAAAAAAATATATAGAATATGAATAAGAACTGATTCCTGTGCAACACTGTATTAGATCCTAGACAAAAAGAGAGCTATATATAGACATGCATATATGAATTACATATTTGTTTTGGACTAGCATATATGTATGTGTGTAGTGATGGATGGATTTATACACACATACCTCAGAGGTAGAACCTTAAATCAGATCTTTTTGACTTCAAGATTGCTTTTCTAGCCAATTCACCCTGAAACCTCTCACCAGTTACACACAAATATGTGCACATGCTACACACATATTTTACATATGTATATCACATGTGTGTGCATATCAATCATAGAAAATGAAATAAACACAATATGTAAATATATTTGAAGCTTTATTTTTATCTGTACATGTATCTACACCTGTGGAAATTATTTTATTTCTTCTTGTCGTGCCCTTATCTGGATACTTATTTGTATGTGTACATGGATGATCGGAAGTTAACATAATCAAGTACTAGACAGAGAATCAGACCTGGAGTCAGGATGATCTAACTTCAAGACCTGCCTCTAACACATACTGGCCATTTTCTAAGACTGCAAGTTGCAAAATAGTATCGGTAGAGGTAACTTCCTCACCAGTAAAGAAATAATAGGTCCAACTAAGTGACGGAAGATAGACAGACAGACAGATGTGTATATTTCAATATTTGTTCAAGTGCCTGTGATTTCATCTTTGTAGGTGCTCAAAGAATCACAGCACTACGGAATTGGAAGGGATTTCAGCAGCCATCTGATCCAGCCTTCCTCGCTATAACATACCAAAGAAATGACCATTTAACTTCTACTTAAAGATCTCCAGGGAGAGGGAGCCTAAACCTCCCAAGGCAACCTAAGTGCCTACAACCTAGATCACATGCCTCAATACCTCAGTAAGTAATTTGATGACTACCTGTGCCTTTCTCCTTCTCTTCCCCACCCAGGCCCCAACAAAGACAGCTCACCTGTTTACTAACCTCTCTGAATCTAAGATTCTCTGAACTTATCAAGACTGGTCCTTGGATGGATTAATTCAGTCTGTAATCAAAACTTTTCTAACATGGTTAGATCAGCCCAAGTTTGCATTCTACAAAGTCATTAAAAAAAAACTAAGATCACTTCCACGCCATGGTGAAACATTGAAATAAGACTTTAGGGCAAGATGAATGATGTCTACATGTTTTAAATGGGTACATAATGATTAGGCATTCTTAACCTGGGACCCAAGAATGCCCAAAGGGTTTGTGGATACATGAATTTGAAAGGGAAAAATACCTATTTATTTTCCCTAACTAGTTAAAATTTAGCATGTCCTTAAACTATTTTAAAACATTATTCTGCAAAAGTGTTCAAGTGTTTCACCAGACTGCCATAGGGATTGATGACACACAAAAAAATATTAAGAATATGCTCTCTGGGAATTTATTGGGAGAAGGTGAAAGGGAGAGATAGATTAGGATAAATTATCTCATACAAAAGAGGCAAGAGAAAACTGTTAACAATGGAGGGAAAGAGCAGGAAGCTGAAAGGGAATGGGACAACCTTACTGTCATTGAATTTTACTTAAGGAGGGAATAACATACACACTAAATTGGATATCTTTCCCTACAGAAAAGTAATGGGGAAGGGGTAAGAGGGGAGATGATAGAAGGGAGGGCAGATTCAGAGAGAGGGTAGTTAGAAGTAAACATTTTTTAAAAGGAACAGGGTCAAAAGAGAAAATAGAATAGGTGGGAGGGTGGGATAATATGGATGGAAATATAGTTGGTCTTTCACAATATAACAACTATGGAAATGATTTGGGTAACTACACATGTACAGCCTATGTTTAATTGCTTTATCTTCCCAGTGGAGGTGGATGAGGAGGGAAGAAGGGAAAAAAACCTGGAATTCAAAGTTATAAAACAAATGTTTAAAAACTTTTGGTTTTTTTTTACATGCTACTGGGAAATAAGATATACAGGCATTGGGGTACAGAAATCCATCTTGCCCTACTAGAAACTTAGGAGGGTGGTGGGTGAAGATGTAAGAAAGAATAGATTGGGGGAGGGGTATCCAGTAGGCTTTCTATTTAGGTTTGGAGGTAGGGGAAAGATGGGGAAAAAATTGTAACTCAAAGTCTCATGGAAGTGAATGTTGAAAACTAAAAATAAAGAAAATTTTAAAAATAATTTGCTCTCTGTCTCCAAATACATATATATATATATACACACACACACACATATATATTCTAGCTCTATATGTGTCTACATATACACACATACATACATACATACATACACACATATATGCATATACACAATCTTATATATAGCTATATTTCAGTACTTTAAGCATCTGTGATTTCATTGGTATGTCAGTTTTGGTATTTGAAGAGTTGCTTTGTTCAAAAAAATCATTACGTTGTTGTGAATCATTAAAACAGACTTTTATTTCATTATTGGTCTCATCCTCACAGCCTTTCTAGCTGGATAGGACTTGTTAGAATTTGTGCTCACCTGGCATAGCTTTTGAGAGCCTGGGGTTACATCTACCTTGTAGTGAGTTATCAGAATGAGACTTTTGCCTTCTATGTTTTAGAATTCAAGTCAGTTAAAACAATTTGATAAGTCCCATAAAATTAGAAGTAATTTGAAGTCCTTCATTTCTGTTATGTGTACTCACATCTTCTGAAGGATCTAAATTCCATTTTTACCTACTTTACAATATTTTGAGGTATTGAAATTTAGTTCTCAATTTTAGAAAGCCTGCGAATGTCTCAAAAGTAGTAAAGACTAAGAGAAAGAAGTGTGGTTCAGGGGGAGAGTTATTGGTATCAGATTTGGAAAGCCTAGATTCTCTTTTTGGTTTATTCCAGGTTTATTTTGCTACTTATTATTATACCTAAATAGTAACATATATATTCTTTTATATTAGCATCAGGGAAATGATAGCAATTACTCCAAAGGGATATTCCTGGCAGTAATGGCATTACAGGCTTTGAGCCTGTCGGTAAGTGGTGCAGTTGATTTTTCAGGCCCCTGTAGAATCATAATACTAAAATAAACAAATAAATAAACAAACAAATAAATAACCCAACAACAACCAAAAAAGAACTTTTAATAAGCATTGTCCCAAAAACCTCAGGAAAAAATCAATCCATTTACTTGATTCTAATTGACAGAATCAAAGTTTGTATTTTATGAAGTTTATAAAAGAAAAATGAAGAATACTATCCTTACAGAGGAACTTGGAATAATGCCAGTAAACAGTAAAGATTAGAAAATTAATTACATCGTTGTCAGCTAAGACCATTTGTTAATATAACTGAGGTCCTCTTAAGTTTAAAATTCACTCTTACCATGAGTCACTGAGAGTAAGAGAAAATATATATGAATTCTGCTTGTTTTACAGCCCAGAATTTCCTAGCCATAGTCTACTTCCATATTTTTATAAAAATGCAGTTTCTGTGCTTTATAGAAACATAGTTTCTGGGTGTTTTTTTGTAGAAACATACTTGAAGACCAGGGTCTTAAATGAGTAAATGATAATCCTTTAAGTGAAATTATTCATCTAAATTCTGTTGTTGCCCTCTTAGGGACATTTCTCTTTTGAATACATTATTCTGTATGGTTGGTAGTCATGGGATACTATGGAATGTTAGAGTCTGTAAAAATAGAATTGAAAACCATTAAAAGGTTAATGATGGAATACATGGCAGGCACGAGCAGGTTATTAGCTAATAACAACAAATTGTTCCAAAGGAAATATGTCCTACTAAGCCAGAAAGATTTTGAGGATAATGCTGCCAGTGTGCTCTATGGGCATCCATTACCTAATTTCTGAGTGTCTTCATTAAAAGTTTGGCTACCAGGTGATATCTTTCAGCCACAGATGAAAAATTTCAGCCACAGGGATGTCAGCTAAGGAGGTATAGAGGGATTGTGGCTTGTGTCAATGTGATATATGTCCATGCCCAAGAAATACCATTTCTTGTAGGCATGGCTGAGGGTAGACCTGGATTTTCAGTGAGAGGACCTTGGTTCAAAATAGACTGAGAAAGTCAGGAAAAAGCAAAGCACTTAAAAAATATGGTACAGTAGGGAAAGTGGTGAATCTGGAGTTGAAATCTAGGTTCGAGTTCATTTGTCACTTGCTGCCTATGTGTGACCACAGGCAAGTAGACTGTGACCATGGGCAAGAGGCTTCAGTTTCCTCACTTGAATAATAAATAAAGAAATTGAACTAGAAGATCTGTAAGAGCCCTTCCAGCACTAAATCTATGATCCTATATGAATGTGAGTTCTTCTTCCTTATGAAGTATACAAGGATATTATTATAAAATATATTTCTATGTAACATACACATATATCACATGCCTAGTATGTGTCAAGAACAATGCTAAATGCATACACACACACACACAAATATTTTAAAATTAGGGATTAAACTATATATTCTGCCTGTCCAGCTTGCCTTCTTTCCTTCTGCCTCCTTCCTTAATCTCTACCCATTCCCATAAACACATACATAATGTCAGAAATAGTTGCTGATAATTCTGCCTAATTCCGAAAGACTTGGGCTGAAACTAGATGCCTTGCTTTTGAAAGGTCGGACTGTCAGTCTTATTTTATCCAGCGTGACAGGTGGACCAGTGAACTAGAATTGAATGGTATCTGAAGAAGGAGGTAGAAGGGTAGAAGGGTCAAGGAACTGACAGAAGATGAGCCTGTAGTAACAGGGTTTGTGAGGTGCGAACTTTGGTGTGATCTATGAATTGGAGCTGGATAAGTGAAACCTAAGGCTTGCCAAGGCTAGGTCTCTTTTAGGGCTATTGAGTGTAAGTGCCCCCCAAAAACACCTACTCTCTGATTAAGAGACTTTTTAAAGGAGTTCCAGTGAACTACTTTGTGAAAATTAGTTTGGAATGTGAAGGTGGTTTTCATTCCCTTATTTTAATGATCCTTAGCTGCCTTTACAGCTTGGAAAGAGTTGTCTCAAATATTTCCTGCTCTGGGTATGAACTCAGAAAACTTGATATTCTTGTGAATATATTCTCTTTGACTCCTTTTTCTTAGCAAGTAGAAGCTAGTTTCACTTTATAAAATGGCAAAATTTCATGTAAATGGTGAAAGGAAAAGGCATTTCTTGAATTATATTCACAAAAGTAGTTTTTTGCTTATATGAGAAGAGGTGTTTACTGTTTAGAAGCCATGCTAAATCATTTGCAATTTAGTTTTATTAGATAGTTTCAAAACAGAATTTTGCTTTGTAATATTTTCACCAATACTCTGTGGTTAACTAAAAAATATTTTTACAAACATTTTTATGAACTCACCACATGTAAAATCACTAAAAGCAAATACTGGATGGTTTAAGTGTGTATGAGCTTGGATTTTCAATCGATTACAATGAATATCAAGTGTTTTTTTATAGAGTTTAGAACAGAAAAGGACCTTCGAGATCATCTAGTTTGCTTCCCTTATTTTAAAAATGAAGAAACTGAGACCAAAACAAATTAAGTGCCTTTCCCAGGATTATCAAAGTATTAAATAGCAGAGCCAGGTCTCAGACAAAGATCCTCTGATTGTAAATCTAAGGTTCCTTCCACCATACTATTTGGATGTTAGAAATGATCTAGTTTAACTCTCCCTTCTGCCATTTCCCATGAAGGGTCATGAAAAACAACTATTCTATACAAAGCTACCCAGCAGACTGAAAGAGATATAAAAACCATGACCTGTCTTATTTAGCACTTACCTTACCAGATTACTCACTTCCCATTTTAAATATGGAAAAACTGAGGACTGATGAGTTTGGGTGAAGTGATTCAGCCGATAAGCCAACGAGGGAGCCACTAAGCAGGGGATAGAATGTAGATCTTCTGCCCTTAACCTGATGGAATTTTTTCTTTAAGGCTAAAGAAGAGGGGCAACTTGGTGGCTCAGAGAATAGAGCATTCATCCTCAGACACTTGACACATTCACTAGCTGTGTGACCTTGGACCAGTCGTTTAACCCCAATTGCCCTGCTTTCTCCCCTCCAAAAAAGAAAGGAAGGAAGGAAGGAAAGAAGGAAGGAAGGAAGGAAAGAAGGAAGGAAGGAAGGAAGGAAGGGAGGGAGGGAGGAAGGAATGAATAAACAAATAAATAAATGAATGAATGAGTAAATGAATAAATGAAAGAAAGAAACAAAGAAACAAAGAACCAAGAAAGAACCAGAATCCTTGGTTGCTGTGTCTGGCAATGAAAGACATGAGAGGAAGGGAGGCTAATGGTAGGAATAGCCAGGAAACACAGTAGGAATCATCAGTTTTTTGAGCATGGAACATCAATCCCTAAACCACATCTTGACTTGTAAAACAAATAGGGGACACATCCCAAGAAAATAAATAGCAGTGAAGAAAAAATGCCTTTACTTAGACATTACCTTCCATTTGCTTTGTTTATCGTTTGTACGTACCCAGTCATTTACATGTTGTCTCTGTCATTAGACTGTGAGCTCCTTGAGGGAAGAGACGGTATTTTGACCTTTCTTATATCCTCAGTACCATGATTAGCATGTAGTAAGTACTTAATAAGTGTTAGTTGATTGGTTGACTGACTGAAAAAGGGAAGAAGTTGTGTAGCATCATAAGGAAACAAACCCATCTCCTTCCTTTTCTTCAGCATCTGTGTCTTTCTATTTCTCATTGATCTCCCTTATAAAGTGTCTTGAGGAAGTCTTACATTTATTTTTACCCAGAACTAAATTACGAATATGCTATATTAATGAATATCATGGTGAAGAAGACATGTATCACAACCATAGGACACCAGTGTCAGATACCCTTGACATTTTCTGAAGCATGTGGTATTTCTTGTTGTTGAGCCAGTTCTCCTTGAATGTTGCATCAAAGATAGGTAAAAAAAAAAAGAAATAATTTCACTTATTATAGAATCAGGTGGAAATAAAGACTAATTTTATTAGTAGATGAATATTTAATACTTTTGGAACATCACAGATTAAATAGTTACAGAGAAGAAAAAATTCAAAACCTGTTAGAATAGGCTATTAAAACAAAACCCTTTTACATATTAAACATAGCATTGAATGTATTTCAATTGTATTAATCAGCTGTCTTTTAAATTACTTAATTGGCATTAATTATATCATTTAGGATGTCTTATTTGATGATTTCTGGTCAAAGTGGACAATGAGTGTGATAATCAGTGTAAAAGAAATTCAGTTCACTTTACCATGTTTGTGGCTCTATTTGCTTGCCTTAAGAGTTGACATACAGCACAGGTGTAAAATTGACCAGATCAGCTGGTCTCAAAGGTCATAACAGCAGTTGTTGGGATTGAATTTCTTGCACTTTAAATCTTGTGATGGTTGATGCTGTTAAAGTTAATGAGCTACTTCGTCTAAAAAACATTTCCTTGTACCATCAGCTTCCACGTTAACTACCAAATTAAGGAATTGTTCTTCTGATTTGCAATCTGTGTTGTAGCATATGAAGGGGATGTGGCTACTTTGGGAATGTTGAAGAGAAAGAAAAGCTGCTTAATATTTAAGAGGAACAGAAGGAACGAATCATTTCCCTTTCCCCTACATCCAGTAGCCCATGGCATTTTTATTTGTATATTCCAATTATCTTTTCACTTTTATTTGGTCACCTTCCTCCTAAAAATTGACTAGAGATAAAAAGGGGAAGGGAGCACAGTGCATAGAGAGACATCCTGGAAGCCATGAAAACATCATTCAACTCCTGCCACTGACCTGTAATGGCTATGTGACCCTGAACAAGTCATTTACCTTCTTAGGGCTCCAGGCAGCAAAACTAAGATTGTAAATTGTAGTGAAGAAATGGATCTGTAATGATAGAGGGTGTTTCTTCACCTGGGGAATTCCTTTTCAAATTAAATTATAGGTCTAGTTCTTATACCTATCTCTCTCTTCCTATCTTCTAAATAATATTTTCCTAAAATAACTCAGTGATTTTTGTTCAATTTTATGCAATAATTTTTTTTTAAAAATTCAAGTTCCCAAAGCATTCTTCCCTTATGTCTACAAGATTCCTCTTCTTGGAGAGGTGTTGTTCTGTGATCATTGCCCATCGTGGGTTGTCTAACAAGAAGTCTTCATTTATTGTGATTCTTATACTGTTATTCACATTACCAGTTATATTCCTGAGTACCTGCTACATATGTACCCAGCATCGTTCCCCCCTTTGAAAATTCTTTAGGAATTTCCAGTCTACTGTGAACAATAAAATACATGAATAATAACCACACAAAGAAGTATACGATTGTTTTCAAATAAGCGTTTCAAATAGCAACTACAATAAAATTTCATGGAAGGGAGAAACCAGTGTGGGTTAGAGTAGTCTTAAAGAAGCTTTTGTGACAGAGGTGTTGGAATTGACATGGAAAAACGACTAAAATTTAGATAGAAAATAGATAAGGTTTCAGATAAAGGGGACAGCATAAAAAAGAGAAGGAAGAATTAAGTAGGGCTTGTTCTAAGAAAAAGGTAATCTGTGGGGCTATTTTTGCTAGAGGGTACGATTTAGGCAGTAAGAAGACTGCAGGTTGGATAAGTGCAGCTGTGCAAGATTGCAAAGGGCAAATTCATTTAAACAATAGCCTAATTAAACACCATTAGAAGTCTAAATCTTCTGCCAAAACCAGTTAAGTCATGGATACCAAGGTCAAATATAAATAATATTTTTAAATTGTCTACTCTTTTGGATTATCCATGCCTCTGATTTCTTCCATTAGTATGACTATTGTGAGTTGAATATGTTGAAAGGAGCTTGGGAATTTTTCATTGTTGAAATGTCATACATTCCTTTTTTTTCTACTTTAAAAAATGAAATGAAGCATTCAAAGTACTGAATTTAGGATGATGGGCCTTTTAAGATGTTTAACAGTTTCAATAATTGCCTGTCTTGTGACACTTAAAAGCATTTATCTCCCCCAAAATAAAACCATAAACTAATGCAAAGGAGTTTCAGATTAGTTGTGGGGAAATAGTGGACACTCAATCAAACCAGTATTATATAGATGAGGAAGACTTGTCCTCCTATCGTGTATTGTAATATATTAGGAAAATGACCTGTGATTTCTTCAATTAGGGATCTCCTGATGTGTATACTCATTATGTCAATGCTGGATATCTGTAACCTTCTTAGTAACTTTTAGTCTTAGAGAGCTTCCTGGAGACCTGAAATATTAAGTTACTTCTCCAATAGTCACACAGCGAGTATGTTTCAGAGGCATGACTTGAATCTAGTCTTCCTGTTTCCAAATTTGGCCCTCTATCCACTCTACCACTTCATCTAAATCAACTCTTTAATTTTGCTCTTCTCAGGCTGGAGAGGTTGTAGTAATAATAGGTTGGTGTCTCCTTCCTTTAGGGAAAAACTATAATATGGTCTCATAGTAACAGAACAGGATGACATTTAAAAAACAATAACAATAACAAAACCCTTTCTGTAAATACATTCATATTAGCATTGAGCAGATGTCCATCCCTTGAAGGTAGAGTACACTAATCACATCCACTTATGTCCTCTAAGAACCATATGTAAAAACAAGCACCAAGGTCTTATGCTCAGTCTTTAAATATGAGAGACAGAATTCCTTCAGTACACCAAATCAGTGTCCAGAATGGATGATTTCACAAATCATTTTACAGGAGACAGACTCCTATAGTCAGGAAAACCTACTTTGCATTAAATTTAATTGACCATGTTGATCCATAGTAAGGCCTTTCGTGAAGTGGTAAAGCATTGTGTGAAACAGATAAGAGGGTTGGTCCTTGAGGTAATACTTGACTCTTGGTTCCAGTCATTTTTGATTTCTTTAAGAGTGAGGACTATGAAACAGTCAGCCAGCCTGATAACTGGGTAGGAGGTAAAAATATGTGACCTGATTACAATGATGGATTTGCCAACATTGGGTCTTGATTTCTTAAAAAAAAAAAGTGTGTAGAGAAATCCACCTGTCTCCTTGAGAGAGAAGAAATTTTGTGATTGAGGTCATGATACTCTCTCAGAAAAAAGGGATGCCTTCTTGTGCTTTCCTTAGATTTCTTAAAAGTGCTTCAAAACAAGGAGGAGAAGAGGTTGTCCTTTCTCTGTTATATTGAAATTCTAATAGATTGGAACAATCCTAGTAGGTAGGCTTGCTTTCTTTTACAATAAGGAGCCTACTGAAAAGGATTGGGATGGATTATACAAATGTGAATTTCTAACCCAATTATTGCTAGTTAATTTTTAGAATTTTCTTTAGGCAAGATGGAATATGAAGGTTTAACAATTCACATTTCTTACACAATTCAGGCAGTAGACATGTGATTCACCTCACTTTGCTTACTATGGTGCCACACAGCCTTTGAGCACTCAACAAATGCTTAGGGATGGATGCTGATGGCAATGATACTTGTAAAGATTTTATCTGCCATGTTAATTCAGGGATAGATCTTGGATAAGTGGCGATCTCCTAGTATTCACTTGCATGCCATTTTTCCTATTCAATATAGTGATATGACCAAAACAGACTTGCCTAAATCTATCTTTCTATCTACCTATGAAGATTTCCCCAAGTACTTATCATTTTATTTCATTCTTTATGTGAAAATTGTTCCATAAGTAGTGGTGGAAAAGTTGGTGCCTAAACCAGGGACCATTTTTTTCAATGCACAGATAAATATACAACTGAATATTTTTCCATTCTGAGGAGGTTACTGATATAATACTACAAATAAGTATTGAGATAATTCTGAAAGTAAAATGTTATCAGAAATCAAATACAGGCAGTAAAATGGGTCACTTTGTTCTTTTAAATATATAATTGTAGTCCAGGCACCTGTGTTCAATAAATCAATATAGTGTTTTGTTTTGCAATAATAAGATATGACATATTGACTAAAACCCTTTAAGGTAGAATGCAAAAATCATACCATTAAGACCTGAAGAAATGCTAACATTAACTACCCTGTTTCTCCAAACTTTGTATAGACCTGTCAATAAAATTATCAATCCAGCAGTTTCAGAGATAATATTCTAGTTATTGCCTACAGTATTCCACTTATATTTCAATGAAAATATGCTAGCTCAAACAATCAAATATTTGCCCCAAGTTCTACCTCAGGATGTTTATATATGTTAGTTTAAAAAGCTAATGTCAGTCATTTAGTCTGAATGGCATTTGAGGGATGGATGGAATCATATAGTCTGGAACAAGTAAGGTATCTGAAATTATGTAATATAAAGACAGAAAGATACATTCTCCTATTGCATTAGGATCAGCTAAAAATTGTAATAATTTTCTCTTTACACAATTCATCCAGAGTTTTCATTACAATATAGAAAATGAAGTTTAAGAAATATTTCTAAAATGCATGTGACTTTATGTATAACTTGTGATCTTTTGGTTTATCATTTTCATGAAATGAGGTATGCTGCTGCTATCTTTGAGGATGAATTAGGTGCTCTATCCCCTTCCCTGAGATAAAGAGATGAAAAAAGTCCTACAGATAGAGTGATTTGTAGGGAGTCTCTCTCATGGTCTCTAGAAATGACTAAACAGACTCAAACATACCTAAGTTCACCACTTGGGAGGGGCTCCAAAGGGTGTTCAAAAAAATAATGCCATCAAAATTTTAAAATTATCTCCACTTGATATAGTGATCAATTCCACTATTCCATTAAATTAACCATATGTAATAATAGGTACTGCCAGTTACCTCTATATCAAAGTTTATTTCCTGCTGAATACATTTTTGCAACTGCTTATTACCAACTTTAAAAAATTTTATCACCTTAATAAACTGATAAATTGGAAGTTATGATTGTGACTAGTGCCTAACTGTTGTGTTTTTATGCATAGAAAGATGTCTGTTTCCTTTTGGAGACTTTTGATGTTTTAAAATGAAAACAAATTAAAATGCTAGTTTTACCCTTTTTTTGTTTAAGAAAAAAAATCATTTGTAAATGTACCAAGTACCATAAGTTCATTTTTTTGTTATTGTTATTTAATGCTTTATGCTTCATAGGTACAAAAGCTTTCCAAAGCAATGCTTATGAAAAAATGAATTCAAATTTTCTTTTTCAAATGATACTTGTCAATGAAATTGTTCAGTTGTGCTACACAGTCTACCTTACAGTATTAAAAAATGTGAAAAACATTCACCCAAAAAAGTTTATGCAATTGAGTGATAAGCTAACAGTTGTTCCAATCTTTATTAGTTTTGTGGTATGGAACCACCTACTTTTATCTTGCCCAAATCTGACACATACAAACTTGTTGAATTTATGGTGCTTGAGCTTTGTTTCCCAATATGAAGATAATGTCCTCAAATGATGAAATGGAAATGAAAAGAACTATTTGCTCCCCCAGACTGTTCTGGGAAATAATACCAATACAAGTGGGAAATACAAAAATTGTATGGCCGGTACTAGGGGACTTTCATAAAAGTCCTCATGCCATTGGCTACATTTTAAATATTTCTTAAACTATTCTGTAAAACCTTGGGGGAGGAGGGTGTTGAAGCTTTATTGTAAAAGAAATGAATGCAAGAAAATGGCTCTTTAAGTAGTGAAGAGACATGAAGCATTGCATCTTCATAGCCTGCTAAGGAGCAACAGCTGTACCTAATTTTAACTTGACGTGCTTCAGATCTCGTATTCATATAGGTATTTAATGATCCAAACATAATGGTCCTATATAGAATAATTACTTATATGAAGGAGTGAACTTCATACGCATTCCTTTTCAAACGATCCTTCAAGAGAAAAACTGCACTGGTTCTTTGAACGATGAATCTTCCCTTTTAACAATCAAAATGTTTGGGGCATAATATCTTAAATTTTAAGTGAATAATAAAACCTATGAAATTACTTCTTTTTGACAGGTTCTTGGGGTCGCCCTCCTTCCCAAGATAGCCAGTACAATGAAAAAAGGTAGAATGCCAAGCCAATCATTAAGTCATAATAGTAGGTTGTCAGGAGAAACAGAATGAACAAAAGGAAATAGCGTATTTTAGAGTTGATACATTTTGAAAGCAGAGACTCACTGGCCAGAGTTTGATTGTCCTGGGAAGGGAGACTGGAGGAGTCAGACCTATTACCTGGTTTGAAACCTGGGGAGGCTAATTCTTTTCCATAGCTTATTAACTCAGCAGTTTCACAACTTGTCTCTTCAACCTCTTCAGTAGGTTCACTGATTAAAATCATGGGCCCTAAGGACTTCTCCGCATTATTTTTTGCTTGTTGGAAACTTCCAGCTATGAATCTTTGTCTCCCATCACTGGAAGTCAATCTCACTGAACTTTTGTTATATTCTTGAGGTATAGACCCAGGATCTTGGTTTTCCTCAGTACACTGGGCTTCACTGTGAGGATCACATTTGCACTCTGATGTAGTAGAAATGGACTTGAATGGCATGGCAGCCATTGGACAGTCTGTAGTGAATGCTTCCTCACTGGATTGAGTTTTATTAGGACAAGCAGAAACAGGAGTGCCACTTTGAGGATAGAGGCTTCTCTCAGAATTGAATCTTTGATGAGCAAGAGCAACCAAATCAGCATTCTTCTGAGAGAGTCCTTGGGCCTCTTCATGGCATATATTTTTCTTCAGAATTTTTGGAACAGTGGGTAACTGCGTAGAGTAAAAATTCTGCTCTGAACTTGCTTTTCCATTCTCAGGAGTGACCTGCAGAGATTCTCCTCCAGTGGCAATATGTCTAATGCCATGCTCTGCCCTGTCAAGTATTTTCCCAGAACTGCACCGAGGCATAGTTTCTTCCTTTTGTGTTTCATCTATGTGTACATTATAAATACCTAAATGTGATTTCTTTTCAAAGTCAGTGTCATAGATTATATCCACTGAATCCCGATGACAAAGGGTATAATGTGAATCATCATTTCTCCCTTCATGTGGATCAAACGCTGTTTCCTTTTCCTCAGTGGGCCTGTCACTTAGAGAAGTCTCTTGAGGTAGCTTAGCAATTATTGCTTTTTCTCTAGCAGACATGCTTTCTAGAGTACTTTCTGATGTTGTCTTAATTATATAAGCTGTACCTGCTTCTGCTTTCTCGGTAATACCATGATCAGCTACAGAAGACAGTTCACATCTCACTGTTTCTTGGCAGGTAAACAATTCTTCTGTAGGAGTAACATTCAGGTTCCTTGTATTATCTCTTATTTCCCACATGTCTTCACCATCTGCCTGCTCCTTGATCTGTTCTGTTCTGTTTGTCTTACTCTCTCTTAAAACTACCTGACTTTCCAGAACATTCCAACTTTGATTTCCACATGCAATCTTATTTTGATCCTCAGGAATATTCCTATCTGATTTCTCTTTTCGAACCTGGGAAAGATACAGATTGGTTTGCAAGACATTTCCATTTTCTGGTGAGCAAACTTGGCCATGCATTCCTTCTGGAGTGGTGCCTTCTGAATTCACTAGACCTCTCCTTTGGGTTGTAAACACAACTTTGGGGCTACCTAAATCAGTTCTGAGAGAATGTGATCTATCAGCTTTGGGTGCCAAGTCACAGGAGCTAGCAGAGATTTCATTTACTTTGCTCTGAGGGTCACATAAGGAACTATCACTAGCTTGATTCACGTTAACACCTATTTCAGGATGCCCTCTTATCCTTTGGTTGTCAGTTGAGATTGACAGTACATTTTCATTTTGCCTTTCACTAAGGCTGAACTTGATTCTTTGTTCTTCCTTTTCTTTACCATTCCTATACCCTTTTCTAGAAGTTCTCTTTTCTGTAACTGGGCATTCTTTGGAAGCATTCATATGGGCAGGTATATAGGCAAGAGACTCTCTTGTTGGACCTTCCCAGCCTTTGACTTCCATTTTCTTGGTTCTTTCTCCATTTTTGCCTTGATCAACATTGCCTGCCAAGGACAAATATGGAGTTGGACAAGATGTTTGCAGTTTGTGATCTTCTCCTGCTGGATTGGCATTGTCATCCAGTACTTCCATGCCACTGGTGCCTAATGGCACTAATTTGTCATCCTCTGAAGAAACTGTTTCCAGGGTCATTTCATGGTTCTTTTTGTGGCTGTAAGCATCCCCCTGGCTGGTAAATGGTCTATCCACCATCTCATTTCCCAGTGCACAATCTGTCTGACTTTTTGAAATATCCACCCATTTTATTCTTTGCCTTTCTGATTTATCTGGAAAATGAAAATGGTCACCCTGTTGCCTTACAAAGAGACTTCCAAGTAATGGAGAGGTCTCACCACTATCAGTGTATCTCGGTGATGGTTTGCTGCTGTTTGCTAAATCTGAAGTAAATTCTTCTGCCAATTGGTGACTAACTTCATTTCTCAAGGTATACTTTGGGTTGCTGTATAATTCTCCCTTTAAGGGGTTTTCCGCTGATGAACTGGGAGACAAAGGCCTTCTGAGCAAGTTTCCGCTTATCTTACCAAGAGTTCGCTGATTCTCAAATTCTTCAACTGTATTTGGAAAATTAACTGGTTCTGCTGCAAATGAACTTTCGTCTCTGGTAGAAGGACTTCTAGTTCTTACCGAGTGCTGATTTAGCTTTGGGGGGAAAAAAGAAAACAATGACCAAAAGAGCTTTTTAAAATATGCAAAATGAATTAAGTAGTTTTAATTTGCCCATCTAGTCCCAGGCATACTCCCATTACCTCATTTTACTTACGGGTTTCTTACAGGCTTCGAAGCAAGATGTTTTTTTGGGAATCCTGCTAAAAGTATGATTTGGGAATGAGATTACTAAGGAAAAGGCCAAAAACTAATCACTCTCCTTCCCAGCCTCCAAATATCACATTATATTATTCAACTGTTCTTGCTTGTCATTGCTCTCTCTCCTCACTTAGGATATATACATTGATAGCTCCATGCTAATCAATTAGAGAGTAGCTTCCTGGGTGCCCCTTGCTACATTTACACTTGCTGTAGATGCCCCCATTACAGTTTCTCTTATTAATATGTTTTCTGCAAAGCCTCTGCAAACTATTAATAGCAAAACGTCACTCAAAGAAAAGTGAGGGAGTTAATGTCTCTGCAAATTCTGTTTTAATGACCCTCTGCCAACTGGTACTCAAATGTATTTGAGCTCTTCAGTGATGCCAACTGTCAGGATTTAACAGTGAGATGCCTGTGTTTTTTTTTCTCCTCATAACTGACATTTGCATGATCTCAATAATTATATGCAAATCTTACGATTTCCCCTTCTTCTCACATAAGGCTCATGTTACTTGTCAACTGCACAGCTGTCTTGCAAGCCAATGCCTGTGGGTTTCACAGATTTGGTTGTATTTCCATCTATTATAGAGCTTCATTGTTTTATGCATTAACATCGGCATGGTGCAAATTAGCATCTAAATTACCGTTCCCTGTTCATTTATTGGACGTACAATCTCAGTGACTTCTAAACAAACTTTTATATTTGAGCCTGCTCATTGTAATGAGGTGCATTGGTGGAGTATGTGATTTTTCATTATATTCTGTGGTTTGAAAAGAATGGCAATGTTAACTTTCAGCTAGTGAGAATTCTTACAATGGGTGACAACTTTGTAGTTACTTAAAGTTGGAGCAAAGTAAATTGCATACTTTTGTGATGCATCTTCCATATCACTCTAGAAAAGGTGGTGCTTTGGCGGGGGAAGGGGGAAGAGATGAGCTCTATTTCTTTCCTGCTTCAGCACTGACACTTGAAGAGGCAAAAGTCATTTTAATCTTAGATTATTATGAATCCATGTATTCCGATGCTCTAAGCTCAAACTAGACACTGGTAAGGATAAATTGCATTATGTGACTCATTTACTGCTATTTCTCCCTTTGTGATGAAAAACGTAAGTTAAACCATCAAAAAAAAAATCTAAGTGGATTGAATGTTCACCGGGTGTGAAATTTATGATAACAAATTTAATACCAAATTGGATGCTATAGAATTTTTTTCTTATTTAAAAATTATAGCAAAAGACTCTCTTGTTCCTGCTGGGCAATTCAATACTTTACAGCAATGTAAACCATTGGCAGTCTCATGAGGAAAGAAGTAAATAAAGGAATACCATGAAACTAAAAGAACTCTAAATTGTTAGAGCTGAAAGAAACTGTAGAGGGTATTTCATCCAGTTCCTTCATTTTTAAAAGGGAAGAGTTTATACTTGTCACGAAGATTAGGAACAGGCATCAATATTGGGTTACCTCTCCTATAATTCCTAAAAACTATTATTTAGAATCACTGGTGAAGAGATGAGACATAAAAGTCATTAATTTGAGACTATAAAGACTGAAATCAATGTGTCTTTTTGATCAAGATAGAGATGCAATGACAGCACAGACCATGTTTTTACATCTATAAATTGCCTTAGTCCATGCTAATGAAAAGGAGACATTTTGCCATCTTTGAAGCAAAAATGGTTTCATATCGTGCAGCACTGTGGCAACCAGAATACTTACCATCAGCTCTAATTCTTTTTCGCTGTGTTCATCATATTCCTTGTTTACATCTTTTACATTTTCACCACTGGCCTCCATGTCTTCCTTATCTTCATGAGAACAAATAATTATTGGGAGAGAGGTATCTGAAAAGTGAGTATAATTATACCTGTGTAAGACTTTTTCCCTCTGCTGTAGAATGTAACTATAAGGAATAAAAAAAAATTAGAAATTAAAGAGAAATAGTACCTGTAGTCCTTGAATTATTACAGTTATTCTCCTCTAATATTTCTGATTCCTCTTTGCTGTTAAATTAAAAAAAAACATTAGGAATTATTCCAAGATTCAATCTTCTAAGAATATATTTTACTATGTGATAGTCATAGTTCACCAAAACTGTGGCAGTACTGTGAAATCTTACAAGTTTCACTGTACTCTTCTAAATATTTTTCAAAATCAGATTTATCTTTTAAAATTATATAGTAATAAATACAGGTACAAAAGCAATGAAAGAAAAAATTTCACAATGTAATATTTACAAAGAAGGATTCTTCATCTATTTTAAAACATATAATCATAAGAAAAAGTAATATAAATCAACTTATTATTCATAGATTTAATCTTCACAACTAAGAGTATTTTTCTTTAGGTTTTAATGATAAAGGTTTAAGAACTTCCAGTCCATTTGTGGTAGTAGAAATAGTTTTCTAACAATTCAATTGTTAATTGTTTTCTTTCCCATTTGACTCAATATTACATTAACTCCATTGGGGGGAAAAAAAAAAGCTAACTAAAAACTGAAGGAGGCAGCCAAATATATACTCATTTGAAAGAATTTATATATGTATTGCCATAGGCTAATTTTATAACTGAGATTTCAGACCTCTCACATGCAAGTTTACATTTTCTTATGTAAAGGATTATTCTAGATATACTTCCTTCCCCTTCTCTTTCGAGATCTGGACTTAAAATACACACATCTCCTTTTTGGTTTAAACTTAACCTTCTCTCAGTATATTTGCAGGGTGATTTTCTTAAAGTCTCAAAATCACACCCAGTCAGAAAATTTTAGTGAATCTAGTAAATTAAGTCTCATGGGCTTATATGTAGCAGTATCTTTAGTAAATCCATAAGGAATATAGGATTGCATAAAGAGTTTTCTTTGTATAGTTATAGCTGAATTCCTATTCTGATGGGTTTTTTCCCAGTGAAAAATTCTACATTCATACAAGACCACATCTGCCAATCAAAGCAAAGAGACGGGAGAGTTGGCTGATTGATTTGTCCAGTGTAGACAAACAAGTTGGATAGCTTTATCTTCAACATCAAATTTTTGGCCCTGGAATCATGTGGGTCACTTATAGTGCCTCAGATTGTAAGAGAACTGTTCAACTTTCCCTTTCCCTTACGCTTATGCTAGACTAGCCTTTTTATAGGACTCAGATAGTTATGTGGTGTTTAGCTTTTACCTTGAAGTGAAGGATTGAATACATCTAATGGTCACAGAAAGGGAAATGGGAATGCTTTATTAGCATTTTGACAAGGAAAAATAATGGTTGCCCTAATGGAGCATCAAATCTGCTGTATTTTAAAAAAAAATAAAGACAGTAGTTAGGTAAAAAGTCTAAGTTTTGCAAATGTAACTCCAAACTCATTCACATACATGAGTTCTACTCTTTTCAAAATGTGACCTATTAAGAATCTTTTAATAGCTCCAGCTTCCTCTTCATTCCCTTAACAAAACTCACAATTCCATTTGTAGTAGAAAAACAATAGCATTTCAAAGATTCCTTTCTCTGTTTTAAAAACCAAAATGTTATCAATCATTTTTCTCAGGTCTCTAAAATGCTTCTGCTTTTGAAAAGCACTCAAATCAAATGGAATAGAGCTTCCTTTTAGCTCATTTTTTTGAAAACATTCATTAGATACCCACCTGTGCATTGTTCTCTACTAGTTATAATACTAAGAACATTAAGTAGATCCAATGCTTCAGCTCTATAAACTTATAATTTAAAACAGACAATGTTGATGTATACACATATACAGTGTGAAAAAAAACTTGAAAACATAACAAATATACGCAGGAATACAAGAAATTAAATAAAATGCATTAAGCATACATTGGAAAGCAGGCAAATTAATCCCAATGATGGAGAGTAAAAATAAAAACAAATACAAAAATAAAAACTAAAATAGTCACTTTCTAATCTATTTTAGGTTTAGAAGATAATCTACCAGCTTACACAATACATTTGATCATTTGGGAATGTAAAGCCCAATTTCACTGATGTTTTTGACTGAGTGGTTTGCTCAATTAAATCTAAACATTTGGCATGACCTTAGAAAAGTCTGGGGGAAAAAAGGATATTATTTGGCAATAATAGGAAGCAAAATGGGCAACTAGATGATGTGGTGGATAGAACCCCAGGACTGGAGTTAGGAAGACTACAACCCTGGGCAAGTCATTTAACCCTGTTTTCCTCAGTTTCCTCATATGTAACATGAGCTGGAGAAAGAAATGACAAACCACTCCAGAATCTTTGCCAAGAAGTCCCCAAATGGAGACACAAAGAGTAGAACATGACTGAAAATGACTCAACAACAACAAAAAGGTAGCTAAAGGCAGGGGCAGTACTGGGCAAAATGAAGTAGGCAATATTTGTCTTAACACTCTTAGCTTTTACTCTTTATGTTCTTTTCTTTCCTTTAGGAGCATCCCTTTTTGCTTCCATCCCCCTCAGAAGCACAGTATTACCTCCCTATATCTGATTCCATTAAAACCTCCTGTTCAGGGAGGTCACCCACAGGAGAGGAAAGGGTACTGGATTTGAAGGTAGAAGACCTTGAGTCGAATTCATGTTTTGCCGTTTACTAGGTCTGCGTAACACTAGACTAGGCCTTCTAGTACTCTTCTCTAAAATGGTTAGATGAGTTGATCCCTGGTCATCTACATGAGTATATGAAAGCATTCATCCAGAGGTTTAAGTGACTAATGAAGATTAAAGAGCTGCTCCTCCCAGGGATAAAATTTTATAAAGGAGTAAAATCTTAAGCCAAAGGAACAAAGGAACAGTCGTGGAATTTCAGGACTAAGTGAGTCAGTCAGTCAGTGGTGGTGATATTCAGGGGAGGCCTTCTTGACACCTCTGCTGTCACACCATAATAGCTACTTCTATTCATGAGACTGATGATGATTAAAGATACGTATATATGTATGTGTGTGTGTGTGTGTGTGTGTGTGTGTGTGTGTGTGTGTGTGTATGTAGATAGATAGATAGGGCCTGGACAAGAAAACAGCCTAGAGAAAGAAGGTGGATTTGAGAGAGATTATGAATATGCACACTGAAATGAAAAAGGATAAATAAATTTGCATAGCGTTACAAGAAGGGGTTAAATGATCCTTGTGCTAACATTAAGAGCATTATGTGGACTCCTACTTCAAATCAGCATTTGAATCCTAAAGTAATAATAATGCAGTTTTTGGAATGGGTCTATGATTTCATTGCTGTAGGGAATGTCTGTTAAAAAGAAAAAGCTTCCCCTTAACAAGGAAGTCATCCTAAGGCAATAAGAGATGAAGAGACTTGCCCAGTTGGTCATAGCCAGTGTCAGAGACAGGTCTTTAATCCAGGTTTTCCTAATTCTAAGGCCAGCTGTTTGTGCATCATACCGTACCCCAGAGTGTACTGGTAAGTATGTGCATCATACCGTACCCCAGAGTGTACTGGTAAATATACAACAACTAGGGGGGAATGTATGCAGTTCACCCTTTCTAAGTTCATCTTGCATTATTAACATTTTCTCCATCACTTTCTTAAGCCTCGGCAATAAACAAAACAATAAATCAAGCACTGATTTGTAACATTTGCTGATTTCCAAGCTGTAAATGCTCACATCGACCATTTAATAGGCACCCCCTACTCCAGCACACCCCTGATACTTTCTCTCAATAATATAACAGCAGTAATAACAGTAATACAAAATTATGGAGTAAGAAATTAACGCATATGATGCTTTAATGTTTGCTAGCTACAAACTATCTACTTATGCAGGCAAAGAATTTTCTATCTGGGTGACATCTTAAGCATCAAGCAATCCACTCCCCTAATTTTACAGACCCCAAAGTATGAATAGCCTGCCTTCTTATTTCATCCTTTTATATCGAGTGCCCAGCATAATGCATTGGGATTAAAATAACTCTGATATTCTACCTCACCCCCATCAAGTTACCCAGTATAACTGAAGGACAAAATGACAAATTTTGGAGGAATTCTAGAAAGAAGAGCATACTAATGCATGGTTGGTAGAGCTACAAATTTGTCCAACCATTCCAGAAAACACTTTAGAATTATACCGGGAAAAGTTACAAAACCATACCTGCCCTCAGACTCAGTGTTTTGGCTGCTTATTGAATGCATAATGGTTAAACAAATTATGTTATATGAATGAATTTTGTTCTGCAGTTTAAAAAAATAACAAATATGAAGAATTTGAGAAAGTTGGAGAGAATTTATAAACTGATGATACAGAGGAAAGTGAGTAGGACCAGAAATACAGTTTACACAATATCCACAGTTACAGAAAGGAAAACAACCTTGAAAGCCTGCTGAACTCTGATCACTGCAGTGTCTGATCACTACTTTATAGTAGTACTTTAAAGTACTAAAAAGTAGTACTTTATAGGACTAAGGGTGAAGCTTATGTTCTAGTCATGAACTATAGAGGATGAATGAGACTTACATAGACGTTACCAACTTGTTGATTTTGATTGACTATACTTTTTTTTGGCTTTTGATTTTTTTGGAGGGAGGAAGGCAGGGCAATTGGGGTTAAGTGACTTGCCCAAGGTCACACAGCTAGTAAGTGTGTCTGAATCCAGATTTGAACCCAGGTCCTTTTGACTCCAGGGATGGTACTCTATTCACTGCTCCACCTAGCCACCCCATACTTTTTTTTTTTTAACAGGACAGTGTTCTGTTGGTAGAAATTGCTGGATTTTTTTAAAAGAAGTATCAGTAAAATACTTTAAAAAATCTTAGTAGACACTTCTTATATGTTTTTTCAAATGGAATTGAATTGAATGAAATTGCCTAGGTTCATGCAGTTGGTTATTGACAAACTCAGGACTAGAATGCCTATCTCTTCTCTCCTAATTTTTTCTTTGCTATGCAAATAAATCACAGATTTTGATCTTTGAAGAATAAAATAACCATTGGAATGCAGATTCAGCATTTCTGAGAAAGTATTCCTATTATGCTCAATGTTTGAAACAGTGATTTAACATTGGTTGCAATAAGGTATGAACATACAAAGACAGAGTGAGAAGCAAAACTTTGGCAGTCTAGTATCTGATTCTTTGGCCTTTTGATTGCACCAGCTCCTGATATTCCAACAGTTATGATTTGCTCTGTGCTTTTTTATGGAACGGGACCACCAACAATACCTTGGCAGCTATGTGGCATACTGGATAAAGTGCTAGATTGGAGACAGGAGGACGTGAGTTTGAATCCATCCTCATCACTCTCTCACTCCCTATATCCAATCTGTTGCCAAGTCTTGTTGATTCATCCTCATAAAAATCTCTCATATATCTCCCTTTTCTCCTCTGACCACCAACCTAATGCAGTCCCTCATCATTTTATACCCAGATTTTTGTGATAACCTTATGATTTGTCTTTGTGCCATGTCTCTCCCCACTCCAGTCTATTCTTGATGCTCCTGCCAAAATGGTCTCCCCAAAGAGCAAGTCTGACCATGTCACTCTGTTCCTCCACACACACAAATGTTCCCTACTCAATAAACCCTAGTAGCTTCACATTACCTTAAGGGCCAAACATGAAATCCTCCATTTGGTTTTTAAAATACCTTATACTCTACAGTTCAGTGACACGGGCATTGTAGAAGACACTCTATCTCCCAACTCATATATTTTCGTTGGCTGTCCCTCATGCCTGAAATATTTTCCCTTCTCACTTCCACCTCTTTCTTTCAGGTCCCAAATAAATCTCATCTTCTGCAACAAATCTTTCCCAGTTCCCCTTAGTGCAAGAGCTTTCCCTCTGAGATTACCTGTTTTATCCTGTATTTATTTTGTATGTACGCATGCATGGTTATACATGTGTGTTTAGATGCATAGATACATAAATGTATGTGTGTGGTTGCATGTTACATGTATAACAACATGTGTGTCCATATAAAATATTTCTATATACATATACTGAATGTTACATATCTATTTAGTTGTTTGCTTATCATTACCCCCATTAGAATATAAACTCCATAGTGTTCAGCACAGTTCCTGGCACATAGTAAGCATTTAATGCAGTCTAAAGCCATGGGTTTTATCAACTTGTCAGGTATCTAACATTATGGCCATACATGTACCTATAACCCCAACCAGTCATCCAGAATAGATTTTTTTTCTTTTTTTTCCCCTCCCCTCTCTCTAAAAATAGGTGTTTTTGATCACTGATGGAATTGGGTAGAGTCTATCACCATGCTGGAAAACTAACTCAAAGAACAGGCACTACTAGAGATTTCTCAGTATTGCCATCTTCTTCTATGAAGGGCAAAAACTTATTTAAAAAATCAGTTAGATAAGATTTCAACTTCATAAAAATGCCCAAAACCAAACCAACTAAGAATACACAAAAGTGACATCTTACCTATTATAGGACAAAGGTATCAATTCACAAGCATTTATTTTGTACTTACAATGTGACAGACACCGTGCTGTGTGCTAAAAATATAAATATAAGTAACACATTCATGGAATCCTGGTTGATTCATACTAAAACATACAAACTGACTTCTACAAAGCAATAATGAAGAGTTCTTTACTTACAAAAATATACATATGTATATATATAATATGCATATATTGAATATATAGGTCAAACACTCATTAAAATAAGTATGTAAATTCAAGTTTTATTATGTAACCTACAATGATATAGCTTCACTTGGGCAGCTTTCCAACATGTCTGTCAGTCAAGCTGGAGTCTACACAAACTATCAGTCTATCTGGCAATATGACATAATCTATGCTAACTTATTTTCATACATGGCAAGTGAACAAATCCTATTAAAAAGTGGGTTTGCTCAACAACTTTTTGGATTCTTGTCCTTCCTTGGGGTAAGTTACATTTCCATGGCTAGAGTACTTAGGAAACTAAAAAAAAAAATTCACCAAGAACCCTAGATAGAATTAAAGATTAGAAATAGAAACTATGAGAAAAACTGAAAGATATTCTTAAATGGGTATTGTCTTCCTAAAACTGTACTAGAAAACAAAATTAAGAGATAGATCCAGATACACCTAAGGAGAAAAATACAGCTTATTTTTGCCCGTAATAGTGATATTATTTATATTTGTAAATTCTCTTTCATGTTTCATTGCCAAAATTTAGCTGGGGGAGAGAGGTATGACTAAAACTTTGCTCCAGAGAGCCGAATTTCAAGACAAACAGCATTTTACCCCCTGCAGCTAGAAACAACTGAATTTAGCACCTCTCTTGTGGAAATGTTTAGTAAAAACAGGAAGCTACCAAGTGCCATGCTTATTCTTAACTTTCAGCTATGTTGTAGGTGAATTCTTCTAGTATTCTTACAATGCCCTGAGGTTTCCCCTCTTCTCCACTGAATTTTCCCAGGTGCCAAAATTGCTAGTTACAACTGGGGATTTTTCAGGCCTGTAATGAAAGTCCTGGAAGGCATTTAACCACCAGACTTCAGACAAATAGTTTCAGTTGAAGAAAGAGACTCCAAGAACAAAGTTCCAATAAGGCAGTCATTCCTAGTTCTAAATGTCAATGACTACACACACCTTTGGACCCATTCCCACAGTAGCCCCCGTATTTAATGTCATAGATTTATAGGGAACCTTCAAAATTACACAGTTGAATGCCTTCGTTTAAATAAAAAAAAAGGCAGGACCCAGAGAGTTAAATATTGCTTATGGTCAGGTAGCGCAGTGGATAGAATGCCAGACCTGGAGTCAGGAAGACTCATCTTCACGAGTTCATATCTGGCTTCAGACACTTACTAACTGTGTGACCTTGGGCAAGTCACTTGACCCTGCTTGCATCAGTTCCTTATCTATAAAATAAGCTGCAAGAGGGAATGGCAAACTGCTCCAGTATCTTTGCCAAGAAAATTCCAAATGGAGTCATGAAGCATAAGATGTGACTGAAATGACTGAATAAGAACAGCAAATTCACATCAGTAACAAGCAGCCAATCAAGGAGTGTGCTATCAATCTAGTGCTCTTTGCACTGAGTCATAGCTCCTTTTCTGATTTTTGAAGCACTTATGATTTCACAAACCAGGACAGTAAGCCTAAAGAAGTCTGGAAGCACTAGACTCCCTGTCATCGGGTATCTCCTTTAACAATTCAGAAACAAAATATTTTCACATAATCTCAAAATCACAGAATCTCAGTGTTGAAAGGACTTCACCTGTCATTTAGTTGAACTAACAAATGAAAAATAACCTTCCCATCCCCACTCCATAAAATACCAAATAATCATTGTCATTTCTTTTTTTTTATTTGTCTTTTTGGAGGAGGGAAGGCAGGGCAATTGGGCTTAAGTGACTTGCCCAAGGTCACATAGCTAGTAAGTGTTAAATGTCTGAGGCCAGATTTGAACTCAGGTCCTCTTGAATCAAGGGCTAGTGCTCTATTCACTGCACTACCTAGTTGCGTCTTAGTCACTTCTTAAAGTTAAGAACTCAAAAGTTCTCCTGTTGATAAGCAGTAGGAATGATCCCGTGAACAGCCCCAGCGCTCCACCCTGGGCAAGGCAGTCTTTTATACTGAGTGGCAGCGTGATGTAGTGGAGAGGATGCTCATCTCAAGAGTCAAAGAGCACTGAGACATGTATTTAACCTTGGGGAAATTTCCTATCCTTTTGACCTCATTTTCCTCATCTTCTTTGGCTTTAGTGGTAGAATTCTCACTTCCTACAAAGGAGACCCAGTTTTGTTTTCTGGCTAATGTACTTCTTCTTTTGGGAATCATTGGGAAACATTCTGTTGGTTCTGTGGAAGAAGCATTGACTCCAGAGTCAGAGGACTTATATTCAAGCTTCACCGTTGATATTTATTAACTCTAGGACCAACAGTAAGTTATTTAAATGTCTCTGGGCTTGATTGGTGCAGAACAGAGGTGTCAAACATAAGTCATATGGCCCTCACAGAATCCACAACACTCCCAAGGGAGACCTGAACCAGATTAAAATGCAACTATGAAAATATTTAACAAAATAAAAATATGACAAAACATTTTTGTTGTCCAGTCATTTTAAGCATGTCTGATTCTTCATGATCTTATCTGGGTTTCTCTTGACAAAAATACTGGAGCAATTTGCCATTTCCTTCTGCAGACCATTTTACAGATGTGGAAACTGAGGCAAAAAACAGGGTCACATGACTTGCCCACTAGTAAATAACTAAGGTTGGATTTTAACTCACAAAGATGAATCTTCCTGACTCTAGGCCAACTATTCTATCTACTGCACCATGTAACTGCCCCAATAAACCATGAATAAATATTATATTTAAAAACTAAGAGAATATGTGGTCCATGGGGATCCTTACATATGGATAAATGATCGCCATTTCTATTCAAGTTTGACACTGCTAATCTACTTGGCTCTTCTTGCCTTCAATCTATGATCGTGTGACTTTCTGAAATACCCATTCTACTTCTTAACAATCTATTCCTGTATAAAGCTTTTCTTTACATAGTCCTTTGAAGCACTCAGTCTTTATTCCTAATTCTACCCTTTCAGACCAAAAAGAACATGTCTAATTCCTCTTCTGTATGACAGTTATTTTGCTTCTCCTGCTTTTCCAGACCAAATATCCCTATTTTCTTCAACCACACTTCATATGGTTTGCCCTTAAAACTCTTCACTATACCAATGGCCCTCCTTTGGAGTCTTTCCAACTTATCAATATCCTTCTAAAACAAAACCTAGATTTAAACACAACCAATTAGGCTAGAGTATAACAGTTAACACCTCAGTAGTCCCACCTCAGTATGCTGTCTTATGTCCACAGCTGAGAGTAACCCAAAATTGTATTAGCTACTTTGGTGACGTAATACACAGTTTCCAAGTTGAGCTCACAATCCACTAAAAACCCCAGGTTTTTTCAAGCTATTATCTAGAAATGCTTCCTTTATTTATACTCATGAAATGAATTTGGTTTCCATAAATAGAAATGTTTTCATTATTTTTTTTCTTAAATTAGGCCATGTTCAAACTTGACAAAATCTGTTTATATCCTGACTTTGTTGTGCATTAACTCTACTTTCCAGTTTGATGTAGTCTGCAAACGTGATAGGCAAAATCTAAGCCCTTCTGTAACTCATGATAAAAATGTAAAAATAGCTCAGGGCCAACTTATAGATCACTGAGGAACTCCTCCTTTCAAGCTAATAGAGTGCCATTGATGACAACTCTTTGATGCAGTCAATTTAACTAGTTCCAAATCCACATGACTATATTCTTTTCAAATTCACATCTCTTTTTTTTCTTAAGAATTGCATAAGATAATTTGTGAAACATTTTTGCTAGAACCTAGGTGAATTATACCTGTAACATTTCCTTAGCTACTTTGTCAGTTACCTTGTTATAAAAAAAGAAAATTATTTTAGACTAGTATGACCTATTCTTGATAAAGCCATGTTGTTTGTGACCAATGCTTCCTTCTCTATTTGTTTGCAAGCCATTGAACGAAGAAACCATAGAACAAAGCTAGGAAAGACTTTAGAAGTCATCTATTCCAATATTTTAGTTTTATAAATGAGGAAATTGACATCCAGAAGTGTTAAGCGACTTGCCTAAAGTTATACAGTAAGTGACAGAGTTTAGAATTCAAATCCAAAATCTGTTTTCAGAATCAGCATGATTTCTATTGTGTCACATTGCCTCTCATCCCTTTAATAATACAGTCTAGGTTGTTTTTTTTTCTAGAAACAAAAGGCAAATTCGCTGGCTTATAGTCTGTACATCCTTTTCTCTTTTTTTTGAAAATTATACATTTGATTTTATTTCTTCAGTACTATGGTACTTGTTAAGTTCTCTAAGAACTGCCCTAGGTCACTGAAAGTGGTTCAAAAAACATCTACCCCTTCTTTCAGTACCTTAGGAATATAATTCATCTTGACCTAGGGTCTTCAGCTCATCAAGGACAGATTGGTTCTATCTGACTGTCTTCTTTGGGTATCTTTGGGTATCACTTCCCTAGTAGTAATTTTTGTTCTGTCCTTTGGAATCCAAATATTATTCTCCTAGGCAGAGAAAATAGAAACAACATAAAAACTGAGTAGCTCTGACTTCCTTCTGTAGTTGTTCTTGGTGAATTCAAATACACTAGAGTCTATATCCTGATAATCAGAAAGTTAACACTTATTTAAGCACCTAATTTATGCAAGGCTTTGTGCCAAACAAAGAGATACTTTTAAACAGTGGTGTAGTAATAGAAAAAAGAAGTAAAAAGCAGAACTGTAAAGGCCAGTATATCTTTCAGGAAGCTTACAGATAGAAGATGGCTGCAACATGGTATTATACTTCAAACCAAACTAAAGTTCTATGGAACAACTATTATATCTTGTCTTCCTTTTGTACATAACCTATCATGAATATGACTTGAGGTCAAATCCAGCCTCAGGCACTTGACACTTACTTGCTGTGTGACCCTGGGTAAATCACTTAGCCTCAATTGCTTTGCCAAAAAAAAAAAGGGAATTTGAATATAAAATCCAGCAATGAATATTATAAGAAAATACTTGATAAGAACTATTACCAGGACTTTGGTTTATTACATTTTAAAATATACATTAACTATGGCAAACTGTAAAGCCCCTTAGGAAACTAGAGAACTATCCTTGTAGTCAAGTAGCCAAGAAAAATACATTTACATTAGTGGCCATTTGGGTTTTTTTTTAATTAATTTTCCTGTTTTGTATAAAGCTGTATTGCTGTCTTCCTAAGATTTCTCCTTATTTCCATTTCCACTATATTAAGCTATAGTGTTTGATATTGAAGAAGTTCCAAAACTGATGCTCTTTTTCATTTTCTAAACAAGGAAATTCCACAGCTATTCAGAATTTTCCAAAGTAAGAAACAGTGATAAAAACTAGATTCAATTGTATTAAAGAATTCTTTGACATCATCATTAATTACAGGGTTTGAAAAGGGTGGTGTTGCTTATGATTTAATCAATAACAAGAAAGCCAATCACTTTTCATGAGTCAAAGAAGCAAACGAACTTTGCTACTCAGCTGGAAGAAACCTGGAGTAAACAGCCAATGGAGATTTGGCTTGACCCAGGAGCAGCACAAGTATACTTTCCAAGGGAGGTACAAAATTATGAAGACTTAGGAAAATCCCTGGTCCCTTAGAGATTCAATGAAGTACAACTATCTCTTAAAGTTGGTTACTTCCCTCAATGATTTTCTGTCTTCTGAATTAGAATTTGCAAGTGAATCCCATGAATATTGTTTTAAAAAATCACAACCAAAACTGCTTAACTAACAGTAAAAGTACAACATCATAATTTATTTTTTCTTCATTGAGTGATAGGCTGCAGTGGAGAACCTAGTACATCAACAGAGTATTAGAAGCTATTGGTCTGAGGCCACAGTTTCTAAAGTTATCTACTCACATGTTCTCTTAAAGCAGTCAGCTTTCCCTGCTAGAGTAAACAAATTAATAGAACTATTCAGGGTCCAGCTTATTAAACATTTAGCTGAGAGTCATTCTGTCTCAAATGTTTGTGACAGAATTATACTATAGAACCTGCCCTTCAAAATATTCTATTGAAAAACCGTGTACTTTCCTCATTGCCTGGTTATTTTCCCATTCATTGAAGTTCATGAATCAGTTTTTGACTTGAAGATTCTAGATTTCCTCCACCACTGACTCATGAATGGATTTTGTTTGTATTTTTCATAAGTCAACAGTAAAATATCATTATTACTGAGTCATTAATTGAAGCTAAAAGTATTGTGGAAAGCCAGGAGCATGCTTATAGTCCCTGCTACTGCAAAGGCTGAGGCTCATGAACCTCTTGAGTTTGGGAGTTCTGAACCACAAGAGGACTAAAACCAATCCAATATAAAGTCTAGAATGTGTTAGATTTGTCCCTCCAATCTCTATGCAGGTATCCTACATGAGCTTTTATTAATCAGTATTTTTCTTTTAATGAGGAAAGAGGGGACAAGACCCAACGTATAATATCACCAGTGGTGTTTGAAAGTTGGTTAAGTCACTAAGGAAATAAGAAGTGTTAGCCTTTGCCACAAATACCCCATCATAATACATAGTTCAGTAACGAAACTTAAAAGGAAGGTCATATATTTATTAGACTAGGGGAGGCTGAGTATAAATAAATGAATGGACAAAGACTTGTTTTATGTCTGTTTCCTAAGATGATTAGGGAAAAAGGAAACGAATGTGTATGTTCTAAAATATAGATTTGAGGGCATTGGTCTGAAAGCATTGTTACAATCCCAAGACTTTTATGTTTGAGAACCTGAACTATCTACATCTACATCTGAGGGGAAATGGTAGTCCAGGTGGTGGAGGTGGTTTGACTTGCCTGGCACATGGGTACCTCTTGTTTTTCCCTCAGGGTGCCTTGCTAATTCAACTAGGTTGGATTGACTCTCTAGTGTATGTGACTGTCCACTGTGTACTGGCTTGGCCTGCTCCTTTCCACATAGCTCTCTTTGTGGTAGCAAAGAACTGGAAATTGTGGTGATGCCCTTCAGTTGGAAAGTGGCTGAACAAGCTGTGGTCTATGATTACGACAGAATACCATTGTACTGTAAGAAATGATGAGCTCAGTGATCTTAGAAAAACATAGACTTGCATGAAATAACGAAGAACCAAATGAGCAGGACCAGAAGAATGCTGTATATGCTGTAACAATGCTGTAACAACAACACTGTTTTAAGAACAACTTAAACTAAGTCATTTTGACTATTATAAATACCCAAATTAACTATGAAGGAAGATTCTATCTGCATCCAGAGGAAGAACCGATAAACAGAAAAACGTGTAGAATCGTTTTACATCTGCAGAAGCAGATGCCAAGCTACATCTTCTTAAACTTTGCTTCTGAGAATGATGGTTGAGGGCATTGGTCTGAAAGCGTTGTTAAAATCCCAAGGCTTTTGTGTTTGAGGCCCTGGGCTATCTATGTCTGCATCTGAGGGGAGATAGTAGTCCAGGTCGTAGAGGTGGTTTGACTTGCCTGGCACATGGGTGCCTCTTGTTTCTCCCTCAAGATGTCTTGCTAATCCAGCGAGGTTGGATTGACTCTCCAGTGAGTGTGACTGTCCAGTATGTGGTTGGGATGGCCTGCTCCTCTCTACAGGTGCTGCTTCCCCAGTGATGGCTATGAAAATATTATATTGGAACTGTGAAGAAATAGGTATGCACTGAGATGCTGGATTAATAACTGAGAATTTGTAACTTGTGTGAGATTATTTTATTATCTTAAGTTCCCAAAAGGAAGTACTTTTTAAGACCAAAAGATACCCAAACTCTACAGAATTATTCTCTATTTTCTCTGTTCTATGCCAATCACTTATGAATGACCAAACTTTACAAATTTGTTGATAGTATACCTAAACAGCTTCTATGTTTGTAAAGTCAGAAAACAATTATACTTTCCACAAAATAGTATTTTATTGTCAGCATGGGGAACTCTTGGTGTGAGAATTCCCTTTACCAGTGATGATCATAACCCATATTTGACTTAGGTTTCAAGGTTAAGGGAGTTGTCTGAGATACACAGAAACTTTTTGACTTCTGCAGAGTTACATGACTGGTAAGTTTCAATGGCAGGATTTAAACTCATTTCAGCAGCTTCAACTACTGCCTCTATGCAAATGACTACCAAATTAATATCTCCAGGCCCGGTATTTTCTGAAGTGAAGACTGAATTTCTAGCTAACTATAGAAAATCTGCTATTAACTGTTTCTCCGGCACTTCAAACTTATCACAAATAGAGCACATTATCTTTCTACTTATACCTCCTTATTTCACTCTTTGATCTGTAACACTATTCAGTCACCCATTGTCATAATTTATACTCGTCTGCTTCTTTCTTATAGCCCAGTTTTATGTTCAGTCAGTCCACTGGTGTTATCCATTCCAACTCCCAATACATCTCTTGAATCCACCCCCTTCTTTTTAAAAAAATAATATTGGCTCTTGGTTTTATTTTTTATTTATTTATGTTTTTTGCATTTTGGAGGGGGAAGGCAGGGCAATTCAGGCTAAATGACTTGCCCAGGGTCACACGGCTAGTAAGGTTAGGCATCTGAGGCCAAATTTGAACTCAGTTCCCCCTGACTCCAGGGCTGGTGCTCTATTCATTGCGCCACCTAGCCGCCCCCACTCCCTTCTTTTTATTTTTCAGTTACCGTCTTAAGAAAGGTTCATATATCAACACTTATGTACTATATACTATCAAAATAGCCTCCTTATAGCAGTCAGTCAATGTAACATTTATTAAAGGCTACTATGTGTCAGGCACTGTGTTAAATGCTGGGCACTCCTGCCTCTATTCATTCCCTAATCAATTCATCCTTCATACCTTTTTAGAATAATCTTCCCTATAAAGATCTGATCATGTCATTCTTTTGCTAAAAAATCTTAATTATTGACTACCAAGTATATTTTAAACTCCTCTGCATAGCATTCGTGATCCTCCACAATGGGGATACCCCTACCAGTCATACCTTATTCCAGGTAATTGTGCATATACTTTACATACCAGCCAAAATGAACTCTTCTTTTCCCATCTTTTCCCACAGATGCACACGTTTTCCAGTTGTGTTTTTATCAGGCTATTTTCTATACCTGAAATATCCTCATTCCTTATCTTTGCCTAACGAATTCCTATCCATTCCTTAAAACCAAAACTCTAATACCACTTGCTTAAGAAAATTTGGTAATGATCTCTTTCAGACCACACAAAGTACTTTGCAGCTCTATAATACATTTATGTAACATTGTATGTTTTGCTATCTTTGCTGCTGTGTTATTTCCTTATTAGGATGTAGCCTCTTTGGAGGCAGATACATTATCTTTGTAGCTCTAGGCCCAATGACATATATATATATATATATATATATACACACATGTATGTATGTATGTATGTATGTGTATGTATATGTATGTATGTGTATATATGTGTGTGTATATGTATATATATATATGTATATATATATATATATATATATATATATATGTATATATATTCTGCATACTCTGATTCAACAGCACTTTCCTCCTTGCTTTTCCTGGGATAAGACACTTCATCACCCATTTGCATGCATTTTCACTGGCTGTTCCCCGTGTCTGACATGCTCTCACTCCTCATCTCCATCTCCTAGCTTTCCCAGATTACTTTTAAGTCTCAGCTAAATTACAGCTTATTCAGTCCTACTTAATGTTAATACGTCCTCTCTGTGATTCTCTACAATTTCTCCTGCCTCAATGTTGCTCACACAGTTGTTTGCAAGTTGTCTCCTTCATTCAGTTGTAAGCATCTTGAGAACAGGCACTTTTTTTCTGTCCCCATCAGTGCATACATTGTGTGCCGAGAGTAGGCACTTAAGAACTGCTTGTTGAATTGATTTGATCATAGCTTTAAAACTAGAGACCTGACTTCTTCATTCATTATGGGAAAGGGGGTGAGAGTAGAGAGATTAATAACTTGCTGCAGATCACAAAGACGACCGTACCAGGTCTGGTATTCAAAGCAAGGTCCTCCAATTCTAAACTCTGCTCTTTTCCCTACACTGGAACACAGTGGACCCTGAAGAACTGGCCTCAGCTACAGAGACTCAGGTTATTCATCTCTCTAATGAATACTGACCGTGTGACCCAGGGCAGGTCACTTGATGTGTCAGTATTCTAGGTATTTCCTTGACATGAAACTGTAAGAGAAAGTGCTAACCTGCTTTGGTAAAGTGACTTTGCTCAGCAGGAAGTTCCCTATACCTATGAAATCACAGATCCTGTTTCTATCCCCTATTCTTCCACTGCACCAAGTTATCTCTTTCATATAGCTTAATTATATCATTGATGACCTCATCTGCAAAAAAAATGGAGGGACATAACTAAAGGATCTCCAAGGTTCCTTCCAGGTCTAAATCCTGGGACCCTGTGATCCTCTCATTTGATTCTCATACCAACCCTGTCAGGCTGGCAAAGGAAATATGACAATTCCCATTTAACAGAGTAAGAATCTGAGGCTCAAAAAGGCTAAGGAATTTTCTCATGGTTGCACAGAATACTAAGTGGTAGAGCTGACATTAGAACTCAGGTCTCTTGATTTCTAGTCCACTATTCTTTTCACTACACCATGCTCCCATTAATTAATGTGTACTCATTGCCCTTTATATTGATTGCGGTAATGACCCTCTTTTGGTCCTCCTGTCTCCCAGAAAGTAACTATTTATCAAAACCTTTGTGCTTTATAATATAGCACAATGAGCATGAAGGCACCACGTCAATATCACTTGTAATCTCTCAGGCAGAATGATGCTAGTTTAACATCCTTTGAGGGGTGCCAGCAGGGGCAAGAGCATCTCGGTTGGGAAGGAACTTTGCATTCTGGTCATCTGCTAGATTGAGATCCTTGATCAATAGTCCTTCCAGAATCTAGAGAACAATTCAGGGAAAAGGTGCTTCTCATCTCTGAAGAGTAATTCAAGAAAAATGCAGGAAGTGTAATCTTCTGCATCCTTACACAAAGAAGACACTGCTTGTATTCCTGACCAAAGAACTATGTTTCAAAGTACATTGAGTTTCTTACATGTCCTAATTGGATCCAACAAAAGTCAAAGCATGTGGAGTGAAGGTGGAAATGTTAAGGTGCTAAAAGTCCTCCTGGGGCTGTGTCTAAGTAAAAAGGAGTATATGTGAGAAAGTCATTTTGAAGAGGTATGGTGCATTTTTCCATTCACTATGCAATCAAAGACATGGCTAGTGTATCTTTTATACTTTCAAAGTTTTTTCTACTAGCAATTACTCTTTTTTCAAAGTTATTTTTTAAATAAATGTTTTAGCTAAAACATGATTTTAAGAGTTACAGTGAGGAATTTTCATTTTAAAACAATGTAACTTCATAAGCAAATTTCAAAAGCAACTCTATAGTTGGTCGTAATCAAGTCCTACATGGATGTATCTTGAAAAATAAAAGGCATTATTTTGAAAAAAAAATGGTTGGACTTGTACTAAATCTCAATAAGTCTCAGCTTGGCTCTGTAAAAAATGTGCTGCAAAGTTTTCCAGGCAGTAGCTCCAGTAAATCTTAAAGCATTATCTCTAAATTTGATGCTTTTGTGAACTTACGTCACATATTAAAATTATTCTAATGCACCTTTTTGTCTTTTCTTCACAATAGTATTACAAAAGAGAAAGGGGGATTGGGAGGAAACACATTTAAAAATCAAATGAAAAAGAACTCAATGGAAGTCTATGTGACTACCTGTTGATGAGTATGTAAGAGATTCATTAATATGCAGATCATTGACATGATAGGCTATAATGACTCCTCCAGGGACATATCAGTCTATTGTGTCAGAGACTAGTTAAGAATTCATTAATGTGTAGATTTGTGACTTTTTAATATGCACATTATTAACACAACAGACTAAAGCATAGCTCTCAAATTGTCCACATTTTACAGAACATTCTCTCATCCGCCCCCTCACCCACACCTCTGAAATATTCCTTTTCCTCTCTCTGCTGTCACCAAATACCATGAAATGAGTTCTGGGCTGGTGCAGAATTCACATAAAACCTTTTCCTCAAAGTCAGCCAGGTAGGCTTAAGTTCTTCCTATACACATGAGCCACTTGGACTTTTTTTTTTTTTTTACTAATCTGACAATACATGTAGGTACTCCCACAGCATACTTTATATCCCATCCAGTGATCTACCCATTCATCCAGGATATTTTCACCACCTGTTCTGCCTCATCCCCAAATAGTCTGACTTTTAGCCTGAGAATCATCATTAAATCAATATCCCCATTGCTCCAGGAAAGAGTAAAATAATCAACTGCCCAATAGCTTCATTCACCATTCCTATAATTCCCCAGATATGAGCTCCCTTCCTTGGTCACCATTTCCCTATGAATGTTGGGTCCTCCCTGAGGAGGTATTACTCTAATGTACATCCTCCCCCCACCCCTGCCCCATCACCTCATGTCTGGATTATTGTAATAGCCTGCTGTTGGGTCTGCCTGCCTCAAGTCTCACCCCACTCCAGTCCATCTTCCATAGACATTTTCCTAAACCTCAGGTCTGACCATGTCATCCCCCTACTCAGTAAACTCCAGTAGCTCCTTGTTGCCCATTGGATCAAATGCAAAAGGCACTTTGGGCACTCAAAACCCTTTATAACCCAACCCCCTCCTGTCTTTCAGTCTTCTTACACCTTACTCTCCAACATGTACTCTCTGATCCAATGACACTGGCTCTCTGGGTATATAACAAGCAAGACACTCCTCTCAGTTTGGGGCTTTCTCTCTGGCCTTCCCTGATGCCTAGAATGCTCCCCCTTCTCACCTCTTCATAATGACCTCCTTAGCTTCTTTTAAGCTCTATGTAAAATCCTTTCTTTTACTGGAAGCCTTTCCCTTTCCCTCTTAATTCTAGTACCTTCCTTGTGTTAACTGCTTTCTACTTATTTTACATGTAATTTATTCTGTATGTATTTTTTTTGTATGTTATCCTCCCATTAGACTGTAAGCTCCCTGAGGACAGGAACTCTCTTTTGCCTCTTTTTGTATCACTATCACTCAGCACAGTATCTAGCACAAGTAGCATAATAAATGTTTATTGATTTATTGAGATAGGGAGCTAAGTAGTACAGCTTAGAGTCCTGGACCTGGAGTCAGGAAGACCTGAGTTCAGGTCCAACATCAAATACATATTAACTGTGTGACTCAAAGCAAATCATTTAATTTGTTTGTCTCAGTTTCCTCATCAGTAAGCTGGAGATAACAATAACATGCACCTCTCAGGGTTCATAAGAAAAAATAGCGTAAAGCGCTTCCTGAATCTGAAAATGTCGCCTAAGTGGTAACTGTGATTATAAAGAAGACACAGAAAGGCACTTTAGAGAGGAGCTATATTTTTTTAAAGAAAGGATATAATTGAACAAATAGAATAGGGGAAAGTTTAGAGAAAAGATAATACTGAGGTTCATGTTTTGTGCCTGGCATAGGATTCAGGTAATGATTGATCCCCCATAGAATCAGCAAGAGGTTTGGCATTTGAAGAAACTAGTTTCACATAAGAGTGATCAAATGATACTCACACTTTGAGTTTCCATAATAGGGACAGAGATGAAGATCCCTTTTTTGTTTGTTTCCTGCAGTGGAATTGTACTTAAATATTTCTAAAGATCCATGACTTTGTCGATGTGAGAACTGTCTCCATTTACACCAATCACTCCCCCTCCACACCTTAGTAGAAAATCTTTATGAGCTGCTGTATTCTATTCTCCTCTCCAGCCCCCACCAAAAATATTGCCAAATGATGGTGATTATTCTCTCCAAACTTAGAGACTGTTCATTCTACTCGTAGTCCATTGTCAAACCCATATTCAGAACCATAACTAGCAATTTTGGGGCACAGGACAATTCATTTGAGGGAACAGTGGTTCCTATAAGGAACAGTGGACCCTATAAGGAGACAGAGATCCAGAGATACCTTAAGGCAATTGCTGAGAATTTTGCCATGAGTAAGGGAGAAATAGGTTGGAGTGGGTCTATGAAGAATTCCCCTGGAATGCTCTCCCTCTTCATCTCAGACTCCTGGATTCTTGGTTTCCTATAACTCTCACCTAAATTATCACCTTTTCCTGGAAGCCTTGCCTAATCACACTTAATACTAGTGCCTTTCTTGTGCTTATTATTTCTCTCATACACACATATATGTACACAAAATAAGCAGGTACAAAAAGTGATATATATATGCATATATTTCATATGAACATACACACATATGTATTTGTATATATATATATATATATATATATGTATACATATTATACAAGTATATGCATATATAGCTTTTTTGTAGTTAGTTGTTTGCACATTGTCTCCCACGTTGGACTGTGAACTCCATGAGAGCAGGAACTGTCTTTTGCCTTTCTTTGTATGCACAGTGCTTAGCAGAGTACCCGGTTACATAGTAGGCACTTACATACTTATTCACTGACTTACTTACTGACCAGCATATCTATGGTGGTGTGAAATGAAACTCGCCATCTTTTAACTTTTTAAAATTATTCCTGTTGAGATTACTTTATTATTCTAGCATAGTCTGCAATATAATAAGAGCATTGACAACCAATCAGTCAATCAATCAACAAGCATTTATTATGAATTTACAATGTGCCAAGCATTGACATTACAAAGAAAAAGCCCAAAAGCCCCGTCCTCCAAGAGTTTACATTCTAATGGGGAAGCTAACACATATGTAGCAGAACGCTTGCTAACTTGTGGAGAAACATTACCCTGCCTCTTTACTTAAGAATTCTAAATTACTCTGTGTAAGATGTCAGGGACAGACAGAGATAACAGTACTTGGAACTGCTGATCTTCATTTACTTGTTGGAATAGGAAGCATGAATTCAGAAAATATTATTTCTCTAAAAATTGTAATGATTTCTTAACTTTGCTTATTAGAAATATCAATGTCATGCTTATAAGGTTACTTGAAGATCTTTGGAATATTTTTTCACTAAAACTATTTAAAATAAAACTTTTATAGTAGTTTTTCAGTCTATATAGTTGTTATGGATATTCAAAAATAGTTCATGTTCAGCATTAGCCTTAGATACTGGTTCAGACAGTGCATATGGAAGAGACTATATTTTCATGTTGTAATCAAATATTTGGACAATGAAAAGGTAAACTGGTTACACTTGAAAGCAATGGCCTTCTTTTTTGGGTCTCCTAATGAATGGATGAAAAAGCATTTATGAATTTTAAAATTTCCTTAAACACTTGCTATGCTCAAAGTACACAGTGGATAAGCTCTGGAGATATAAATAGAAAAATTAAACAATTCTTACTGAATCTCACACTCTAAAGGGGTAAATAACACATATGGGAGGTTTCAGCTACAAGTCAAATGGAAAAGCCCATAGGTCCTTAGGTCAGAGCAGCAGAACAGATGGTGATTCATCTTCTTTAGGGTCATTTCTATTCATAACGCCATATCTTTTCATATTGTATGTTAAGAAAAGACCCAATGGCAGAACTAGAAGGGACCTTGACAAACTATTCCCAGTTTTCTTAAGACTGCCCTCAATTTGTCCTTAACAAGTATATTTAAAGATGAGAGGAAGGCAGAGGAGCAGAAGATTATTTCACAACTCCACCACATTTCCCCAATACAAAATAGCAGGAAATTATTGCAAATGCCCAACAATCTATCTTGAAGGAAAAAAAATGGTAATGCCTTCATATTTACAAGAGAAGTCTATTTGGAGGAGCAGCAATATATGTTGAATAAAATGCTGAATTTGGTGTCAGAAAGATCTCAGTTCAAATTCTGCTTCTGACACTTACTAGCTATGTGACCCTGGACGAGCTGCTTAACATCTTTTTACCTTAGGCAACTTCTTTTTTTTTTTTTTTTTGGAAGGCACTTGGGGTTAAGTGACTTGCCCAAAGTCACACGGCTAGTTTTTGTGTCAAGTGTCTGAGGCTGGATTTGAACTCACGTCCTCCTGACTCCAGGGTCAGTGCTTTATTCACTGAGCCACCTAGCTGCCCCTAGGCAACTTCTTTAAGATCTATCTACATAGTCATAAATGGGTCGTTTTCTATCTTCATGGAGGTATTTCTCACATAGAGACTTAAAAGGGACCTTAGGAGTCACATAGTCCAAACAATACCCAAATAACCATCCACTGCCAATCCACAGTATACCTATTGGGTGGCTAAGTGGCCATCATACTTCTGCTTGAGAAAGTCCAATGAAGGGCGGTCCCTTCCACTTTTGTAAATCTCTCAGCATGAGGAGGGTGTTTCTGATTTCAAGCCCACATTTGTCTCTTTTCAACTTCTATCTCTTGCTCTTAGTCATCCATTCTGAGGCCAAAGAGAACATGTCCAATTCCCTTTCCTTGCCACAGTCTTTCACATGCTGGAAACTCTCATTCTCCCACTCCCAGCCCCCAGAGAACACCATCAAATCTTCTCTTCTCCAGGCTAAATATCCTCTGTTCCTTCCATTCATCCTAATATGTTATTAACTGAAGGTCTCTCTCCATTCTGGAGTGGTATCTTAGCTACTCCAGATTTGTAATATCCTTCCTAAACCATGGTCCCAAGGCCAGAGCAGAGTACCATATCAGCTCATTCCTGGCAACTACATCTATTTTGTGTCTTACTACCTCTTACTCCCACATTCAAGCAGTTACCAAGGCTTGTCAATTTAACCTTTGCAACATCTCCCAAACATATTCCCATTTCTAACACTGCCACAACTGCTGTGCAAGCCCTCACCTCCTCAGACCTTTATTGCTGCAATAGAAGTGATTATCTTAAAGTATAGATCCAACCTTGTCATCCTTACTCAGAAGGATATAAGCATTTAATAAGAGCTTTAATAAATGCACCTACTATGTGCAGGCACTATACTAAACACTTTATAAATATTAGCTCATTTGATCATTATAACAACTCTAGGAGATAGGTGTAATTATTTTCCCTACGTTAAAGATGAGGACACTGAAGCAGACAGAGGTCAAGTACTTTGACCAGAGTCACACAGCTAGTAAGTGTCTAAGGTAAATTTTGAACCGAGTCTTCCTGATGCTGGATCCAGCCTTCTCTGCACAGTTATCACCCAGTTTCCTCCCATAGACTATTTGTGTACTTTTATTACACTTGTATTGACTCATCACTCAAAATCTCATGAGGCATAAAGGTGAAAAATGGCCTTTTCATGGGTATTGAAGCAGACTAAATGATTTTTTTAAAGATGCATTTGTGGTGTTTCTAAAATGAAAACTCAAAGAGCTTGAATCCATGCTTTTAATTTATTCCAGGAAACTATGTTGTCCTTCATTTATGTGGCTTTTGAGTTAGTATGAAAATGAACTCTTTTCAAGAATTTGTTTCATTCAAGGTTTTGTTTAGCTGTAATTTGGCCTTTATGTATGTAATAGCAGAAACACGAGTAGTTACCTGGCACTAATAGAAGTAGACACAATTCCTATCCAGTGCTCTGATGTCCTTGTTATCCCTCTAAATGAATTAATTCTCAGTTGACATAGGGATTATTTTTCTATACTTTGGAGAGCTTTACATTTGTTTTCTTTTTAGCAAAGGAAATGCAACGTGCCCTTTGCTCCTCATAGGTAACATGCATCATTTTTATGTTTCACAATGATACAGCTTATTATACAAACTGATAGTGTTTGTGAAGATTTGGACCTGTGCTGGCAAAATGTTTTCCAGTTGTTATATTCTATGGCAAATTGCCCAAACAATTACAGCAAATGCATGAGCCATAAAGTGTACTGCCAAGGACACTAGTAGGTTAGCTCCCATAAAAGAAACAATTAGAGTCTTGAGGTGAAAATAATAGAGATGAGGTGACAGTTATTGAAAAGGCAGAACGTGCAATTTAATGCTTTAAATGCAGGTTTGTGGATAATGCTGATAGTTTAATGTGTTTAGAGTTTATCATGTGTGAGACTATGTTTCATATAAAATACTACTGCTTTGCTTGCTTTTTTCTTTCCCTGAAATTTGATGAACAAGTGAAGGGACTTATCATAACACATTCAAGATAGACAATGTTTTGAATAATCGCTAATTTTTTTTGAACCACTAATGTCATTAAATATAGTGGTAGGACATAGAGACTGGACTTATAGAGTCACAGACATAGTGTGATCCCAGTCAAAAACTCCCTCTATTTTTCTGCCTTCGAAGAACTATATTCCAATGGAGAGAGGGAGAACATGGAGAGGAGAATGGTGCTTAAGAGGAACATCAATGCCGGAACCTTCAAATATATTATTAAATGTTTATCTAAAAGCAGAGTCTTAAGCTCTGTCTATTCTGTAGCCTTCACACATTTTGGACACTGTAAATAATGGTAAATAAAATTATTAAATATTGAAAATATCCAACTTGTTCAGTTTTACATTTGATTTCTTCTACCTACTCATTGACAATGGCATTGGCTCTAAAAACAATCATTCATGTCTGCTTGAGTTTAGACTTAACTCCTTTGAATATATACTGAATGTCTCACTGAAAGTACATTGATAAATGAGGAATTTATCTCATCAACTCAGAGTTCCAACTCCAGAAAGCCAAACTTTGAGTATCCAAACCCCAGACTAGCCCCTGTCTTAGTGATATGTGGCTTACTCCAAGAGGAGGCTCAGAATCATCTCCCCAAAAGCAGTTTAGAGCCCTCCTTCTAAAGAGATTTATCTCACTAATTCTCAGTTTTAAAAAGAACAGAAGTACCTGGTCTAGGGTTGGATTTGATGACCTATCATTCTTATTGCTGTTCACTTGTTTTTCAGTCATGTTCAATTCTTTGTGATCTTATTTGGAGTTTTCTTGGTAAAGATCCTGGAGTGCTTTGCCATATCCTTCTCCAGCTCATTTTACAGATGAGAATACTGAGGCAAATAAAGTTAAGGGACTTGCCTAGAGTCACAAAGCTAGTGTCTGAAGTCAAATTAAGATTCAGGAAAATTAGTTTTCCTGATTCCAGGCCCAGCACTCTATACAGTGCCCATCTAGCTTTCCTTATCATGACATATCTCTCCCTAAAGTTAAGATCCTGATACTAATGTTACTTTGTAAATATAGGTTTGTTGGATAATGCTTAATGCCATCAGTGTGCAGGGAGGTTATGCCACAGTATATAGATGGGGTTCATCGAAAAACAATTATCAACTAAAAAAAAAAACATTTTCTTGGTCTTGAAATATTTCCTGCTGGTACTATGCAGTTGATGACAGAAGAAAAAAAAATAAAAACCTCTAGATCAAAATGATAAATATCATTATACAGATACAACTTTTGTTGACTGATCTTAACATATACAGTAAATTAGGATAATCTTCTGGACTATTTCTTAGTTATGATAAATAACTACTTTAATTTTCTTTCTTATTGTTAACTTGACAACCATGTCATCAGAGACTTTCCAGGCTAACATAATGGAATTGGTTAGGTTTTTTTTTTCCACTAAGGAAAACAGGGTCAAGTGACTTGACCAGGGTCACACAGTAAGTATTTGAGGCCAGATTTGAATGAATGAAAATGAGTCTTCCTGATTCCAAACCTAGTGCTCTATTCACTATACCACCTAATTGCCCAGTTTGTTCTTTAACTACCTGGGTAAAAATTATTTTTAAAACTGTTGCCTGGAAGGAGGGAAAGGGGGTAAAGTAATTTCAAGCAAATTTTAAAATAGATGAAGTTTGTCCTTAGCCTCCTCCTTCTGATTATCCACTTGCTGGCCAAAGCTCTAACCATGATGGGTGTTTTCTCCAGGTTTGATTACTTACCTCATAGGTCCTTTGATTCAAAAATGCTTTCTATTCCTTCCTCATCTCCTTAATGTTCTCTTCCTCCTCAAATTATCATGCACATGCTAATTTGTTTCCTTATTGTATACTGCCTCCCCTCTCCCCCCATCCAGTAGCATGCAAGCTAATTGAGGTCCAGGACTGTTTTTCATTTTTTACTTACGTCCTTGGTGCCCCACATAGTGACTTATACACAGCCCTTTCTCAACAGTAGCACAGAACCTCTTTGCTCCTTCTCAGTCCTGACATGGGACAGCATTTATATCTTTGTCTTGCTGAAGTGGGTCATAGCTAACTGGGGAGCCTAGGTCCAGTGTATCTTGTAATTTGCAATTTATTTTATTCTTTGCTCAAACAAATGTGTGTGGCTGGCCATATACAAAGATAGCTAATTCAAGAATGAATATCATAATCATTAACCAGTTATTTCCCAACCATTCAAGTATAATAACATTCTTTTGTGAGCATAATGTTGTTGGTAAACGCCATGTACATTACCTCTCACTTCTTTTATTGTAAAAAGTTCATGATACATCAGTGTAAGAGATTTATAACAATTCTTTTTCTACATGACCATGCAAACTACCATAGTTGGACTCTAACATCGTGACCTCTAATGCTGTGCAGAGGAAATAGAACTGGCACCAAAGAAAACAAAGATGGGAGGAAAGCTGTATTATACTAAGTATACACAGAGGAAGCCTGTGCTGGAAAGAACATAATTATAAGGGCATTGAGGAATTCATTGTCAAGACATTGCAAACAGGGACTGATAGGTGTGAGTAGGCTATAATATGGACCAACAAAGAATTGTTAAGGAACAATGGTATATAGGAATACATCAGGGAGATAGTTACTAGCAAGGGAGGCTGCTAAACATGTGAAGGAAAGTGAGGAATAGCTTATGAACAACCTGTGTATTTCATTGACACTTCTACAATGTCATGAGTAAGACCCCAGTAACTAGGGTGGACCCCCATGTGGGTTTATGAGAGAACATAAACAAGGGCCTAATAAAATTATTAATTAAGTGTGGATGGTCTGAGATCAGAACTATCAGAGGGAATGCCTGCGTCCACAAGATAGCAAATCCATCAAAAATATTGAAGCATGTGGAGTCCCACCATGAAATCTTCCTACAATGCCTTATTATGGTGTGGAAGAAACCATGGGTTCTCAAAGGTTATGAAAGCAGTGAATCAAACAATAAACATTTGTTAAGTGCCTACTGTATACCAGTCTCTCCTAGGTACTTGGGGTACAGAGACAAAAATGCAAAATCCCTCCTCTCAGGCAATATATTTATATGAAGGGAGACAACACAAATATTAAAGGATGACCCCCAAAGTCTTAGAACAGCTTTTCACTTTGATAGTTTTATATAAAACATATCCCCCAAATCTCTTATCCTACCCCTAGGGGAAATTCCCTAAAGCAAGCTGAGGATAGGGACACGATTAGAGACAGCCAGCTCCTTTCATGTCACTTTCTTCCATATTCTTTCTCCAGCAATCTGAAACAGGGTTGGCCTTATCCATCTTTTCTCTCAAAGCTGAAATGTAGAAGTGCCCAAAGTGACTGCGGAGCCCAAAGTGCTCAAAGAAAACTGAAGAGACTGGAGCTGCTTTAAGCACCTCCATCCTGACCCTTGGTTAAGTGTGCGACACTGCTCTCCACCAGTGAGAAGAGAGGCTTATACCAATGGGCTTTGGGACTCAGGAAGCCAGAAAGGAGGAGCAACTAGGATGGAAGAAGGTGGTCCCCTCAAAATAAATAGGGGAAATCTTGAGCAGGGATAAGTTTAAGGAAGTGTCAATCCATCAGCAAGAATTTACTATGTGCTACCCACTAAGCTAAGGGCCGTGGTCACAAAAAGAAATTTGAAATAGTCCTTACCCTCAGGGAAATTGCATTCAAATAGAGGAATTAATGTGCACCTGTATGTATAAGCTTACAGTACTAAATGTCTAGTAGGCAGTTCATGATGTGAGACTGGGCCTCAAGAGAGATTAGGACTGGATTTATTGAGCTGTAAATAATCTACATAAAGATAGTATGAGAAAAGAGTAAAGAGAAAAAGTCAGCAGACAGAGCCTGATGAACTCAGATTTAGACACGCTGAGTTTGAGGTGTCAGAATAATAACCAAATAAAGAGAGTCAATGAACATTTATTAAGTGCCTACTGGGGGGCAGCAGGGTGGCACTGTGGATCAAGTGCCAGAGGACCTGAGTTCAAATCCAGCCTCAGACACTAAGCTAGCTATGTGACCCTGGGCAAGTCAATTAACGTTATTTGCCTCTGTTTCTTCATCTGTAAAGTGAGCTGAAGAGGGAAAGGGCAAACCACTACAGTGTCTTTGCCAAGAAAACCCCAAACAGGGTTACAAAGAGTCAAATATGACTGAAAAGCAACTAAACAACAACTGAAAAGTACCAGGTACCACTTTAAATACTATGGATACAAAAGATGCAAAAGAGTCCCTGCCCTCAAGGAGTTCAGAATCTAATGAGAAAGATAAAAAGTAAACAAATATGTACAAACAAGCTATTTGCAGGATAAATTGGAAATAATTAAAAGGAGGGTCCTAGAATTAAGAAGGGTTAGTAAAGACTTTCTATAGAAAGTGGAATTTTAGTTGAGACTTGGAGAAAATCAGGGAATCCAGTAGAGGGAGATGAGGAGGGAGAACATTCCAGGCATGGATGAGAAAATGCCCACAAAGCAAATGAAAAATGTAAGATTGGAATAAAGTAACCTGCGTAGCCATGATGATTCAACCCTTGGGAATCAAAGATATTCTCAAAAGAGAAGGTATAGAAAAAGATCAGGATAGACTTGATAAGGGCTTATGCTTAAGGGGTGAGAGAATTAGCATAACGCAGCTGAGGTTAGACAGAAGGAGAACCTGAAGAAAGACGTTTCAGGAAAGACAAGTAAATTAGTTCATCTGCTGATTTTTTTTTCACTTTTCAGTGGGTTACTTTGCTTTCATGTAGACTAGACTAATCTTCACTGGGAGAAATAGAGGCAGTGGAATTTAACATTTGAATTCACATTTGAACTCAGGTCTTCCTGATTCTAGATCCAATGCTCAAATCCAACTTTGCCACCTTGCTGCCCAGGTAGTAGAATAGGAATAATTGAAGAGACACCATGAACAAGTACCCAGAAAAGCTGATGAAGTCTGAGTTACAGAATATAAGGAATCAAAATTCAGGATAATTAGCTAAAGAGTATAGCAAAGTAGTACCTCAGTACTAGGTGAGGGGGAGAGTTAGAAAGCAAAAATGGCACAAACCAGCAGGATTTATGTTCTCATTAGAGTACAGAAGTTATACTTCTTGTCTTGTTTATGTTGCGTACTCCAGATGGGCTTCCATCAGCCTACAGACACTGAGCACAGCCAAATCAGAGACCTGCAGACGAATCATGTTTCTGACTGAGTCAAGGGAATGATGATTAATTCCTAATTCATGTAAAGTATTTTTAAGAGGAAGCTTCCTCTGATGGACAGAGAGTTGATCATGGACGTGGGTTCTAGTCAGTACGTTCCCTAACAGTTCTTCCCTCTGTGACCCTGGACAAATCACTTAACATCTCAATGACTCAGGAGCTGTCTGCAAGGATAAGTTGCAGAAGAATTGCTGGTCTGCATTTGTCCAGGGAATTTCTTTACTAAGTACTTCTCCATATCATTGAAATCACAGGTCTGTACAAAACAAAAAATCTTAGTGAGGAAAGAGGTCAGTTTAGTAGGGGTAACAAGAATGGTATTAAAAATTGTTTAGTAGTTTGAAGGGCTTGTAATATATTTTTACCAACTGTCAGTTTCTTACTCAAGCTGACCTTTGTCCTTCTATCTTGGGAACTGATGCCAGCTGTCTAAATTTAGGATGTATCTGTGTGATGCCAAAGCAGCCAATCCATTCGACTAATTCTATTTTTTAAATGTCACTGAACAAATTTGTGGTTTTTGCATTAATAGAATAACCACTTGATTGACAATTTTCCACTATTCAACTTCATTGTTTTGCAGTTGTGTATACAAAGCCTCAGACTTTTAGACTTTTAATTTATCTAAATTATGTGAATCTTTAAAGCAGTGAGAGAAAGGGCTATCATGTAGTAGTAGAAAAAGCACTGGGCTTGAAATCAAAAGCTCTGGATTTAAAACCTAACTCTTGCATATTTGAACTCTTTGAACTTCAGTTTCTTCATTGACAAATAAGGGATAATAGTACTTACACTACATAATTAAATAATTAATTCATTTATTTAGTACACATTTGTTAAGTGCCTATTGTATATAGAACGCTATGCTAAAGATGTAACCACACAGAGGAAAGAACACTGGAATTGGATTTGGAAGACCTGGGTTAGAATCTCAATTCTGTTACTACCTCTGTGACATGTTAGCCCCTTCAGGACTCAGTTTTCTTTTCTCTATGTAATCTGTCTGGGCTTACTCTCCCAACTAACATTTAATATAGATATAGATACATCTAAGATGAAATACTTGCCCAGAGTGTGATATGGCTAGAAATCCAATCTGGTATCTGGGGAGCCCCATCCCCTATCTCCAAAGGAAGACTGAGATTTCCACCTTTGAGGAGAGTAGGAGGGCAATGGCTTTACCAGCAGTAGCCTTGAGTCAAAGGGACAGGATTCAGACCAGCCATGACTAAGTAATCACTCTTTATAATTATCCATATCTACCACACCACAATTATTTGTTGTCTAGGGGCATGATACTTTCTCTTTTGGGAGTTCAAAAAGAAAGGGATTTTCCCTGGTCACTCTAAAGGGAAGCATATTCCCACCATTTTCCAATCTCAACTACACTAGTAAACCTCTTTCAAAGTAGATAGAAAAAAATGAAAATCAGAGAAGTTATACAGATTTACTTAGATAAATGAATTCATAAAAGTAAATGAGCTTTTTGAGAGCAAGATGACATCTCAGGTCAACCAACAAACAAAAACAATCTTGTTGGGGTGAGTCTGTCCTTAGTAGTTTCTAGGGTTGTAAGCTCTAGACATCAAGAGAAATACTGAAGTTCAGTTTCCCTTCATGTGTTTAGCCCCAAAGTTATCTTTTATCTGTCATGCAAAAATGTACCTTCTCTCTCTGTTCTTTCTCAGAGTCCTCCACTTTTCTCAACTATTGTTCTGAATTTAAAGAAGCTTCTTCTGTAGGCAAGCTGTGTTGTAGGCTCAGTCTTCTCTCAGCTACCAAAGTCACATCTTCTTACCACACAGTGCCACAGAACTGTCTCTTAAGAAACCATCATGGGCTTGAGGGGGTAAGAAATGCAGTTACATATAGAATGGGCTGGTGGGGATAGACTAGATGGTTTCTCAGATCCCTTCGAGGCTTAAATTTATGATATTATAATCCTAGCTACTTAAGAAAATTTCAAAGTTGAGATGAGATATAGCCTTCACAGTCTAGAATAAATATAAGACACAAAGATAATCATAACACATAACATTATATGATAAACGCGTTAGGAAGTTGCAAGGCAAAGTACAGTGGTTATTCAAGGAAAAAGGTCATCACTAACAGGGAACATCAGGGAGGAGGTAGCATCTGAGTTTGCTTTTAAAAGGATATGTTGGAATAAAACAACCAAAAAAGAGGAGGGAGAAAATTTCAAGCATAAGGTACAGCATAAGCAAAGTGATAGAACTGGCAGTGCAGGGTACGTTCAGAGAACAGAGAGAATTCTAATGTTTCTAGAACATAGAGTACGTGATAAAGAGTAAGATGAGATGAGGTTAGAAAGGTTGTGATTATGGAGGGCCTTGAATGTCAGAGAAATGAGTGGGCATGATAGCTACTAAAATTTTCAATCACAATAGTTATATAGCCAGATATGTGTATAAGAAAATACTATTTTTGACAGCAGTGTGACGGACAGATTGGAGATACCAGAGGCAGGAAGACTTATATATTCTAGTGGTAATGAAGACCATTAGCAGGGTTGTGGCTAAAGGAATAGAGAGGAAGGAAAAGATATGAGATGTCACAGAGGTGGAATAAAAAGCTCCCTCCCAATAACTGACTATGAAGGGTCACAGAGAGAAAATAGTCAAAGATAACATCAAGGTTGCAAATGTGGAAAACAAGATAAATAATGGTACTGAAGACAGCATCTATATGGGGGAAAGTTAATCTGTTTGGTTTAGGACATAGAGAGTTTGAGATAAATAAAGGAATATTCATTTGGAGATGGCATATTTAATTGGAGATGTGGGTGTAGAGCCATCAGAACAGGAATCAGGACTGGAGATAGATTTTGGAACCATAAGCATACAGGTAGTTCCTGAACCTTGAAAATGAATGAGTTAATGAGGGGAAAGAATTTTCACTTTGGAGAATACTGTTAAGAGTTTGGGCTGTTCAGTGGTACAGTGGATAGAGAGCTAGGCCTGGAGTCAGAGAGACTCATCTTCCTGAGTTCAAATTCATCCTCACATACTTACCGGGTGTGTGACCCTGGACTTACTTAACACTTAACCCTGTTTCCCTCAGTTTCCTTATCTGTAAAATGAGCTGGAGGTGGGAATGGCAAACCACTCTAGTATCTTTGCCAAGAAAACCCCAAATGGAGTCACAAAGGGTTGGACATGACTGAAAACCAACTGAACAACCACATAGTAGAGATCAGGAAAAGGTGGAAGAGAAGCCACTGAAGTTGAAAGACAAATACAATTAATTTGTGTATTTGATCTCTTATCTGTTCTGGGGATGTTCACACCAAGCTTCCACCATGATCTTTTTGTATTCAAAAATTGAAGAGGAAATTTAGGCTTGGAAACACTGAATGATTTGCTAGTAGCACACAACTAATAAGCATTAGAATTTGAATTCAAATCTAGGACAACCCTGACTCCAGGTGCAGTGACCATAATGTTATTTAACACTTCAGGCACTTCAAATTTTTTATGTCCGGGGCAAAACTAGTGCTCTGTGAGGAAGGGAACGAGACTCTAAGCATCAATACCTACCATTCTTGTTTGTAAAATGATGGGATTTGACTTGATGATTTCCAGCTCCAAATCTGTGATCTGATGTAAAGATGGCAGTGATTAGGAAAATATTAATCACCGTTTGATTTAATGATAGATGTTTCATCTCTGTAACAGTTTGGTTATGGTCATTAAAATATATTTTCATCCCTATTAAAAAAAACAGTCCAGAAACCAACTTGCAGACCTACTCTGAAAGGAGCCAAAATTGCAGTGGGAAGGTGTAAGCCAAAAGTATCTCGCAATAAATTCTTTCTTATTACAGTTTTCACAAAGGAATAAAAACAAACCATTAAAATATAATGATTCCCAAAGTTTAATTAAAAAGAGTATAGTTCTGGGAAAATAGTCCCTCGATGGGGCTTGGGAAGACTATGAAGTTATATTATGAATTCTTATTAGACATAGTATCTCATTAGTAGCAAGAATCTATACTACAGGAAAATAAAATAGAATAACTTTTCTCTCCCTTCTACAGACCAAATAGTTGGTCTAGAGAAGAGAAATTCCTTTGATAATAGTTTATATCTTTTGTTATGAAGTAATGGCACTAGACCTAGGCATGGGAAATCACACCCTCTTCTCTGAGAAAAGTTGTATAATTGTATGATCTAGTCACAGCAACTGTGTTTAAAAAAATTGATGGCAATATTGTTACAATACAATATTCAGTTTATTCAACTGGTACTTCTATTGTTAATTCCATCTCTATTTGTACTCCTTCCACCAAGACAGATTGCAATTTCTTTATGCATTAAACTCTGAAATATTTGTCCAGATTGTCTCATAAATCTTCAATTAAAGAATCAATCTATGGCAGTGTGAACCTCCATCTTGTTCTTTTTCTATCAATGATCTTTAGCTGTACCACTTAAGCTTTCATTTTCCTTACTTAACTGGTCTAATCATTTTCTGTTCCTATATGTATTCTGTTCCTATATACATATATATATATATATGTATACATATATATATATATGTATATATATATATACACGCCTCCTTTGAGAAGGTCTTTTATTTCATTTGTCAAAAAATAAAGCCATCTTTTCTAAAAATATTGTAGCATGATTATGCCTACCATGTATTCAAATGAAATAAGGAGGGGAGTAAAACTATTTTAATTCCCATTTGCTGAGAATTCTTAAGTTCTTTGGTCAAATTTCACAAATAAAAGCAAACAAGGATCAAGATAGTTTAGTGTATGAATTATGCCATTGGACCTAGACATCTAAGAGAAAATTTCTAAATTTTTAATCAAGATTAATTTAACTCATTTATTATGTAAAAGAAATTTAATTAAATTAATTTTTATTAACATGCTATCTTTCCAGCATGTTTTGAATACTGGTCTGTGGCTATGGAAGAGAATAAGCTAAATGATCTCCTGGGATCCATTTTTGTCTGATAGGTCCATTCTCTTGCACTTCTTTAACTTGTGTAGTAAGGGGTTGGGGAGAGGGAGTTCCCATCTTTGTGTTTTAACACATTGTACTATCCAAAGAGGTGACTAATCCTGACTCACTCACCCCCTAAGTGAAGGGATATTCGGGTAGTGTGTGATATCTTGCTTCAAAAAAGGAGCTGTGAATTGATTCTACAGAAGATTGTGCTCAAAGAGAAAAGGGATTTGTGTACAGATTTTATATTACTCCCTTTAGTGGATGGAGGACTGGATGTGGATTCAGAAAGACCTGACCTTCACCCCTGCCTCTCACATTCCTAGACTATGAACAAGTTCCTTGATTTCTTTAAGCTTCAGTCATCACCCTGTGAAATGGTTAATAATACTTAGAGTACCCACTCTATGTGGACTTCTTCTTTGACTCATCCCATTCTTAACCATATTATTACTGCCTGGGTAATTGTTATATTGACAGAATATAAACCCCTTGAGATCATAAAGTGTATCATTTTTTAATCTTCTCCCATTGCTTATGAAGTCCACATAGTAGTAAATACGGTTCATAAAAAATATGGCCAAATAAAATTACTAATGAGTTCACTTCAGAAGAGTGAAGAGACTTGACTAAGTTCATTCCTGACTCCAAATTTACTTTTTCCATTGTATTACAGATGAGGGATCTTTGCCTCAGCTCAAATCTGATCCCCCAAAAGCTGTGTTCAGATGCTGTCAACCTGAGCCAGAGTAACAAATTAAGTTTGCTTTCTTAGAAAAGGGGAAAGTATAGCATTCTAGACTCTGGAATTACCACTCCCAGTTAGGTGGCAGGATAGATAGAGCACCAGGTCTGGAGTCAGGAAGTCTTGAGTTCAAATGTGGCCTCAGACACTTCCTAGCTTTTTTATCCCAGGCAAGTTACTTAATGCCTTTAGCCTTGGTTGCATCATCTGTAAAATGAGAGAAGGAAATGGCTAACCACTTCTTTGCCAAGGAAACCTCAAAAGGGTTGATGGAGAGTAGGACAGCCTAGCTACAATCAAATTATACGTAACCACATCTCAAGTCAGATATGACTGAAAACAGCTAAACGAAAACAACAGTATTTGTGGCCAACCTAGCAATACTGTCTTCCAAGTGAGGTTCCATAGTTTTAAGAATGGAAAGAAGAACATGACAAGCTTCAAAAAGAAATTAGTAAAAATGTCTCAAAGTTTAGCAAGTGGGCTATGCAAGGAGGACTCTCAGGCAGTGTTTTATCTAAATGACTGGCATGTAGGTCATGTGGTTGAGTGGGTGGAGGATTCTTGAACACAGGAAAATAGATATCCTTCAGGAAGACAGCATAATTATCAGCAAGCATCCAAGTATAAAGATGATGATCCTGTATTCTCCATCTCCACTGACAGCCAAAGCGTAAATGGATTTAAGTTACAAGAGGAGTTAGACAAGAAGAGTCAGGAAGATATAATGTCTTCATAGAAGCCATTATCAGAATCTAGAACAAATTTTAAAGTATTTCAGCCTTCCCAAGGATTTGAAAAGCTCACAAAAAAATCTTTTGAGATGATTTCAACAATAATTCTGCTTGAGTCCAAAGATAGAATTCAGTGGCCCCTTAAAAGCCAGCAATCTAATTCAATGCAAATTTCTTAGAAATTATGAAGCACTCTATTGATATCATTAATAATGATTAAACCAGAAAACACAATATTAGGAAATTACAGTAGATATTAAATCAAAAGTGTAATTCTTTTCCATCTGCCAGAACATGAGAAAAAATCCTGTATATATAATTTTCAAGTCCTTTGAAGCTGAATTAATTTATTTATTAATTAAGTTTATTAATGAGAGTAAAGCAACAAATATGTGTAGCAATTTATTTAAGGATATTGACTTTTCAAAGGTAATATAGCAGGTGGTCTTGAGAGCTGCACAAGGGTTTAAGGCCTAACTCTGACAAGTACTGGTTGTGTGATCTTGAGTAAGTAACTTAATATCTCAGTGTTCCAGATAGTAAATTTCAGAGAAAGTACCAACCTGCATTATTAGAGGGAATTCCTTGCCCAAACATTCCTGTATCAATAAAACCACAAGTACTGCCCTTACTATAGACCTAATCTTCAGAAGAACACTGGAAAATGCATTGAGTTGGAAGGCTCTCTAAAGGCCACCTACAAACTGCTCACCTTATAAATCAGAAAACTAAGACCCAAAGGATAAATGATTTGCCCAAGGTCACATAGTAAGTGACTGACTTGGGATCTGAAACATACTCACTCCAGATACAGTGCCCTTCCCTTTACAACACAATGAAATGAGTGAAATGTGGACACCTCACCTATTTTCAGTTCTAAAGACCTACTCATTATCTTGCCAAGATTTAGACAAGCAGTGCTCTATGAGGCTTCCACTGGGTCAGGACACCAACAAAAATTTTGTAGCATTGCAAATTTGCTTTAAAAAAAAACTTCAGGGTCAAAAGGTTCTTTTTGGATCATGGACTGATTTATCACCAGAAAAAAATCACCCAGTATGTTATTAGAATAAAATTTACTCATGAAATGAGTCCCACATAACTCTCAGGCACAGTGTTTCATTATTAGGGATGCATGCCATGTAGATCATTGAGGGTAGAAGGAAAAGGAGGTCCTTTAGTTCATTAGCATTAGTGAAAATTTGAAAAAAGGATCAAAATATCATAGCCACAGCTGCACATATGCCAGTTACAGCACTTTTATTGTTAGAATTCTATTTCTATTTATTGTGGTTTCAATAGCCTTGATGTGCCACACAGACAGACCATTGCCAGAATCACCTGGGGAGGGGGTGGGTGGAAAGAGGATGTTAAAATTCTCTATGACAGGTTTGTTTAATGTACAATTGGTCTCTGTCACTAAACAATGGGGTGTAAAAGTCCAATTTAGCAATTTATTTCTATTTGTCATAAAATCTTTAAGCAGCAGGATGGCATGATTAAGGCTTCAAAACTGGTTATTATTTATATAATAGATAATAACACCACTGTGTCTGTTAAACAGGGTGATTCTTTTAGAGTGGCAGCAAAGAAATCGAAAATGGTGGGGCTTAGAGAGCTCTGTCCTGAGGATTTGTTTCTTCATATAGTCATTAAACAAAGAAGACTGAAAAAATTACCAGAATGTGACAGCATTTAGATAGAACAATATAGGCTTTTTAAAAAATCAAGTTTGTTTTCTGTATCTAAAGTCAATGAGAAGCAGCTTTACATAGCAGATAGAATACTAGAATTCGAGTTAAGACTTTGTGGGTTCAAATCCCACATTTGAAACTGACTCGTCTAGGAATTAAATCAAAGACTAATTCTGAAATGTGTTAGTGGAATGAGTTCTCACAGTGGGTACCCCACATGGCGCTAAAATCATAGCTCCTTTACCTTAAATTCAAGTATGAATTCAATCCAGTAAAAGCATAACCACAGTCAAATTTTATGTAGCTCCATCTCAAGTATGCACATAAAATGAAATTGAATCTGATCAACTAAAAACCACAAGAAACCTAGAAACCTCAACTTGGGCCTTCTTTATTTTTCCATTTTTATTTCACCAGCATTGTTTATTAATAAGGAGCCAAATAGTTGCAGAGAAGGTGCCAACATGCACTGATGAATTAAATTCCTTAGTTCCTTATTCAGAGTTGTGTACAATATAGAAATTACTGATCTAGTCTCTATTCCAATCCCAATATTTTCCTTCTAATTTTACTCCTTCTCCAAATGAGCGACTATGTAGCAAAAAAAAGTTAGTAGAAGGAACAAAGTAGAAAATCTAGAATCTTAAATAAACTACAATGTAAATAACCAGAGAGCCCTCAAAATAAATTCCCATACAATGACACTCTCTAAATTATTGTGAGATAAGGTCATTGCTTCATCCTGTCCCCAGTCCTATCCTTCATGTCTACTAACTTTACAATCCCATCTTCCTGAAGGAAGACTAGCTTGTAATCATCCTCTTAACTTCAAAACCCCGTCATCACTCTCGGTGACCTCACATTAAACCTAATCTCACCTTCCTCTTATACTTTAAAAGAGTGTGTTTAAAAGAATTCAAAGATGGGGGGGAAAATCACATCCAACAGCCTGAAAATTTTAAAGGGAAATTAGCCCAAGAGGGATAGGAAGGGTTCAAGAATAAAATTCTGGCAAAGCAGAATGAAATGATTCCAACAAGGAGGAAAAGGCAGCAATGTCTAAAAAGAACAATGTAGATGCTTAAGGAGTTCCTTAATAAACTCAGATTTGTAAATGATATGTAGAAGAGGGCGGGTAAACTCAGGATGAATTGAAAGGATGTGAGGTCTTATGAGTCGGTGACAGGAAGACTAAAGAATTTATGTTTGAATTTATGTTTGCAATTCATAAATACTAAAGAAAACAAAAAGTTAGTTTTGTTGTTGTTCATTCTTTTAAGGCTCTATTGAGAACAGGAAGATGATAAAACAAAAATATTTTATGGGGGAAACTAGATGTCCTTTAAGTTTTCTTCTAGATCTAATTTCTATTAATCTATTTTTTAATTTTTACATTACAGGATGTAAAATGGACAATTTAGATTATGTTAAATTAAAAAGGGTTTTCACAAACAAAACCAATACAACTAAGATTAGAAGGGAAGCAAGAGACTTGGGTTGGGAAGGTGGGATTTACAGCAAGTTTCTCTAATAAAGCCTCATTTCTCACATATATAGAGAACTGAGCCAAATTTATAAGAATATGAGGTATTCCCCAGCTGATAAATGGTCTAAGGGTATGGACAGGCAATCTTAACAAGAAGAAATCAAAGCTATCTGGTGTTATGTGGAAAAGTGATCTAAATCACTATTGGTTAGAAAAATGCAAATTAAAACAACTCTGAGGTACCACCTCATATCTATCAGATTGGCTAATATGACAGAAAAGGGAAATGGCAAATGTTGAAGTGATGTGGAAAAACAGGGACACATGCACTATTGGTGGAGTTGTGAACTGATACACCCATTATGGAGAGTATTTTGGTGGAACCATCCCTTCTCAGAATAATGTTCTTAAATGTAGACAATAAAACAGCAATGTAGTACACACACATACACACACAGGATTACAAAGGAAATTGATTCTATTAAAATAATTATCAAAATATTTTAAAACAAGTTCATAAACCTCAAATTAAGAAGGTTTTACTCCCACTTTATTTTTCCCATGACAGACCATATCCAAAAATGTCCAATTTTTCATGCCACTATCTCAGAGACATGTTAGAAATATTGATAATCGGCGGAGCCAAGATGGCGGCTTAGAAGCAGCAAAGGACCACAGCTCCCACACAAACACGCTGAAAAACTCATAAAATGGGACGCTAAACAGATTTTCAAGCTCCAAAACTCTCCACAAGACAGAAAGCACATCTGTTGCTATAGGCAGCGCAGCAGGCGGGGCTCTTCGCTGCAGTCTGGGACCCGCGGCTGAAACCCTGGCGGCTCAGGCCCTGGGCCATCAGGCGGGGAACCACGGCTGCAGGAGAGCAGATCGGCTGCACTGGAGCTACAGTTACCACATTTATCAGGCCAGAAGACAAAAAGGCTAAGAGAAAGGTCAGTGGATTTTGCTAACTGGGGAGGAGAAGAGCAGGTCCGGCCAAACTGCTCCCAGGGCAAGGAGGCAGCGGGAGGCGGCTGTACCAGCAGGACCGGCTC
>CM053597.1:108742228-108753290 GCA_028646575.1 Pseudocheirus occidentalis | reverse complement strand
TGGGATCAATGTTCTGGGCTGGGGGGTAGGGACAAAAAGGGGAGAAAATTTGTAACTCAAAACCTTGTGGAAATGAATGATGTAACCAAGAAAATAAATTAAAATTAAAAAAAAAACTAAAAAAAAAAACAAAAAGAAATATTGATAATCAACTAAGGCTCTAGAGCAAAGCAAGTAGAATGGTAAAGTGACTCAAAACCTTGTTACAACAGTCTCTAATATCATTTAGCCTGAACAAGGCAAGACTTAGGTACAAGACTTATATTCAGATATTTAAAGGATTGTCATACAGAAGAGATTTGTTCTCTTTAACCACAAAGGTCAGAACTAGGCTTATTGGATGGAAATATATGAGGAAACATTTTAGCTCAAAATAAGGAAAATTTCTTAATGATTGGAGCTATCCCAATATAGGACAGACTGCCGTGGAGGATAATGAATTCCTCAAAGCTAGATGGGAACAGAGGCAGGTATTTATGTAGATGGGATTCATACTTAGGGCGAGAATTTTTCTAGAGAACTTGTGAGGATCTGCTTTCATATATACATATATGTTTGTATAAATATGTTCATATATGTGTTTATATATGCATACATATATTGTGTACATGTACACATATATGTGTGTATGAGTATAAAGAAATGTGTGTATTTGTGTGTATACCACTAATTGACTCTGATATTACGCCATTAGAATTTTATTCTTTTACATTAAAGCATTGTCCACTATTAACATTAATGCTTTGTCAGTCATTAGCTCCTTAATATACATTAACTTATTATTAGCCTCTGCCACATGGTAAATAGCTGAAAATAGATTTGATGGAGAAGTGTGAGAGGATGGGTTATGGGGAATCCCCAGGACAGGCTTGAGTGGGATTCCAAAGTGGGCAGCATAAAGACAATAGCTTCCTGGGAATGGGGGCAAGAGGGGAAAAGTTGGCACAAAAGACAGAAAAATGTCAAAAACACACTTCTTCATGAATGTACTGACTTCCCTACTTGGAATGCTCATGACCCAAGATTCATAGGCTCTAGGGAGTTTGATCCCAGAAATGACTTTTGTTTTTAGCTCCAAGAATGAGAGAGTTCAGCTAATGATTGCAAAAAGGTAGGGAAGTCAAGGGGGAGCTATTCTTGGCTTTCCTCTCCCTGTTGGCTTTTTAATCAACTTTAAGAGAATACCAATGTTTATAGATCTGGAGTGGACCTGCTGTGAGCATAAATGTATAAGCCACTCGTGGGTCCCTATCAAAATAGAAACCAGTGGGCAGTCTCGTCAGCACCACAGGTGGAGCCATTCTCTGCCTGCCAGCTGGAAGCTCCCAAGTAGGACACCTGCCACTGGCATGTTCTCTGCAACCTCATTTTCTATTCTGTTGCCTAATGTGACTTTTCTGTGGTCAGGTGTATTGGTCAGAGTTGCACTCAGGAGAAATCTGGATTCCTTATTCTGCCTCCAGTGCTTAATGACTCTTGGATGCGGACTAATCAATTAAATACTATTAGTCTCAGTTTCTCTACCTATAGAATGAAAATAATAATAGCTATAGCACTTGATTACAAGACTCTAAGAACCAAATGAGAAAAATGTATATAAAACACTTTGCAAACTTTTTAGTGCTATACAAATATCAGTTATCATCAGCAGCAGCAGCAGCAGCATTATCATCATCATCACCATCATCATCATCATCATCATCATCATCATCATCATCATCATCATCATCTTGTTCTCATACAGTATTCAATCAAAAACAGTCCTGGGACAAGGACATCCCTTGATGAACCAAGCAAAATTCTGATACTATCCATTTGTATTTAATGTCCTATAGACTTATACACGTGGGCAAAATAATTGCTTTTTGTAATTGAGGAAGTGTCAAGATGTAAGTTCATTCTCTGTAGACTCCCTGAAAACTTCCTGAGTGCAACCCCACTAGCAGAAAGGACAGTTAAGATTAGACAGATCTTATCTTCTTCCCCTGTGCTTCTGATCTCCTCTCCTGGGTTTCTACTTTTCACAATCTTTTTATTCCATGTATCTTGGAGATTCTGAGTTTTGGGAATGGAAATATCTATCAAAGACATTATTCTTAAATTTTTATGGATTACTATTACTTTCCTGGAATGCCCTGCCCCTTGTCTCTGCTTCCTGGTTTCCTTGGCTTTAAACTCAAATAAAATCCCAGATTCTGCAGGAGGTCACCCCTCCCTCACCCACTCCTCCCCATCTAAGATTACCTTCACATACTCTGGAAATATCTTCTACATACCTATGAGAATTTTATACATATTATTTATTGATATTTATTATTTATATATATATGTATTTTAATATATCCATTAGAATTTAATCTCATTCAGAATATTCTCATGTGAAATTGCTTTCTTCCCCCCCTTTTTTGTATCCCCAGAACCTAAGTTCTGGGAACAGTGCATGGAACATAGTAGTAAAAGCTTGATAAATGCCTGATGATGGACTTATGGAATTATCATTTAAGATTTCTTCCCTTTAAATGAGCCCTCCTATCAGCACTAGTCTGATCTCACAGCAAACAAATCTGTGGGTCTACCTTGAACCTATCTATACCTCCTTGGATAGGAATCTCAAAGCATTTAGAAACCCATAGTCACTAAATTTAGAGTCAATAATTAGAATATACTTTATGACCACATGCGTTTGCCTCCATTTTCCAGTTTCATTGTGATTTTACCACTCCATGTAGGAAAACTATAGTTTTAAAATGAAATTATGTTAGATTTTTTTTCTTTTTATCACTGGCATTGCTTGTTTCCCTGCCTTGTTTTGCGGTTTTATTCTGAACATTATCTTGGACATTTATATCTCTCAGGGATTTCTTTCCTTCTCTGTGTTCATGCTGTCACACCCCACCAAGTATCCATACTGTATTATTTCCCTACTTTGAATATTTCTTGATTTCGTTCACTTAAGAAAAAAAAAAGCATTTTGTGGCTCAACCTGAACAAGCAAGCTTTTGGTACCTAACAGAAGTGGTGTCCTATTTGAGACCGCTGTCCAAGTTGGAATCCACTGATAACAATACATTCCATGACACTTGCCTTGACTAAGAGAAAATATGACATACATATTTCTTCAAATATATTTTTATTTTATCTATTATAGATTCCTTCATTTCCACTGTAGATCAGCAAGGTCAACCTTGAAATAGATGAAGCTTTCTTTGGCATTTTCCCTTTTCCTCTATGCCCCTTTGTGGTTCCAATTTCCCCAAGATAACTAAACCATGTTTCATTTCCAATGGGCTTTGCTCTCAATTATCTACCATATTTAGAAATGCTCTGATGAATTAAAATTCTTTACTATGGCTCTACCATATTTTTTGAGGTGTTAATCTTCTCAGTGATATTTGAATTTTAGTAGAGGGCTCTTGAAAAGTGAAAAATCCTTCAAAAGGCCCAAAAGGAGTGAAGCTTAAATTGGGGACACTATAGGCATTGTAGTAAGCAGTGGGTGACATATTTGAGGCAGAGTAGAATCTTCTGGGGTGTTTTTGTCCATCTGATGGGTGATATTGCACTTAACCTGCTTTTAAACATCATAGGAACAGAAATTTAAAGCTGGAAGTAATCCAAGCAATAATCTAATTCAATCTGTTGATTTTATAGAGTGGAATTGAAGTATAGGGAGGTTGAATCACTTGCAAAGGGAGAAGTCAGTGAGTATGAGAGACAGGACTTGAACCCAGGTCCTTTGATTCTAAAACTATTGCTCTTTTCACTGTACTACACTGCCTCCTCAAGACTTATATGTTTGTATACATTTTATTCATATCTAAATTTGTAATGTATTTTTGTATCTACTTCCTGAAAGCATCATCTAAGTACATTTGATTTATTTGTATAGCACAGTCATGTCTATGAAGGTACTCAATTGGATCATGACATATATATATATATATGTACATATATACATATTATTATTTAGTATTTATTAAGCACCTGCTTTGTGCCAGAACTCTTCTAAATTCTGGAGGATACAAAGAAGGGCAAAAAAAGACATTTAATTTAACTTTGATGCAATTAAATATCCTTGATTAAATACCTGTAACATGCCCAGGATTTAATAACTGTATTTTCCTATCCTTTTGCATTTTTTTTTAGTCAGTCCAAAGTACAAGGGCCAAAAGAAATGAAATAAGCTCTAAAAAATCCCTATCTGTGCCAAAGTAGAGATGTGTAAGTTTTGGCCTAAGAATATCTGCATTTGTACATAATAGATTTGCAATTTCATATACAATCATCTTTTTTAATATTGTATTCTGGAAATGCTTGTTTAATTTCATGAATTAAATTTAAATTTAAATGAAATTTAATAATATGTTTATTAAATTTATAAATAAATTTTAAAATAAATTAAAATTAAATTTAAATTTAAATTAAATTTCAAAAAAAGGGAAATATAGTGCCTAGGGCAGTGACTGGAATGACAGAGCCTATGCTCTTCTCAACATGTTGCCCCTAAATATATACTTGCAAGTAGAGATTATTGACACTTTCATGAGGTGCAATCTAAGAGAACCCAAAAGGAAATAACTTCAGTTTAAAAAGAAGTCATTCCTTTTAGAATCCAGATATGCCTCATTTTAATTTTAAATATTATTTATAGTCTATTTGATTCCATACCTACATAAAGCAAACTTTACGTGCTTTTTTCTCCTTTACGAGGAACTGACCAATAAATTGATCTTTTTAGGTATTATGTAAATATATCATTTATTTGTTTTGGTTTGGATCCATAATTTCATCAGTGTGGAGAATTCCCAGCATTGAAATTGACTCCACTGATGCAGATCAGTAAATCATCTGTAACATATAGTTGTGCTGAGTGACCTTGGGCATTAAGAATTTAAGTGACATAGAAAGTATTTAAGAGTGGCAGCTAGGTGATATAGTAGATAGAGAACTGGTCCTGGAGTCAGGGAGATCTGAATTCAAATTTGGCTTCAGACACTTACTAATTGTGTGACCCTGAGCAAGTCACTTAACCCCTAATTGCCTCCCCCCCCGCACAACCTCGCCAAAAGTATATAATGGAGGGAAAACTTGAACTCAGATCTTCTTCATTCCTAGACAAGCACTCTGTCTACAATGCCTGTCTGCCTTTCATAGTAACAACTGTAAAGTCACATGCACTAATGCAACAACAATAATGTGTCAAAAACAACCATTCATGTGATCAAAGGAGTCTAAGCTCATCCTTATTTTAGGAAAGTATCTTATGTTTTGTGATATCACACTAATAAGGTAAAAGGATTTTTTCTTTCTTGACAAAGCCCCTTGCAATGGAAGGCAACTGTAATATTCATTTTGAAATTTGATAGTACTCTCTTGTGTGAGTTTTAGGAATATTTGAAACCCATTGCATATAAATTGTATTATGGAAAAGCTGTATAAATATTCTATTATGGCACATGCTGTTCTAAGGATCTGTCAGGATTTCCTTTATACACTCCATTTTGAGTGGTATATAAATCAGATGTAAAAATTCATGTTGGACTGAAACTCAGCACAGAAAGCCTCCTCCAGAGGCAAATGCTTTTTTTCAAAATGTGGTTTGAATTATATTGGTCATTTTTAAGTTATAGAACTGCAGAAAATGCATTTGTGGGTTTGAGGGGGAAAACTTTTTTTTCCATTTTTATAACTCATTAGGAAACTTTACAGGCCTTCAGACCATTTTGTGGTTTAGAACTCAGGTTTTTCCCTAAAGTAATATTAGGATTTGAATGGTGTCTGCTATAATTCAATGATAGCTCTTCTGAAAAATTTCTCTCTCTCTCTCTCTCCCTCTCTCCTCTCTCTTTCTCCCTCTCTCTCTCACCATGTATGTGTATATATATATATGTATATATTCATATATATGTTACATGCGGATATATATATATGTCTATTTTTTATTCTAGGCATGCTTATTCATTCCATAGGTAAAACTTCAATGAGTGTCATTACTAGATAGTTTTCTTTATTGAAAAAAAAATAGAAATAAGTTAAGCCTGACATGCTGTTTCTTTGTTCTTGGCAGCAATTCAAGTTTGGTAAGCATAAGTAACTTCCTATCTATACCAGATTACAGCATATAATGTATACACTTTCAAAACCACATTTTAATCTTACATAATAATCCACTTGGTAAAATAGTACTTTGTTTTTAGCCCTTAAAACTGTATCCAAAGCCCTATTTTTCTGAAAAATAGCAAGTTATAAAACATTAAATAAATATCTATTAAGGATGATCTTATTAAATGTCTCAAATATATGCAAACTTAAAATGCTGAAGATATGTCTTATAAAATTGTAATAATGATATTATCTATGTTTTTAAAATTCCATAATCAAAGATTTCCTAAGTGGGTGGGTAACCAAATTTTACGGCAAACAGACAAATAATCATCTTAGCATACAGAGATGTTGTAACTCTACTTTTATGTTTACAGATAACTTTACAATGCAGATTTGAGGGAATTTTATTCATACTTAACAGAGCTGAGTACAAAACACAAGCCCTACAAACTTGAGGGAGAAAACACGAGTACTTCATTGTTGCCCCTTTTAAAATAATAGACCATTAGGTGTTTTTTTTTTAAATCAGCATCAACGTTTTGTATGAATATGGCACTTTCTGCTTTTTAGCGTGTCACTTACATTATCTGGGTGGATCTTCAAAAACTGAAAAGCTAGATGACAGAAAGGATGTGATTCGTCACAGTTCACACAGTGTTAGTGACAGAGCTGCAACAAGAGCCTGTATTTTTTAGCACCACGTACAATGCTTTTTGCATAGCACAATTTTTAACATGGTTTGAAGACACACTCCTCTCCCCTTTGCCTGTTCCGCATTAGGAACTGGCAGAATGGACAATCCCAGAAAACAGTCAGACCACTGATTGATGGAGCAATAGTTTTATTTTTTTATTTGGGGACTTTTCAAGGAGGAGCTGAGGAAGAGTAGCAGTAGACTAATCTTTCCTTTAAAAAGATGATCTGGTAGCCTGATACCATGTGAATTTAATCAATCTATGGAATAGAGGTAATAAAAACCAGACATTCTTTATTATAATTTATAAATGGGTTTTCAAATCTACCAAAGATGTTAACAGCTCCCAAATATAGACCAGTATATCTGAATTGCTTAATTTCTGTTAATTTTTTAACCACACTTAGCTTATTGTTTACAATTTCTCCAAGGATTTATTTATCATGATAACCTATTACATTTTAGTATTTAAGTACTATAATGACTGGCTTGATCACAGTCAAAATTCTTAGATACTTCTGTTCATCGCTTCATTGTGTCTTTATGATTTTAATATTGTAATCATAGCTCTCACAATATGACTAATCGGAGACATCAATCAAAAGTTCCTTATAAATGAACTAAAAAAGTCAGTCAGAAAATTTATCCGTTTCAAGTAGTAAGCTATCTTATAAGATCATAGGAGGTAATAATAGGAATTTTTTTTCCAGTTAGAAAACCAAGTAGTATTCACTTTTTGAAGCAGTGTTTTCATTCATTTGTTTCAGACTACACTTTTAGGCACATAGACTGGAAATCAATGAACTTATAACTTCATTTATCATTTGTACATGTGAAGGAGTTAAGCTTTCTATTAGGGAGCAGGGGGGAGCACTTACCAGTTTCCCAGTCTGCATTGAATTAGCCATTGGTGGTACTGTGAGAGGTTAAGGGATTAAAAATATTTGGTGCTCTCTCTTGCTTTAGACTCCTTCAAAAACCTGTACCAATTAATGTGCACATACTCCACTACCTGCCTATACTCTATCATACATCTACATGCTTTATGATTTAGAAGAGGTATGCTCTATTAAGTGATAAGACTGTTTGAATAAAATGAACCTCATTAAAGTCAAGTAGAATTTTAAATGCATATCATACAGTACAGTCTAAAGTACAATGACTATTTCTTTTAACAAATGAAATATGTATGACATGAAATATTCAAGCTTCTCAAGACTAAAAACTATAAGATATAACCTCACCTTGATTTTACCTTTAAGCATCCTCTTAGCTGTCTGTTAGTTATTACTTCTTGTGATTTTTCAGGCTCTTGCTCCCTTTCCTTCTTTTGACAGACCAAGGTATAGTTTCCGCCATTATTGTTTGACCAAAATGTGCCAATAGAAGTTTCATAACGTATACAAAATTCAATTCTAGCGCCATCTTTTTGATAAGGAGGAACCAATGAAATCTTAAAGGAGAATTGATCAGTTTCACCATCACAAGAATTAGGGACATACTCAGCTAAAATGTCGTAATACGTCTCCCAGTTATCTAAAGACATTCTAACATAAACTAACTTCTCAAAAGAAACATTCAAGACTCGGATAGTGCCCTTCATAGTGGTAGCCCCAGTTAAGAACTCCATCGACTCCAGGATTGCCTTCTGAACCTGCAGCTTCTGCATCAGCACTTCTTTTGACGAAGGCAAATCAAACAGTGGAGATAAAATATATTCCTCTGTGTGGAAAACATCATCCCTTAAGTCAAAATGTGATGATGCTCCTCCTGGTACATCCCAACTGTCAAATTCTTTAACAGATACAAGATTGAATCCAAAGGCATCAGCAAATGAAACTCTTCGGGAACCTGAAGAAGGAGTATCCAGGTATGGATAATCTGATTCAGAAGAATTAGAGCCTCTTCGACTTGGGAGAGGGGAGAAGCGGGGCTTGAAGCTATCTTTAATTTCTTCATCTTCAGAAAGGGAATCAGATAAACCGGGAACTTCTAAAAAGTTATCCTTGTTAATCTGTACAGTTTCTTCAGAAGACTCCATTGGGCTCTCTGATATAAACCAAGGGAGAACTGGACAACTAGTAGCAACTGATATTTGAGATACTGAGATTTAAAACAAGGATAATGTTACAGTTGACATTGCAGAAGGGAGTCAGACCTAAATATAGAAGCGCTGGCGTGTAAACTATTCTGGCTAGCTTTCCAGAGGCCTTTAATTTGATCACACCAATGTTACTCTGTCCAGGCTAAGTTTCACATTTAATCCTCAGTTTAAAAAAAAAGTTATGTATTTGTCTATGGGCAAACCCCCAAAGTAGCATTTTAAAATCTGAATCTACCTTGTCAGAGATTTGAAAATGTGTCACTTGAATTAATTTCCATTAAAGATAAAGCTTTTCATGTTTGTTGATGTTTGGTTTTGTTTCTTATTATACTCATTCCTGTCTTGGATGAAATCAGTGCACCTTTTTGGCATCCATGGAAGCCAGATGATCCCCGTGCCTCTGCTACACCCTGCTGTTAATTAGGCACCGATCTAAATCAATCCAATAAAACTTTATTAGACTTCTACTATGTGCAAGACACTCAGGCTACAGATACAATTTTTTAAAAAATCATGGAGCATCCATTTAGACCTGAATGGAACTCCAAAGTCATCTAATGCAAACAACTTCATTTTATAGATATGTAAACTGAGGCCCTGGAAAGTAAAGAGGCTTTCTCAAAGTCACACAAGGAGTAAACATCAGAGGTGGCACTTGAACCCTGAGTCCCTGTACTCCTTTCACTATACCAAGACTCTTTTTTCAAAGACCTTCTAGTTTACTGAAAGCATGCAATTTGCAAACAAATAAGTCCATACAGGAGGAAAGAACATTAACAAGTAAGGGAGTCAGAAGAGGTTTTCCACATTTGCAAGTTACTATTAAGTCTTCCGGGGTACAATAGGTATTGTTAGGTACCATAGTTTCCAGAGTAGTACATTTTTTCAACAGGGAACACCTACCTTATGCCTAGGGAGAATCTGCTTGAATGTGTTACCTTTTTTTTTTTGCGTTTTTTGGAGGGCAGTTGGGGCTTGACTCATCCAAAGTCACACAGCTAGCTTTTGTGTTAAGTGTCTGAGGCCGGATTTGAACTCAGGTTCTCCTGACTCCAGGGCCAGTGCTTTATTCACTGTGCTACCTAGCCGCCCTGAATCTGTTACTTAAAAAAAAATTGTTTGGTTCCTTTTAACTAATTTGTATTAAAATGCACAAAAATGCCCTAAACTACTTGACTTCAGCATATTAAAGAAGTTCATTGGTAAAGTGAACTTGACCCTGAAAAGAATCAAGTATACAAAATGTTCAGCTGATTGCCCCACCATCTTACCAGTCACCCAGGTTTGAAACTTCAGAGTCATCCTCATATCTTCATTCTCCATTCTCACCCTTAGCATACAGTCAATGGTAAAACTCCTGTCAGTTCTAACTCTGCTATAGCATTTAACCTCTTCTTTCCAGTCATATAGCCATCACTCTAGTTCAAGCCCTTGTGACTTTATATCTGAATTATGGCAACCACCTCTTAATTGGCTTCCTTTATTCCATTTCCTCCTATGTCCAATCCATCTTCCACACACATCTGCCAAATAAAACCCCATCCTTCAGCATAGGTCTGTGTCACTCTCCCTGTTAAATAATCTTCAGTGGCTTCCAGCTGCCTGTGGAAGAAATACAAACTCCTCAGTTTGGCATTTAAAGCTCTTTGCAGTCTGGTTTCAGTCTTTGTAGGCCTCTTTTACATTGCTTCCCTTATTATGCTCCCCTCATACTACTCTACATTTCAGTCAAACCAATCTAATTTTTATCTCCTGAACTCAGCATACAATTTACCATCTCCATGCCTGGACTGTACCCCCTCCTCACATCTGCCTCCATAGATACATAACATCCTTTAAGACTCAATTCTAGTGCCATCTTCTACGAAGTCTTTCCTGACCTCTCTTGTGGTTAATACTCTTTCCCTCTTCAAATTATCTTATTTATTTGTGCAAATTTTATATTTCTCAGTAGAATATAAATTCAACGAAGGCAGTTTCTGTTCTGTATTCCTAGCACCTTGTACATATGTAATGTTAATGAAATCAGAAGATCTTCCATGCCCCTTTCCATTGGCACCTAGTAAAGGCACTTAGCTCCTTACTTCAAGTTAACTCCTTGGGAGTAGTTAACACCTTAACAGGAAGGGGCAGAACAGGGAGGAGCTCTACTGTATATA
>CM053597.1:108731719-108742128 GCA_028646575.1 Pseudocheirus occidentalis | reverse complement strand
TATAAGGAAGAGAATCAGCAGGACCATCAGATTTTCTCTCAGTCACCACCTGGAGACTGCACCTTTTGCTGAGATCCTCCTTCTGCAGCTTTTACTGAGAACTTCCAGGACCAGGATGAGGAACTGTGGTGAGTCTGAGAGGGATCCCTGCTTGAGGGAGCCTGTTCTATTTGTGAAGGCTTGGGAATGTGGGTGTTCACTGCATTAACCATGTGTATCAACTTAGTGACCACTGTAATGACTTTGGCTTTCTGATTCTGGGACTTGTCCTTCTGGTTTTGGGACTCGGTGTTCTGGTTCCTGAATAAAGACCTTTGTTCTGCCCTCCATGTGGAGAGTTTGCTACATTTTGTGATTCATAACTATACCAGCATATTCACAACTACCATGAGTGTTGTGAATATTGCATTATTGACAACATATTAGTTGTTAAGTAAATGCTCATTGAGTTCAATTCAAGTCTTTCGTGTGTCCCCTATACCCCAAGACTGGGATATTATTCTGTGTGACCCAATAAAATACTGGAAGAGAGGTTGTCATGGTGCCATACGAATGCTTATTCTTTCCCTGCCTCGTACATATAGCATAACACACTGTAGATAAGCATTCTCCTGAAACCTTAGTTCCTATGACTAGCTATAGTTATAGTTGTTATAGTTATAGTTCCTATAACCCAAGGTATCTGTAGTAGATAGTGATGGAAGCAAGGAAAAGAAATTAGAAAGGAATGTCCAAAAGCAATTGATTATAACCCTCATGGTTCACAAATTATATAATAATGAGGACTTGTGGAGAAATCTGTCTACTGAGGTCACTGAGTCCATACTCTTTACCATAGTACTGTTGAAGGCATACCTCAGGACTCTATAAGGTATAAGCACTTCCAATTTCTTCCATTTTAAAGGATAAAAGTGCTGCCACAAAGAATACAATACATCTCAACATTCAAAAACATCCCTGCTATTTGTCCTAAACTTTCTTTTCTTAATTTTATCTCTTTGTAAAGTAGTATTCCCTTGATTCATGGTAATCACTGTCTCTCTTTGGAGTTTATAACCTTCACTTAATTGTAGACAGTTGTCATGTTCCTCCTTAGTCACCACTTAGCAAAAGCTTAGAGATTTCATCTTTTTTAATCTTTTCTCACATGTCAATCCCTCCAGCACTTTTTATCATTTTGTTACTCCTCTCTGAACTCCTTCCAGTTTGCCTCTATTTTTTCTGTTAATGAGGTGCCGGCAGATGAATGCAATATTATAGAATAAGTCTCTCTGGGGTTGTAGAGAGAAGTATGATCAACCTGCAGCCCCACGACATGGGGTTTTTCTGTGTGCCATCCAAATCTACATTGTCTTCTTCCTTTTCAGTAACAGAGAAGAGACTAACATCCAATTTCATCTACTATCACTTCTGCTTAAAAAAAAACAAAACATGATTCCTTCCTAGGTTTCCCCTTTTCAAATAACATATTGCATTATATCATTAACCACTTTACAAAATAAAATCTCACCTTATTTTATTCTATTCGATTTTTAAATTTTTTTCAGAATAGTTAAAGGCCCTTAAAGGTTCGTATAAAGGAACATGTGAAACCAAAGATTTAATATTTAAATATAAAATGTATGCTAATATGAATGCAGAAGTAGATATTACCTATAGGTTTATGTCTAGAAATACTTGTAAATGCCAGCTGAATTTCTGTTGTCTAAACCTTTTATTCCACACACTCACAATTATTTTTAAATGTAAGAGCTGAAATCAATGGAGTATGTACCAGGTGAAACTCCGGGTAGGACTGAATTTATAAGCTAAGAAAGAGATCTTTTCTTTTTTGTCTTTAATCACAGAATCATAAAATCTTGGAGTTGGAAGAGATTTTACAGGTTAAAAGTTCCTTAAAAGTTCAGTATTCCTTAATTATATTGTTTAGCCTTAAACCAATTCAAATGATGATATTTGAGCACTAGGGACTTATGGTCACTTAATGTATGAAATATCTGCCACCCACGTACCTCAGCATTCTTTTAGAGGATTAATCATAAGGTATTTGAAAGTACTCTTAGATCTTTTGAAAAAAGGTATTATATAAAATATACACCGTCATAGCATGTTTAGACTATAAGGGACCTTAGAAGACAATAATTTCATTTTACATGTGAGAAAACTAGGCTCCAAAAAAGTTATGTTGCTTGTGCAAGGTCATATAGCTAGTAAATGCCTTTCTGTTCTTATTAGGCATGTATATAAGTTACAACAAGTCATCTTGTTGTCTCATGTACCAACAGCCATTATTAGCTATTTATAGTAAACTCATCATTACAAGGCATGTAATTTGACTTTTAGGGTCACAGGGTAACAGGTTTGAAGGGAAGGAATTTTAAGAAAAGAAAAGGTAAGGATAGAAAAACTCATGTTTGTAAGTGGAAGGGAAGGAGCTAGTGGAAATAGATAAACAGAAAGAGCAGACCATCAATAAGTCAGTTAATCAACCTTGAAGCATTTATTAAGTACCTCCTCCTCCTCCTCATACTACTAGCTTGGTGTTTGGGAGGCTCCAAAGGAAAAAGTAGGAGAGAAGAGGTATTAGATTCCATACCCAACTGAAGGTCTACATAGCCATTGTGCTGATTTCACTGTTTTACGCCTTTGAAACTTGGACAGTATGGCAGCGCCATGCCAGGAAGCTGCATTACTTCCATTTCAGTTGTTTTAGGAAGATTCTGAAAATCACCTGGCAAGATACGGTACTAGACACTAAGGTCCTGCCAAACATTCAAGCTCTACAGGACAGAGTGAAACTCCAATGGGTTGACCACGTTGTTCGAAAAGTATATTTGCCTAAAAGGTTATTTTACAGAGAACTCACACAAAGCAAGTGCTCGTATGGAGGTAAAAAGAAGTGATACTGGGACATTTTACAGGTCTCTGTGAGGAACTTTGGAATTGGTGGTGAGACATGGCACAGAACCACCCATCATGATGGGCCCACATCACAGAAGGCACTGTGTTCTATGAGCAAAGCAAGAGTACAGTAGCTCGAAAGAAACAAGATGCCCAGATTTAGAGACATCTCCACTCCAAATGTTCATATGGACTATTTGTGTCATATTGGCCTGATCAGTCACACTTGGACACTCTGTACTTTGACTCTGACATGGTGAGGTCATTTTGTTCCTCTTCAGGCACAAAGAACAACCAACTACCATGCCAGGTAATATGTTAGGCGCTAGGAATAAGATGATAACAACAACCAACTTACTTTCTTTGGGGAAAACATCATATACACACATTATGAAATATTTATGATGTTACCACAAGGTAATTTGGGGAAGATAGGCACTGGAAACTTTGCAGAGATTAGGAGAGGCCTAGGATGAATCTATGAGGACTGATGGGAAAAAAGCTTCAGAGGAGGCTTCTCAGATGGAGTGGTTACCTTTGGAAGAACTACCTCATTCTTTTTTTTTTCTTTTTAAGGGGGGAAGGCAGGGAAATTGGGGTTGTGACTTGCCCAAGATCACACAGCTAGTAAGTGTTAAGAATCTGAAGTTAAATTTGAACTCAGGTCTTCCTGACTCCAGGGCTTGTGTGCTATTCACTGCACCACCTAGCTGCCCCAGAACCACCTCATTCTTGAAGAGTAAATGGAAAGAGAAAAAGATATTTAAAAGCAGTGAAAGGTTTGGAGGTTTGGAGTAGAGAATTGCTCAAGTTCATAGTGGCTTAATCTCTTCAGTAAGGTAGGAGTTCATGTCATCTGCTGAGAGTCAGGGAAATGAATGATTAAAGAGATAATAAAATAAATTAAATAAAAATTGTATTTAAAATAAATATTATTTAATATTTAATTAAAATAAATGCTATAAATAAGTTGAAATTATTTAAAATACTAAAATAAAATGAAAAAGTTTCAATAGGTAAAGATGAAAGCTTAATATGTAATAGACTAAAGTTTGTAAAAAAAAAAAATAGCCTTACCCTGTAACAACGAAGAAATCAGCTAATTTTGGATAACATGAATTTTTATTCTGTTCAATTGTCACAGTTTTGTAACAGTCCGACATTGTATGGTGGCTTTGTTATGTGGAAGGAAGATGGTCAGGATAACTCAGGTTGGGAACTAGCAAGAAATAAATGGTATGGAAAGTCAAGGGGGCAAGGAATCCAAGGTTAAAGATAAATACATGATTGAAATGGTGTGCTGCAGCACAGTAGGTAGAGCAGTGAATTCAAAGTCAGGAAGACTAGGATTCAAACCTCACCTTTGCTAGCTGAGTGACCCTGGCAAAGTCCCCAAACCTCTCTGAGCCTAAGTTTCCTCATCTGCAAAATGAAGGTGTTGGACTCAATGATATCCAGTGTCCCTTCTCACTTGAATAGATGACTCTGTGATCCTGTGAAATGCCTGCACCATAGTGTTCAAAGAAGTATAACAAGGTGAATGAAGACAAAACAAAGGTAGTGAAATGAGAAAATTAGGAAGGACCTGAAGATGTGATGTGGGTGAAAGAGGCAGGTTCAAGCAGAAGGAATCATAATATAATGGAAAGACCACCACATTTGGAGTCAGAAGACATAGGTTAGTATCCTTTTACTAACTATAATCTATTGATGAACTATATCATCCCAGGTAAGTTACTTAACTATTCAAGTTTCAGTTTCTTCATCCTTTTTTTAAAGGGAGGAAGTAAGTCCTAGAGAGAGAAACAGTAATAGACTAGATGATATCTAATCTTTCCAACTCTAAGATTCATTAAATCCAAAATATCATCCTCTGAAAGGGTAGGAGAGACAGAAGGATTTAGTGATAAAAGGGGGGCATCAGATGTCAAGATTTGGGGGATGGAGTTATTTCAAATGAAAGTGAGGTCTAAAATCTGGTTATTCTGGCGGGAAGATAAAGTATAGTTGAGATAAGAGTTAATGAAGACATGGAACTCTGAGTTCAGAAGATCAGAAAAATCACAAGTGCCATACAGGTCTGCCAAGATGGAGAGAAAAGCTCTGAAGCAAGCATTATAAACATTTAGAAAGATCGGACTGTCCTGGAGTTTGGCAGATGACGGCAATAATGTAATGGGGGAAGGGATGGTTTGCACTACTACCTAAAGAAGGAAAGTAATTGATTGATGGTGACAGAATTACGAAACAAGAGAACATACTATTGCTTTCTAGCAGGCTGTGAATCAGGAAGAGCAAAATAAATGTCACTAAAAAGTGTTGTTACTGTCTCTTTCTCTCACTAGGCCCTGTTCTCTCCCTCAAAAAAAAAAAAGGATGAAGAAACTGAATCTTGAGTAGTTAAATAACTTACCTGGGATGATTTACTAATTGTACCAATACAATTGTATTAATACTAATTGTACTAATACAATCCCTTGCACATAGTTGGCATTTAATAAGTATTTGTCAAATAAATGGTTAATTAATTAATCATGAGATAAGGTACTTTGCAATCCTTAAATACCAGCTATTATTATTAATTATTGAAAGGTTGTGTACAAGTGATTCCGTTGACACCAGAGAGTATACACAAAAGATATAACTGAATGAATTTGACTTTAACAGTCTCCGAAGTCCCTTTCAGAGATAGATCTACGATCCTAATTCTCCATCCCTCGCAAATCATAGAGTCAGATTTTTAACATAAGTGAAATCATGGAAGCAAAAAGGTACTAGTCCTCTTTACTCCTGCAAACACAGACTGATCCAATGCTGATAGAGAACTTGAAACTTGCTCCACTCATGACAGGGCACTTCTGTCACAGTTTCAATGGCAAGAGCACACATTCATTGCCATGAACGAGCAATTTCCCCCACTGTGCTCCCCAATCGTACAAGAGACCTCTCAGTATTGAGACTTGTTAGTTCTTAATGAGTCAACCAGTCACCATTTATTGTACTACATTCAGAGAATTCCATAAGGAGCCATGGTTTATGAAGATGGTTGCTTTATTTATTTGCCTGAGTGTCATGGTATGACTTGCAGTTACTGTTTAGATATCTCTCTACCAAAAATGACAATAATCATCTCACGGGATATGGATGATGACTAGCTGAATTGGGAATCCAGGACTGCTTAGGCCACTGTAAAATCATTTTTTAAAGTATAGCTCTATGTAAAAAAAAATGAAGATGTGAAAGAAATACTCTATTAAAAACAGGTATCAGGAGTTAGAGTCTTTAGAGGAAATGTGATAAATAGATACTGTCACTATTTCCACCTGATTGTAAAGATTTTTTAACTTAGGAATGAACTATTTCCTTTCCCCAGGAGACTAATAGGGGTATAAATTGGGGGTGGGGAGGGTGTCTCATAGGATTTAAAATTTGGAACCTTTTTTTAGGTGGGCACAGGAAAAATGTAGTGGAAAATTTTCTCTTGACTGGCTGGGAGGTGACATTTTTGTGAGGTGTTTAAGCTCTGGAAACAATAATGGCTGTACTGGACCAGTGATTAATAATCTTGCTCTGTGTAATTATAAATTCTGCAGATTCCATGATGATTAAAAGCAGGAAATGAATAAAATGCATTGGCCCTACCATATCTGAACATTCTCCTTTTCCAGGCTCCCTACTACTACTCTTATTACAAAGTAACATACGCAGCACTCAGATACCTCAAATTCAAAAATATTTTCTAAAATCCATTGAGTCATTCTGCTCAGTTCCACATAATTCCTTGTCACTCAGTCATCTGCTGCTCAGGGTTATGGAGTTTGGAAGCCAGGTGGGTGAATTCACTTTTCACCAAATCCCTATGAGCTTTTGTCTAAACTGTCTGGCTACACAAAAGATCAGCTTGAAACTTATTGCTCACCTCTTATCTATTCAATGGTTTGATGGAACAGCAAGGAATATCGTTAAAGACAATGAGGCATCAACTCCTTTAATTATTCTCTCTTAAGAATCTGCCATTTCAGACCGTCTATTTCTGATTTGGAATCATGACATTTTAACCTCTTCTTGATTAAAGGTTTCTATCTCCATCTCAAAGAATGCTTACTTATAGGTGGTTTTGCACAAATGGCTTAACCTTTCTGCATCTCAGTTTCATCTGTTATAAAATGGAAATAATTACAATATGTTCTGTCCTCCCAGCATGTAGCATGCATGCTCTATGCCTGGTCTCCCTGTGAGGTCAACAGTAACTCCACATTTGGAAAGGGAGATAGATAATAAGTGGAGATCTGAGACTTAGGAGTGGGGCAAAAAGCAGGATTCGAGGTGGAAAAAAATGTGAGGAATGTGTCACTGAGGTTCTGGAGTTCTTTGCCACTAGGATCTGAGATAGAGATAGACAGACACATAATAGAGATGATAGAAACAGATAGAGACATCTTGCTTTTAGCTCAACTTTCTTACACTCATATTTCTCCCTTTCAATAAGTATTGCTCCTGTTGCCCTCAAAAGGAGTCCCTGCATAGAGCATACATACTAAATACCTTCCAGACTCTGATTTGGCCATGAGTGAACTACTTGGCAATATTTATTTCCATCCAGTTGCTGAACATGGTACTGATAGAGACAAAAATATCTAAAACGAACGTTTCAAGATGGAGGAACTCAGGCAGTGTGGTTGGGTTAAACAAATGATTATATATGGAAAATTGAGAAGGTTTTCTTTAATCTCATTTGGGATTTTTCCATGACAGAGTATACTACAACCCCAATCCTAATTGGAAAAACTAAAGCAGGGACAGAAAATACAAACTGCATTGGTGTAAGTTTTCTCTGATCTCATCAATGTGTTTTCCATGAGATGGTACACTATACTCTTAGAATCAATCTGAGCAATACTGAAGTAGGAACAAAGACTGCAAGTCCATGCCATTCTAAAGTTAAAGCTTGAGAAAAGTAAGCCATAGAGAAGGGACATGAAATAATAGTGAATTGTTTTCAAAAAGAGGTTTCTTCCATGTCTACTTCTTTTTCTACAAATCTGTGGTGTCACGGCAAGATGGAAAAAGAAAAGTAGGCCATAATCTGGCAGGCAAGAATGTGACCTTACCAAACCAAAAGTTGGTGGAAAAGTCCAAACTATAGAATTATAGAATTTTCAAATTATAAGAGTCTTTAGCAGTTAACTAGTACAACTCATATCTGGAAAAGGATCCCTACTACCACATGCCCAATAAGGGGCTGTATAGACTCTTGAAGAGAGCCAATGATGGAGGGCTAAATACCAGGCAAGGCAGATCATTCCAATTTTAACAGCTCTAATTGCTTGGGAATCTTGCTATTAAACTTTTATTTTCCACACTGAAACCCTGTGTTCTACCTTCTGGAGCAGAACAGAACTAATCTTCCTTCTGAATGATAGCTCTCGAAATACTAGAAGGAAGGTAGAACCCTTATTCTTTGGCAGCACTCTTCACAGATAATGGATTTTTCATCTGGGGAAGCTCCCTCAAAAACACTGATTTCTTCACTTTGGAGACTGTCACAGAAATGATTGAACAACAACAAATAGATTCATAGTGAACTATAGATTTGGCCTAGGCGCTCTTCTATATCTTTAAGAATAAGGTCGCCTGTTCTTGCTGGGGGCCAGCACTTTTACAAGTTAAGGATTCCATGTCTTTCTTACTCTTTTTTTCCAGTGTGAAAACAGCAAAGCTTTGATAATCAAAAGAGCTGGGTCTTTGTTACTTACTACTTGAAATGCTGGGTGTAATGGATAGAATGCCCAACTTGAAGAAGATGAGTTTGTCTCAAATACTAGTTGTGTAACCCTGGATAAGTCATTTAATTTTTCAATGCACGAATTTGAAATTCTGTAAAACAAGGACATTGGATTCAGTGGCTAATAACATCCTTTCCAACTTTAAATCCTTGATCCTGTGATCCTGGACCTCTTAAACCTCATTTATGACTTGCTTCCTCAGGCCCTCTTGGACCTCTGAACCCAGTGTCTAAAGCCCACAATGATTCACAGGAAAGTTGAAGAAGTCTACAGGGGTTAATCAGGAATCATCCTCAAAGGGAGCCTAGGTACAAGAAGATGCCAGTAGAATAAGTTAGGTGATGTAAACCACTGAAGAGCATTGCCAGAAACAAAACCAAAATCAACTATTTGTGAGAAATTGTAAAGTATGTTAAATGCAGGTAGATCAAGAAGTGGCCTCAAAATCTAGTACACAGAGAATATTATAAGAGGGCAGGGAACAGTGAGTCTGCCACGTGGGCTTGCCAGAATTGTTTACTCTTGGAGATATCACATCTGATGGTGATCTTCAGCTGTATCTACACACACTTTCTTGTACTTCCACAAAGGTTTCTGTCTATACTAAAAAGGTAAACAATGACTCTCAAAATATTAGTAGCTCTTTGAAAGAATTAAGAACTGATCATCTCAATTGCCAACTGTGATGTCAGAAGACGCATGATGAAACATTCCTCCCACCTCCTGATAGAGGGGTGATGTGTTCAGAGCGTAGACTGAGACATAAAGAGTATTCGACCAGGAGTCAGGAGGACCTAAGCTTAAATCTAACCTCAGATATGTACTAGCTGTGTGACCCTGGGCAACTCACTTGACCTCTGTCTGCCTCCATTTCTACATCTCTAAAATGGGAATAATAATGGCACCCGCCTCCCAGGGTTGTTGTGAGGATCAAATATTATCTGTAAAACATTTTACAAACTTTAAAGTGCTATCTAAATGCTAGCTAATAGTGTTAATATGTATATATATTCATACATATGTATATATACACACATAATTTACATGTATAATTTCATTAATTGAATGTTTTTTATTTTTTAAAATCTTATTTAATATTATATTTTCCCCAATTACTTATACAAACAATTTTAACATTCTTCACCCCCTAACTTTGAGTTTCAAATTCTCTCACTCCTTCTTCTTCCTCTTCATTGAGATGGCAAGCAGTTTGACATAGGTTATACATGTGGAGTTATACAAAATACATTTCCATTGCTATTAAAGGAAAACCAGACAAAATGCAAGAAAAATGAAGTAAAGGAAAACTATCTTTGATCTGCATTTAGGTTCTTCTAGTTCTTTCTCTGGAGATGGACAGTACCTCTCAGCATAAGTCCTACAGAACTGTCTTGGTTCTTTGTATTGCTAAGAATAGCTAAGTTATTCATAGTAGATTATCATGCAATATTGCTGTTACTGTGTATAATGTTCTCCTCATTCATATTGGTTCATGTAAGTCTTTCTGTTTTTTCTGATATCTTGTTCATTATTTCTTAAAGCACAATAGTATTCCAGCACAATAATACACAAAAACTGTTAGTGGTTTTTTATTCAGGTGAGAGTTATCTTTTTGGGTCAGGATGTATAGGGCTTACCTATACCCACCTCAACAGGCCTCAGACGTCCCCGGCTCCCGGTCCACTCCGGGAGAAACAGCTGCACAGAGAAACTCAGGACACA
>CM053597.1:108694614-108731219 GCA_028646575.1 Pseudocheirus occidentalis | reverse complement strand
TTTCTCCAGGGCCCCTTAGGGCCCCTCCCCTGGCCATGTCCTCGCCACAGGGAGCCAATATGTCTCACCCCGAAGGCGGAGAGATTATCCTGCTTATTGTAAGCAGGTGCAGCTGCCTCCAGGTGATCACTTGTACTCCTGTTAGCTGAGGACCGGTGTCCATCTCACGTGGAGTATCAACAACCCTCTTTAGGAGTCTCCTCCCCGCGTGAGGTATCAGAGACCTAACAAAAAACTTGTTTAGCCATTCCCCAGTTCTTGGATATCATCTCAATTTCCAATTCTTTGCCACCATTAAGAGAACTACTATAAATATTTTTGTACATAGGTCCTTTTCCTTTTTGTTTTTTATCTTTTTTGAATACAGAACTACTAGTGATATTGCTTGGTCAAAGGGTATGTGTGGTTTTATAGTCCTTTGGGCATAGTTCTGAATTGCTCTCCAGAATAGTTGAATCAGTATATGATTTCACCAATAACACATTAGTTTTTTTTTTATTTTCCCACATCCTCTCCAAAATTTGTCATTTTCCTATTCTGTCATATTAGCTAATCTGACAGGTGTGAAGTAGTAGCTCAGAAATGTTTTAGTTTGCATAGATAGTGATTTAGAACTTTTTCTTTCATATGACTATAGCTAACTTTGATCACTTTGTCTGAAAACTGCCTGTTCATAACCTTTGACCATTTACCAATTGAGGAATGACTCATATCTATAAAATTGACTCCGTTTTCTATACTTGAGAAACAAAGTCTTTGTCAGAGAAACTCACTGTAATTTTTTTCACAGTAATGATTACCAACTATGTATTTCCCTCCATCCTATTTTCTCACACTCTATCCTATTCTTTCTCTCCTTTTATCCATTCTCAATAGTGGTTTGCTTCTGACCTTTATTTACCTCCACCAAACTGCCCTCCCTTCTATCAGTTCCACTCCTCTCAACCCATTCCCCTCCTAATTTCCTGTATGGGAAGATAGATTTCTGCCACCAATTGAGTATGTATATCATCCCTTCTTTGAACCAGTTCCTATTAGAGTAAGGTTCATGTGCTCCCCTCCCTGATTCCCCAATTTCTTCTCCACTGTAAAATCCACTTTTTCAGGCCTCTTTTATATTAGAGAATTTATTCCATTCTACCTCTCCCTTTCTCCTTCTCCCAGTGCTTTTTTTCTCATCCCTTAATTTTGTTTTAAAGATAAACATATCATCACATTCAACTTACACCTCTGCTTTCTGTTTGTTCTAACTGTCCTATTAAGAAAGTTTTTATGAGTTACAAGTATCATCTTCCCATGTAGGAATGTAAACCATTTAGCCTTATTAAATACCCTATGATTTCCCTTTCCTTTTTACTTATTTATACTTTTCTTGAGTCTTGTGTTTGAAAGTCAAATTTTCTATTCAACTCTGGTCTTTTCATCAAGAATGCTCAAAAGTCCTCTATTTCATTGAATACTAATTTTTCCCCCTGAAGGATTATCTGGATCTCAACAGTGTGTCCTTGACTATGCACAACTTAATGGTTATTTTTTGGGCCCTCCTGGCTCATAGTAAATGTAAATAGTAACTGTTTCTCTTTTGGCCAGAAACCCTGAGGATTTTCCCCTCCCAGTTTGACTTTTTTCTTTTTTTTTTTTTATTAAAGGGGTCATCCTTTGATTCACTTTTTAAAAGAGGTCTATTCACTGAATGGGCATTGCCTCACTTGAAGTGAGAACCTGAAAAGACCTTAACCTAAAAGAGTCAGGGTTTCCCACTGTGTCCTGGGCCATCTCCAGTCATCCTGATCAATATCCAGGCACTAGATTCAGACTGCTGTGGAGGAGAAAGTGAGGCTGGTGACTTTGCACAACCCTCTTTTACTCAAATCAGTCAATTGCAAGTCATATCATCACATCCCCCCATACCCCTCCAATGTTCTCTTCAAGAACAAAGGACAAACCACAAAACTCAGTTTTGCTGGGTAGGTGATTCCTGATTGTAATTCTGTCTCCTTTGATCTCCAGAATATTATATTCCAAGCCCTCTGATTCTTTAATGTAGAAGCTGCTATATCTTGAGTTATCTTGACTGTGGCTCCATGATATTTGAATCATTTCTTTTAGATTGCTTGTAATATTTTCTCTTTGACCTGGGAGCTTTGGAATTTGGCTATAATAATATTCCAGGGAGTTTTCATTTCAGGATCTCTTTTAGGAGATTATTAGTGAGTTATTTCCACTTCTAATTTACCCTTTGGTTCTAGGATATTAGGGAAGTTTTCCTTGATAATTTCTTGAAAGATAATTATCTAGGCTTCTTTTTTAATCATGACTTTCAGATAGTCCAATAATTCTTAAATTATCTCTCCTGGATCTATTTCCCAGGTTTCTTGTTTTACTAGTGAACTATTTCACATTTTGTTCTATTGTTCCCTCTTTTGATTTTGTTTTATTGTTTCTTGGTTTCATGAAGCCATTAGCTTCTACTTGCCCAATTCTAACTTTTAAGGAATTATTTTCTTTGGTGAGCTTTTGTACATTCTTTTCCACTTGGACAATTCTACTTTTTAAGGAGTTTTCTTCAGTGAATATTTTTATCTCTTTTCCTTTTGACCAATTCTGCTTTTCATTTTATTTTTTTATCTTTTTTTCTTTCTTTTGGAAGGGGGAAGGCAGGGCAATTGGAGTTAAGTGACTTGCCCAAGGTCGCATGGCTAGTGTTAAGTGTCTGAGGCTGGATTTGAACTCTATTCACTGCACCACCTAACCAACCCCCTCCCCATTCTGCTTTTCAAGGCATTCTTCTTTTCATCAGACTTTTGTGCTTTTTAAAAAATTTTGACCTATTCTGTTTTTTTAATGTGTTGTATTTTCAGGGGTTTTTTGTGCCTCCTTTACCAAGTGGTGGCTCTTTATTCATGATTTTTTTCTTTTAAAAAAATGTTTAACTTTTATTTAGTATTTTATTTTTCCCCAGTTCCATGTAAAAACAATTTTTAACATTCATTTTTAAAACTTTGATTCTCAAATTCTCTCCCTTCTTTCCCACCCCACTCTCAGTGAGAAGTCAAACAATTCTATATAGGTTATACGTGTATAGGCATGCAAAACATATTCATAATAGTTATATTGTGAAAGAAAACAGACAAAATACACCTCAGGGAAATAAAGTAAAAAAATGTATCTTTCATTTTGTATCCAGACACCAAAAGTTCTTTCACTGAGGATGGGTAGCATGTTTCATCATAAGTCCTTCAGAGTTGTCTTAGATTGCTGTATTGCTGAGAATAGCTAAGTCATTCATGATCCTCTAACAATATTGCTGTTACTTTGTTCACAGTATATTTCACTTTGCATCAGATTATACAAGACTTTCCAGGTTTTTCTGAGAGCATCCTGATCATCATTTCTTATAGTATACTAATATTCCATCATAATCACATACCACAGTTTGTTCAGACATTCCCCAATTGATGGATGTCTCCTCAACTTCTAATTTTTTATCCCCAGGAAATAATTATTATAAATATTTTTGTATATATGGGTTCTTTTTCCCTTTTTCTTTTTAATCTCTTTTGAGATTTGTTCATGATTGTCTTGTATCACTCTCATTTCTCTTCCCAATTTTTCTTCTACCTTTCTTATTTGAATTTTGAAATCTTTTTTGAGCTCTTCCATAGCCAATTCATATATTTCTTTGAAACTTTGGACACAGGAATTTTGACTTTGTTTTCTTCTGAGTGTGTTTTGATCTTCCTTGTCACCATAGTAACTTTCTGTGGTCAGAGGGTTTTTTTTTGTGTTGTTTGCTTGTTCTCCAATCCATTTCTTGACATTTAATTCTATGCTAAAATGCTACTCTGCTTCCCAAGTAGGAGGAACAGTGCCCCAACCTTCAGGTTTTCTGTGCAACTGCTTTCGTAGGGAATTCTTGAGACCTGTAAGTTTTTGGTTCTTCCAAGGTGGTATAATCTAGGGGAAAGTGTGCTAACTACTCTCCTGTACCGTCTACTGGTTTGTGAGCCACCACAAGTACTCTTTTCAGTCCTGGAACTGTGACCAAGGTCCCTGGTCCCCTGCAACAGCAAATTCTACTGTGCTAATGCTTCTTTTTACACTGGAGCTATAACCCAGGACTGTGACCCAGATCTAAGTATAGGCAGTGCAACAGAGTCTTGCCCCTGGTACCAGCAAAAGGACTTCTATAAATTTCCTGAACTGATCCACTTACTGCTGCCACTGATTCCGTTCCCCTGAGGCCTGCTCCTGGTTTGAAGAGGCTGGGTCTGGGCTGGCATTGCCAGCACTGGACTGTGCTCCTCTTACCCTAGTGCAACAGACTTTTCCTGTTGACCTTCTAAGTTGTCTTGGGTTGAAAACTGTTTCATTCTGTCTTTTTATGGGTTCTGCTGCTCTAGGATTTGTTTTGAGTCATTATTTAAAGTCATTTGGAGGGGTCTGGGGAAGAACTCAGTTGAGTTCCTACCCTTATTCTGCCATCTTGGCACCACCTCTTGAATATTCTTTAATTTAGTATGAAGTTCTGTTCTTTAAGCTGAATTTTAACATAATCAATATGAATTTATATCCTGTTTTTTCACAAGTATATGCTCTTATATTCAAGATAAATTTCTATGTATAAGTGATGAGCAATCTACAAAGGTATAGTATATACCTAATATTAAATATCCTTGAGTTTAAAACCTGGACATTTTTTTGGGGGGGGGACAAACTCTGGAAGATCATAAGAGGATTTTGCAACAAATACCTATAGATTACAAGAAAAATTGGAGGTTATTATATGCTTTCTCCAACTCTCCCAACATAGAGGCTTTATAAGCTTTTACAAATTGATAGTTCCTTTCTATGGGACAAAATACTGAGAAGTTACATGCTACTATCACATGTGTTGTTGTTTCTAAATCCATTTTCTGGAAGGAAGTGAGAAAATAGGTTTGCTGACATCCTAATAAATAAGTGAATTGCTTGTCTAGTGAAGCCTCAATGTTCTGATGATTTCTTGGCTAAGGCATAAAGTTGCCTGTGTATAAATTTGTTGTCTTATGGAGGGAGAAAGGCTCATTCTCATTAGAATTTATTTCCTACTCGTTTGACCTTTGAGCTATAGTTCAAATAGTTTCATTTGAAAATTATGGCATTTTCATCACATAATTGAAAATTGCCTTAATCTAGTAAATGGTAATGTCAGTTTTGGATTGATAGAGACAGTAGAAAGCTCTTAGACAACTTTACAGACACTCTAGGAAATACATGTCCTTAAAGTAATTTCTTCCATTTCTCTCTGTATAAAATATATTTCTATATAAAAATATTCTCCATTTCAATATATAAAAAAGAACTGAGCAGAACTCTTAGCAGTCAATCTTTTTTTTTCTACTTAAGCTGTCTCATGTTAGAACAATTCAGCGCTATTTCTGTGTACCGAGAAAAATCCAGAAGACTTCAGATTTCTTAACCAAGGGATTTATCATTTGTAAGTACGTTGGCAGTCTTTGGGTAGTCTGTACCAAAGTAAGCATTTAATTTAATAGGAATATTTCACATTTAATTAAGAGATCAGGGCCATAGACTGAAACATTGTCACAAGATAATGTTTCCTTCCTTCAGTTAAAAAAATAGAGCAAAATGCAAGCTGTTGGTCTTCTATACAGTAGTCATTGATTCAATTTCAGTTCTTTTCAAGCTTGACTCTATTTTTTAATCTCAACAAATGTTCAACTTAAATGTTATCATTCATTTTACATAGAGAAAGTTGAAACAGAAGAATTATTATTGATTTACTTTATTTTAATTGAACAAGAGTGGAATCTGTCATTGACTTTAGACAAGGAGAAAACATTATAAACACTTGAAGTTTATTAAGTGAAAACATTATTTTGACTGGTTGTACATAAAAATCTGGTGGTTTTAATTTATATTTCTGAATATGGATCTTTAAATTATATTATTGTATTTATACTTTGTAAAATAAGACATTTATGTATAACATGACTGCTCTGGCCTTTCTTTTTTCAGTATCAGGGCTGTTTTATAATTAACTTAGGATTTTCCAGTACCCTAAAAGGAACTAAGGATGTCTTTGTCCTCTCTGATCAGCTCAAGCCTGTGACAAGTGTATTCCCCTTTTACTTTTTTTTAGTTTATCTTTAAAATGCATTTTTCTAAGTGCTTGTAAAAACAATTTTAACCATTTTTACAATTTTGAGTTTCTCATTCTCTCTCACCCTGCTTACCCTCCTTTTTCATTGAGAAGACAAGCAATTTGGGGTGGCTAGGTGGCACAGTGAACAGAGCACCAGCCCTGGAGTCAGGAGGACCTGAGTTCAAATCCAGCCTCAGACACTTAACACACACACACACAAAAAAAACCTAGCTGTGTGATCTTGGGCAAGTCATTTAACCCCAACTGCCCTCCAAAAAGAAAAAAAAAGAAAAAAAAAAGAGAAGACAAGCAATTTGATAAAGGCTATACTTGTACAGTCATGTAAAACCTATTTTCATGTTAGTCATGTCACAAAAGAAAACACAGACAAAAAATAAGAAAAATAAAGTAAAAAAAAAATGTTATACTTCAGTCTACATTCAGATTCCATCAGTTCTTTCTTTGGGGAGTGGATGGCATATTTCACCAAAATTCCATAGGATAGTCTTGGATCTTTGTAATGCTGAGAATAGCTAAGTTATTCACGGTTGATTATTATACAATATTACTGTTACTGTGTGCAATATTCTCCAGGTTCTGCTTGTTTCAATTGGCATCTGTAATTCTTATAGGACAATATCATTCCATAGCAATCTAATACCACAACTTGTTCAGCTAGTATCCAGTTGACAGGCATGGCCATTTCCAATCCTTTGCCACCAAAAAAAGAGTGACTATATATATTTTTTGTACATAGAGGTCCTTTTCCTTTTATCTCTTTGGGGTACAGACCTATGAGCATTGTTGGTGGGTCATAAGGTATGCAGTTTTATAGCCCTTTGGGCATAGTTCCAAATTGTTCTTCAAAATGGTTGAATCAGTTTACTTGCATTTATTTGCATTTCTATAATCAATAGTGATTTATAACAGCTTTTCATGATTCTAGATAGTTTTGATTTCTTCATCTGAAAACAACCTGATCATATGCTTTGACCATTTTATTAATTGGGGAATGATTCATATTCACATAAATTTGACTCCATTTTCTATATATTTGAGAGATGAGACCTTTATCAGAGAAATTTGTAAAAAAAAAATTCCCCTAGTGTTCTGCTTTCCTTCTAATCTTGGTTGTATTGGCTGTATTTGTGCTAAACATATTTAATCTAATGTATTCAAAATGATTGATTTTACATTCCATAATGTTCTCTATCTCTTGTTTGGTAATAAATTCTTCCCTTATCCATAGATCTGACAGGTTAGCTATTCCATGCTTCCCTGATTTGCTTACAGTATTATCCTTTATGTCTAAATCAGGTACTCATTTTGATCTTATCTTGGCATATGATTTGAGGTGTTGGTCTATACCTAGTTTCTGCCAAACTGTTTTCTAGTTTTGTTCCCCCTTTTCTTTAGGGACCTAGTAACTAGAAACCCACTTATATTTAATCACTTAGTACCTAATTAGCTGTTTTCAAAAGGATAATTATGTCGAAGATATAGCAAGAGCAAACATTACCCCCAGCACTTTGGGGGCATAATCCTCTCTATATCACTTCGGTCTCTAGAAAATGAAAGTGGGAAGATTAGATTCACAGCTTAGTTCAGTTCATATATAACATTAATCCCACTAAGTCAAGTCAAGATCTGGCTTCTGCTGGGTTAGAGTCTAGGACTGGTACTCCTAATGGCCTAGCTGCTTGGCTGGCTACACCATCCAGTCTGGATTCCTGGGACCCTCGATTGCCACAGTTCTCTATAATGTGAAAGAAGGACAACTAAAGACTCTAAGAAATGCTCTCATGGTTCTGTGAATTGAATAAGGATTCGCATTCCGCCAAAAGGACAATGGAAGCTGAATCTTAGACAGGGCCCTTATATTAATTTTTTGCCTGCCTTTCATTTCCATTGATTTGAAGTCAGGATACTTGGATTTAAATCAAAGGACTTCATACTTGCTACCTGTGTGACATCACAGGTATCGTCATCTCAGAGGTTTATTCTTGTGCTAAATCCTAAAGTACTATGACCTTATATCCCAGGAAAGTTATAGCTAGACCTTTTTTTCTCCTAGATTCATGGAATCCTAGAATTAGAAGGAAATGAATTGATCATCTCCTTCTAATCTATCACTCATATAAGAGATCCTTCTTGAGCTTCTAAGGGACTAGAGAGTATCTGGAAAGAGAAAGGACTGTTCTAACTAGAGATGAGTGCTTGGGAGTAGATAGTACTAGGCAGCTTGCTTTACTGAATGTAAGTGCTATATCAGATGATAGGATTGAGAAATCAGAAGGGCTTTATCACCTTAATGTTTCAAATGAAGTTATTTCAGTACTTCAAAGTTCCATAATTTGACAGAAGACTGGTAACCTCTTCACCAACATAGATGACCACCTTTACACACCTTAAGTAGACAATCTTCATGAATTATTTGGGATGAAAAGAAATCATTTCCCATGGACAATACTGTGGTTATGAACTTTACTGAATTTAACATGCAAACTTCTACAGGGCCAAAGATCAGTGTTTTTCCAGATTGGAAGAGAAGACTGTAATGATAATGGAAATTTGAAGATCTTCCCTGCCCCTTGGCCCCTTGAAAGGCTTAAGTGACTCTGAGAACCTTTCCTGATTTGAAAATATACTCTGCCCCCCTATTAGGCTAAATGTAGTCACATGGAGCCTGTGGTGGGAGGCTTGGTTTTTCAGGAACACCCACACCTTGTTACTTTGTGATTGAGCAGTGTTTCAAGAGGATTATGACATTCTCTGATCCAGGAGAAGGTTACATAGACCATGATGTGAGGTTTTGCTTTGGGGCTCACTTGGGAAGAGTTGTATGATTTGGCCAGATGAGACTCTAAGCAGCTGTTGAGCCCCCTGGCTTTGAAAATCCAGGTGTTTTTGAAAACCCAAGTGCTTCCCTCCATGGTAACTAACTGGGTATGGATGCAGTGGTCGGGCAGATGGAAGCCCTGTCTGCTGAATTGTGTTATTTTCTGTTGTAACTTCTGTTTGTATTCTCTCAAGTTCAGGATGCTGACTTTTCCCCCCTGAACTAGGTAAATGATATATGTTTGATTAAAGTAAGATTCTTAACCCATTTTGAGTTGCTTTCCTTTAGAAAAGCAGATCTAAGAACCTGTGCTAACAGCCATCCTGGGTATGCTAGGGTGCTTGCTGCTACACAAACTTTGCCTGCTTAGCCTACAAGAACTCATGGGATTCAAACCTGGAAAGAACATTAGAGATCTAATGAATCTAAATCCCTTTCTCTCCCTCCACCACCCTCCTTCCCTATTTGAAGTTGAAGAAACTGAGGCACTTGCTTTCCTGCAAGTAGGTAAATGATTTACCCAGGGTCACAGAACTAGTATATATAAGCCTAGCTCTTCCTGACTTCAAGCCCACTACTTGTCTGTGATATCTTGTTGTCTTTGAACCCAAAGGTACAACAAACATCAGTAACAGTACATCAAAGACCTGTAATTTTTTTTGTCCACACAAATAATCTGTCTTCCACTTACATTTTTAGAAAGTTACCCAATGCAATGGAAAACTTAAGTGTCTTGCACCTGGTCTTAGAGTTAGTGTCAGAGGTAGGATTTGAGCCTAGGTCTTCCTGACTCCAGGTGTAATACTCTATCCACTATGGCTTGTTATCTCAGGACCTATATGTGATAGACTACAAATATAAATTCTTATCCTTGGAGAGTGATGATGCTCACCCTATATTAGGTCACAGATAAAAATGAAAATGCACAACCAAATGTCCCTTCACTACTGGAAGAGGATGGTTTCACAACCACGTGGTAGAGCTGGAAGTATTTTATTCATATAAAAGATGGACATGCTGTTGAAATATTAAGGCTGATCCTTGTATTAGCATTCCTTCCAGCTAGAAAGTCAAAGGGGTTTTGTAGAAAGCAACATATCTGCATTCTGTTCTGAGGAAAGATGCCAACCAATTCCTAATTATATTTTCAAAATAGTATGTGGAAAGAATATTAAATTAATGAAGGATTTCTTACCCCCTAAAACATTATTATTCAAAGTATATTTACCAAGATATTCTGTGTTTTTACTTTCTGCACAAAGTGTAGTTCAAGGCACATAACCAATGACCTCATACTTTCCTAGAGCTCCAAGAAGTATGTAAAACCTATGATGCTGGAAACTACATTCTTTTTAATAAAGACCCTCATCTCAACCCATTTTCTTTGTCTCTTTTCCTTTCAGATGCCAAACTGATTCTTATAAAATACTACATATAGCATAAAAATGGCTCCTAAACAAGTAAGAGACTTAGCCTGGATGGTGATAGTCTCATACCAATTTCAGACCCTGTATGTGATTAAATTATTTTAGTATAAGTTCATACCAGTTATTTAGTTGTTAAATTCTCCAAAATCAAAGATCCCTTTGATATTGGTGAGATTATAAAAGTGAATCCACTATCACCTAACGGGGGAGGCACAGAGGTAGGCATCAAAAATTCAAGATATTTCCATTCAACTTGGTTTTTAATTGTCATCATAATGAGAATGAGAATGAGAAGAAGAAGAACAAGAATGAGAATAAAAACATCCTTGAATTTGCAGTTTACTTAGGAGAACAAATATTGGAAATAAACTCCATGAGGACAAGGGTCAAGCATTATTATTTTTCCTGGCCCAGAAAATCTTATTTTAATAAGGCAACTAGGTAGCACAATGGATAGAATCCTGGACCTAAGGTCTGGAAAATGAATTCAAATTTAGCTTCAAATATTTACTTGTTGTATGAGTCTGGGCAAGTCACTTAAGCTCTATTTTTGTTGTTGATTGATTAACATTTGTTGCATTTTTCTACAAAGATCTTTTTTTCCCCATTCAGCTAATTCTTTTCTTAAGCAAGATGCATTAATTTATTGATGTACAAGCTTTTCAGTTTCATATATCCAGTTATCCATTTTGTCATTTGTAATTGTTTCTATCATATATATGTATATATATACACACATATGTATATGTTTTAATATATACATAAATATATTCCATCCACATATATGCTACATATATCCTGTACATAGTATCCTTATATATGTGTGTGTGTATACATATACATATATGTTGTCTTCCCCCAATAGAATAATATGATCTATGTAATTTTTGCCTTTGCACCCTAGTACTTAGTACATTGCCTGCCACATATAAATGCTTGTTGACTCAATGACTGGCATGATAGAGCTATTTCAAAGCTATTTCCATCCATAACAACGGTCATTGTTAGACCCCTCTCCAAGCTGTTTTAAAGATGCTTTCTTTTCTCTTCCTAAAAAGGAGAAGCTCTTGGTCTACAGCTTTCATCTTCTGCCTTTTCCATTCAGCAACCTTCTTCCTCCTCCATGAATTTTTAAACCAAAACTAGGGATCAAACTTAGTGACCATCACTCCTCCTAGTAACTCACGTGGGGACAAATGATAATGGCAGAAGGATCTGAGAAAGTTTTTCTAGGGTTCACGAAGTCCTGGATAAGAAACAAGACCTTAAGGCCATAGGGTGACAGGTTTTGTGCAGTGGTTTCAAAAGAGGAAGGAAGATTTCAAAAGTGAAAGTTATTTAAGACGGTGACAGGGAATAGGATTTGGATTGCTCATAAATGTAAAACATAAAAATGATGGACTCTTGGCCTTGGGTAAGGTGTGCATATTAAAGGCTAGTAAAATATATATTTGCCTAGTTCTTGAAAATCTGGTCAAAAGAGTTTGAGATAGAAAATGAAAGAAGTAGAAGACTGCCCACACATATCTGAAAAGAAAGATATAAAGAATGGCAGATACAACATAGGAAGAAAACTATCAGAGAAATCTAGTAATTCTCAGAAGTAGTATCTAAAAATAGAAATAACAATAAAATTCAGGGTTGGGGGAAGAGCCAAGATGGTGGAATGAGATGTTACAACTGTCAAAGCTACCCTAAAACCTCTTTTGCATCAAGTCGCAGAAAATGCACCAAACTCAGTTCTGTGCAGGAAATTAAAAAAAAAAAACCCACCACGTCACAGTAGTCATTTTCCAATCCAGGTCATGTTAGGAAGACAGAAAGAGAGATCTGCAGACACTGTGGTGGAGATGGTCTGGAACTCAGCAAAATAGTAGCCAGAGGAAGAAGTGGCAGCTGCTTTGGCAGAGACAGCAGTTCTAAGAAGCAATCAGGGACAGTAAAGGGATTGAAAACCTGGGCAAAAAGAGGTCCTGGGAGACCCCCATACTGGTGCCAACCTTATGACTCAGTGCCATTTGATGTCTCTGTCATCCATTACTTGGTTCCAGGAAAGCGTGGTATGGTAGTCATGGTTACAGTCATGAGAGAGCAGGGGCCTACCTGTGGAAGGAGTAGACCACAGATCAGGAGAGCAGTAAACAGACTTCTCCCCAGATCACAGAAGCACTGAAAACTTACAGTCCCCCAAGACTGAGCTGTGAAAGCAACAGAAGGATTTAAAAGACAGGAATGGGTCTTCTTGGTCCATATCTGGATTGGATGCAAAGCATGGTCTTGAACTGTCTAGATATAGCTGATTAGGGGAGTTTTCAGTCATCGATCAGTCAGGACAGTTAAGCCACGAGACATAAAGTACCAACATGGAAAAAACTCTGGACGTGAAGTCAGGTAGGCCTGAGGCTGTTACCCTTCCTAGTTATGTGACTGCCTGTTACACTTAACTTTCTTGAACTCAGTGCTTGTATAAGCCAATTAAGGTTTAGGCTTTGTTTAAGGTTTAGTGCAGGAACTAACTATAGCTAAAATTATGAAGTAGGTAGTTTGTTTTCACTGTTCTTTCCTGCTCTTCTGAGTTACCCCATTCCCTCTTGCTCATTTTGATGCCCGGCACTCTCAAATCAAAGTTCCCCTGAAATCAAAGAACACGTATTGGAGAAGTCCTCTGAGATCTTTGCTCCAGGTAGTATCCCATCATCAAATCTCCCTGATTCCATTTTCCCTATCAAAACTTAATCTGTTCTGTGTTCCATTCCATCAAGTCTCAGGTGACTGGATAGTCAATTGAGGGAACATGACATGGACCTCGAATTTGGAATATCTAGGGTCCCAGAGTCTAATCTTTTACCTGAATCTTACGGCCTGTATGACTGAGCATATCAGTTAACCTTTCTGTCTTAATTTTCTAATTGTAAAATGGGGATAATAAAACCCATAATGTCAAAGTCATGTGGTTGGTATGAAGCTCAAATGAGAAAACGTGTAAAGCATTTTATGAACTTCAGACTCCTTAGATAAACGTCAGCTTATAAGGTCATATATTTTAAACTCCGATGCACTTAAAGTCCTTCTATTCTAATTCACTCATTTTAGAGATGAGGAAACTGAGACGAAGGAAAGTTGCACAACTTGCCCGAGATCAGAGAAGTAGTAAATGACAGAGCTGGGATTCGAACACAGAGCCCTTTCAAATCTAGTGCTCTTGGTACTACGCTGGGAATTATTGTTACCAGTCTAGAAGAAAACCTAATTTGAACTAAGCTGTTCATAACTCATGACATTGTAATGTATTATTCCTGCCCGAAAACATTTGCAATTTAATAGGACTCTTTAATGCCTTAATCCAAAGGTGACAAATTTTGAAATTTCAGGCACCGTGACAGTCCTATGATAGGAGTACACTTTTGATTAAGGAACTTTTTGTCTTCCCACAGATTAAATAGGATAGGCCGTGCTGATTTTTGCCAGTGTGTAAATTTTGTCTTAAGACTAAGGAAAGGTCAGCACTGAAGATGTTAGTGCTTAATGTGGAGCAAAGAAGAGAGCCAAAAGGTAAAACAGTTTTTTGCCAAAACCTTTCTGGTACTTAAAAAATACTTCAGTGTAGGGGTGGCCTTTTATTCAAATAGTCTTCATTTTGCTACTATTTAAACCCATTTGCTTCCCTGGTTCCATGGTGAAAAAAGAGTAGCTGATTTTTCTTATCCCTTTATCTCAGGTATAATGTGAAGGTTTAATAAAGGACAATGCAAAACTCTGCAAGTATGAACTGCAAGAAAACACTTCATGCTGATGGCATCATTATTAAGCGGTACCATGTCACCTTGCTATTTTCTACTTGTCACTCACTAATTAAATGTCACTTCTCAATAGCTACATGAGTATAGTGTCAATCGACATCATTTAAAATAGCATCTAAGTACAACTAGCCGTACCTGGGTGCCTACGCTAGATTTGTCCTCCCGGTCCCAGCACTCTGCCTGAAACTTCTCCTCTCTGCCCTATTCTCCCCAGCTGTGCTTCACAACTGGCACCCAGTCTCGGGAATGTGGGAGGGGGGGGGGGAAGCATTCTGGTTGAGTTGGAACAGGGACCAGGACTTTGTGTGTTACCTTTTCTTTGCTTTTTAAGAAAGGAGAAGGCAGCATTTTACAGGGTAACATTGTTTCAATTTTTTGTGGCCATTAGCATCAGCCAATAATTCACTCCTATTCCCTCTAAATTTTATTTGCACTTCTAGGTTAATTGAACAATTTTCTTGTTAAGCACTTATTAGATACAGATTGGAAGGCAATGAAGAGAGGATGATACAAAGTTTATATGAAGCATCCCTTCTTTCAAGAAGCTTTTGAAGAGCTACATTTTAATTATAGTACTATTATCAGTCCACTTCTAAAGTCTCCTAAACTAACAAACAAACCCCCAAGCTTTGAAATTGCCTAATCATGAAGTTCCTCTATTAGAAAGAGCACAGGAATCCCTTCACCGGAGTAACATTCGATGGGAATTTGTATTTTTCCAAATCTGGTAATGTTACTGAGTTGTTTTTTTTCATTCATTTGTTCATTTAAGAAGTATTTGTTAATCATTTGCTATGGGACAAGTGGTCTTCTAGGCTCTAAGGATAAAAATTTAAATTAGAAAAGTATCTGTCCTCAAGGAGGTTAGTGTCCATTGAGAGAATCAATTGATCAACCCACAGATAACTATCAAGTGCCAATCTGTATGGGGCACTGTGTTAGATGCTGAGGATGTGAAAAAGAGACAAAGGATAATCTCTGAACTCAAGGAGCTCATAATCTAATGGTAGAGACAGCAAATAAACAAATATATACAAACAAGACAATGGGGAAATAGTTGACAAAGAAAGGACACTAAAATTCATATGGGTTGGGTGAAATTTTGGTTACAGCTTAAAGAAACAACCCAACATGTATGAAGGTAAGTAAATTTAAAATATGTACAAAGTATGTAACAAAGACATTTTTGGTGGGTTGGAGTATGTGAAACCTCTGACCCCTCCCCTTCTCATAAAAGAGTTGCTGTTGAAATGGAGAGAAGAGGACATTTCCCTGTCAGCTGGTTTCCACAACTTAATTAAATTCCCTGAGCCCCTATATTATGTGTGAAAGTAACTGTGAGGCCTGTTCCCCACCACACCCCTACCACCACTACCAAACTAAGCAAAATAAATCCATTAAGCATATGGGTTTAGCATAGTCATAGTCAAACCCGGTGGTTATACCCTCTGGGCATAAGTTTCATATAAACTGAAGTGATCCCAAAGCACTGTCTGGCCTCACACTGTGAGTGTACCCCAGATAAAACCTTCAACCCTTTCCCCTCACAGACAACTACCACCTTCTAAAAATTTTATTTAAAAATCCATGATTATCCAGTGGTCAGCCAGCTTTAGCTACAGCACACCAGTCAACTTCACTGGCTCACTTGTGCAATAAGGAAGCCCACCTGCTTCAGCCCAATTGGCCACACTCCAGCTTTGGGGGACCCTCCCATATCCCTGGAAGCATAGATAGCTCCCATCAGTTGTGCCTATTCATACCTAGCCCTAGACAAATATTCCTATCTTTACAATAAACATCATGTATTGTACTTCACTCATGACTGGACCCCAGCAATTCATGGCACCAGCACTTCATGTCATGATTTTGATACGTACTGGCAACTAAAGGTTTAGAATGAATCTCTTACAGATAGTGGCACTTGAATTGAGCCTTAGAGGAAACTGGGAATCTCATAAGGTCAAGCAGAGGTGTCACTGAGACCAAATTAAAATGGACCTGGGAAACATTTAAGAAAATAAAATACAATACAACATAGGTGATGTTAATTTGTAGGTTTCTAAGACTATAGGTAGCTCACAGGCACTATTGATATATATGACAGTGAATATATACCACAAGTAAATTCCAAAATATTGAATATTATTACAAAGAAAGGATTTGTTGTAATGAAACTTTTTTCTGTATTCGTTATGGCACACGAGCAAGAGAAACAACATTATGTTGATACAATAAATGTCTTCTCTAGTCCTTGTTTATAGAACATATCATATAAAATATATCACAAACATCGAGCTAGAAGGATTCTTAGAAGCTATCTAGTTTAACCATATCATTTTATAGATGAGGAAACTAAGGTGAAATGACTTGTCCAAGGTCACACAGATAGTGAATGGTAGGAAGAGGCAGCTAGATGGGACAATGGATAGAGCACTGAGCCAAGAGTTTAAATCCAGCCTCAGGCGCTTATTAGTTGAGTGATCTTGAGTCAGTCCCTTAGCCTCTTGTTTGCCTTAGTTCCCTCGGCTATAAAATGGGGTTGATGATAGTATCTACCTCTTGAGGTTGTTTTAAATCTCAAATGCGATATTTCTAAAGTACTTCACACAGTGCCTGCCAGAGAGTAGGTGCTCAATTAATACTTGTTCCTTTTCCCTTCGCTTCTTCCCTCCTCCTTCCCCTGGAGCCTGATTTTGAGCCCAGGACCTCTGACTTCACACATTGTACCATTTCTGCTTCATTGTGCTACTTCCCTACGACGTACAAGTTTGACCGTGTGTTGTTGTTGTTCGGCTGAGCCACTTTTTGCTATGCTCTTTATACTTATTTTGTCCTGACACAAATATTAATTCACAAATATGATTTTAGGGTTTGGAGCTGAAAGAGGCCTTCAAGGTTACCTAGTCTAAAGCTTTCATTTGAATAAGTGAAGAAAATGAGTTTCAGGGAGATTGTTATTTTTCTCTGCACTTCCAATATTCCAACAACATAAACTAGGTTTGGGACTATAAGTAAGGCGGGTGACAGGCAGTAGGCTGCCAAATGTAGAGGACCATTGGAAGCTCTCGCAGCTAGAAACAAATGAGCTTAGGACCTAGTTAACAAGAAGAGGTGTATGGAAAAGGACTAGATTTGTAATTTCATTTGACATATGGAACTCCTAGTTAGGAAACTTCTATCAATGTAGCACAGTACCTTTCCTCCAATTTTTAATGTTAACATTTCCTGGAGAACCAAGAGGTTAAACAGCTTGCCCTGCGTTACACACTTAATATATCTCCGAGGCAAAGATTGAACCCAGGAGTTCCTGACTTTGAGACTAACTTTCTAATCACTGTACCATGCCACTTGTCTTAACAAGAATAACTTTTCAAATGGGAAGTTGGTAGGAGGGCCTATCCTTATGCCCATACATATATCTTTCAGCTACTTGTCCTCCGTATACTTTAAGATTTTTTTGTTCCAAGTACAAAAGATTCTTAGTTAGGGTTCTAAACTCTCAGATAATGTTTTTTTTAAAACTCTTAAAATTTCAGGTGTTAGGAAGTAGAAGAGGAAAGGACATCAATGAAGAGTTTACCTAATAGCTTTCTCCTTCTCCTACAGGGTTCAAAGATTTCTTTTGTGATTGGTAATTCACTACAAGATGTCTGTGTGTAAGCTTTGGTTCACAACAAGTGAAATTTCTAGCTTAATTTCATCCAAATTCCAACACAAAGCAATTTGGATAGATGATAGAGTTTGTTAAAAAAAAAAAAAGTACTCACATTTCTATGTGTTTTATCCCCTAAGGAGAGGGGGGTGATAGGTACTCACTTTTTTATTATAGCCAAATATTAGAAACTAAGTGGCTGTTCTTCTACTGCAGAATGGCTGAACAAATTATATTATATGAAGGCAATGAAATATTATTACACTATGAGAAATGTCAGAGAGGTGATAAACTCCAGGTGCAGAACAAAACATACATTTTTAGACAGAGTCAATGTGTTCTTTTATTTGGCTTGACTGTACTTATTTTTTAAGGGGAAGCAGGAAGTTGGTAAGTAGTACTAGAGATTAAAAAATAAGAAAAAAGTTTCAAAGAACATTAAAAACAAATATAAAGAAGGCAGCAGAAGGAAGTTCAGAAAGAGACACAAGAGCAAGGTAGTTTTGCTACTACAAATTAAATTTAATGGACACTTTTTTCAAAGTAACAGATGTCCATAGTTTCATAGATGATCCTTGTTTTACTGAAATGTTGATATTTGTTCCATTTACAAAAATAAAATTAAAATCTAGATTTAAAAAAAAATAGTCTGGTCTTTTTAAAGAGCCCCTTCATTTGCCATCTTTAAGAATTAACTCAGTAGCATATGTTAGGAATGGTGAGAACTTACTAATGATTCCGTCATGCTTCACCAATAATTTACAATTATAGTGTGCTTCCTTTTCATCATTGCTTTCCTTAGGTATAAAGTAAACATTTATTGTACTAAATGCAAGATGTTTGACTAAGTGCCACTAGCAGAAACCAAGACGCTAATTTCACTTTGCTCTACATATCATTGAAGGGTTTAATCCTTTCACAATGTTATCTCACCACAATCATTTTTCCACTAATCCTTAGACTTCAGTGAAGAACCCTGAAGCGTATTTTCCAAGATTATGAGAAACTAAAGACTGACACAAAGGTGTGTTTGTCTTCATGCTTCAGTTTATTGTAATTTCTTTCCCCAGCAGCTAATCAGTGTTCTGGTTCCTATAAATATAGCAATATTCTTTTATTTAGTCTAGTAACTCAGTTGTTCATTCATTTTTCAGTCATGACCAACTCTTCGTGAGTTTTTCTTGACAAAGATACGGAGGGGTTTGCCATTTCCTTCTCTAGCTCATTTTAAAGATGAGAAACTGAGGTGAATAGGGTTAAGTGACTTGCCCAGAGTCACACAGCTAGTAATTGTGTGAGGTCAGATTTTAACTCATGTAGACAAGTCATCCTGACTCCAGGTCCAGTGCTCTATCCATTGTTCCACCTAGCTGTCCCAGTCCAGTAGTTGAAGTCAACCATAAAAATCTTATGAACTAGTAGAGTAGATCATTTGATTATAAACACTGAGTTACACTGAATCATATAGTCATTCAGTCATTTATTTAAGCCACCTATATAGTATTGTCAAGCTCAGCAAAACCAGTAAGCTACTATAATGATAACTGAAGGCATTTCTATAAATTATGAAAAGATGACCAACTTTCATAAAAAGAAGAATTTCATATGAAGATGCCATTTTTAAATTCTATGCAGGCAAATACCTGTAAAACAGATGAAAAAAAAAGACTTTTAGAAAAGCCATCTTTATCTTACATTGCCTTAATTGCAAAGGCCATTCTCTCATCACCTTCAAATAAGCTGAATTTAGCTTCTGTTTACAAATATACTGAAAACAGGTTTCATTCATACATGATCCAAGCCCAAGGATGGAGAACTAGTGTAAGACATAACCTGTCCTTGAATGGCTGTTTCACCAAAGTGCAAAGGTGTGAGAATACGAAGGAAATCATTGGGGAATAGTGATTTTCTCCATGGATATTTCAAGCAACACTAAAAAATCCTAAAAGTGAGGAAGACAGAGGGAGCTTCAGAAGTCCCTTCAAAAGGGTTACCTTGAACCATGGGAAAAATGTCTTTTTCACATTGACATATTCACTTCTTCAAATACATCCATGTTTTCTGGAGCCTTTATAGAAAGTGTTTTATGTTGATAGTATGCTAGAAGGAGGAGATTTTGAAAACAAATATCCAAATGGAATATCAACTGTAGTCTTCTTGGAACAAAGCTACCTTCACTGGCACAGAATAATAAGCCAAAAAGGAATTATTCAGACTGGTGCTATGAATCATTCCTGTCTTTGGTGGCACTAGAGAATATTTTTTCTAAATATTCAGTGCATAAATATCCCATTTCTTTATTTCATAATTAGTAAGAACTTTGATCATTCAGTCTCAGTATGACTGCTTGTGAGTATGAGCAAAATATCCCTGAAAATCTTACATATGTTTTATAGAGATCTATGAAATGAATAATTCTTTGAAAAGTCTTAGTTTGCTCTAATATCCTATGACAAAAAATGAGGCAATAATATTCATTAGTGAACCTTCAAATAGAACAAATATATTTAATTTTATTCATAGTAAATGCTGATTATTATTCTTTCTCTCATGTTGAATTTTTTTAAAAATCTAAAATTGTTCTGACATAGACCATGAACTGTAGTAAATATATATTTTAGGTTGGAATAATTTTATTATTTTATCTTTTTTCTACTGTATGCATGCATATCAGTTTGAGAGATAATCTTTGATTATTTGGTTATTTAAAATAAATTAATTAGATTAATGAAGTATTAGTATAGGAAATAATTATACTTTTTAATGATTTTCATTTTGGTCTTCAGATTATTTTTCTAAACCACTGAATGCAGATTTTCAAAGTAAGTGCTTGTTTTAACTGATTTTATATTATATTTAAAATTTTTATTTTTATTGTGAATGTAACAATTATTGGCAAACATTTCAATATACAAAGAAACACAAAGAGATTGTGTAAACAAATGTGAACTTCTATTAAATGAAGTTTTTAAGTATAAATTGAATTTAACAAATGATAAAATTGTTCTATTTGTTAGCATCACCTTCTGCACCCTACTTTCAAAGTTTCTTAATGTGCGATGGGTCAGGTAGTCAGTACACACTACGGTTACTATGATATTCCTTTAGAACAGCGGTCCTCAACCTGTGGGTTGCGACCCCTTTAGGGGTCGAATGACCCTTTCACAGGGGTTGCGTAAGACCATTGGAAAACACATATTTCTAATGTTTTTAATGATGGTCTTAAGAACCAAGACACTGCTCCTCTATCTGTCTCCAGGTGGGTCCACCCACGTGCAAATAAGCCCACATACGAGTATTAAAGGGTCATGGCTTTAGGAAGGTTGAGAACCACTGCTTTAGTATGTCCATAGTTGTAATGGTAATAGAATTTAAAGATCCCCCTGTATTGGCTTGGTTTTCGAGTTGAGTGTTAAAACCCAGAGCTTATGAATCCCACTTGTAGGATGGACTTGTTAACATGGTGAAAGAGGGCTGAACTAGAAGGAGCCAGTAGAATTATTCTTGATTTTGGAGCAACTTCAGGAAGCAACATCTCTCTCACTGAAAAATCACAAATTTTGTGAAGTCAGATGCATAATATTTAAAACGTGCTTCCTGACAAGCATTGCTTTCTTTTTTTTTAAGTAAATGAACTACTTTATTGATTCTGGTGGAAGTAAGAGACCAAAAGATTTCACCAATAAATTAGAATAGTTATGTGAAAGTCACAGGCATACTTCTGGAGTCTCCCAGTGAAACACCACAGCCTGTGACAGATGTAAATAGCCCAGGCTGAGGTCATGTGGCCTCTTGTAAACTAAGACCTTAAAATGCCTCTTTCTTACCATTAATTCACTAATGACATGGTATATCTCCTCTGGAAATCACAGTATCCCCAGAAAATTCTGACAACTGGTTTTGTAAAACATGTATGTTCTCCCTGCCCCTATGAACAATCTGTCCTCCAAGTAAAGATCTGAATTTTAAGTAGAAAACAGATTTTAATTCTATGTTTTAATTCATTGACATATGGGCCTCTCTGTTATGCATTCATGAACTTAATATTTCTTTCTTCTTAGTGTTTTGAAGAGAGCTTCTCTCTCAGTATCAGCCTATGACAATCTGGAAATGTACATTTATGTCTAGTCACCTTAAACTTTAGATAAGAGCTGTAGAATTGGGGGAATAACTGTCATGGATTAATTTTTTTTCCTTCCAGGTACCATATTTTAGTAGGAGCTTTTTATTTTCCTTCCAGGCACCATATTGTACTAGGAGAAAGAGTTAGGACACATGATTTATATTCTGAGGGAGTTTGCAAACTTAGCAAGAGAGGTAGTCCCTTTATGCTAGAGCTACCTAAAGAACTAGAAAATTCATTTTAAAAAACCTCACAAGGTACTAAAGGTATCATTATCCCTGCTTCTCAGATGAGAAAATTGAGACTGAGAAGTTTCATTACCAGGACATGGTCATTGAAGGTAGATCAGAGGCAGGATTTAAATGGAAATCTTCCTGCTTCTAAATACACAAATGCTGAGAGAAGGAGGATTGAACAGTAATGTAGGAGTGATGCTGAAAACTTCTCTGAGTTGATGCTTTTTCATGATTGAGAAATTGAGACTAAGAAAAATGAAGGAAGAGAGCTTTCCATGAGTGATCAATGCACTGGTCCCATTGTAGTTATTTCCTAGTTCCTATTGTTAAGCTTCATTTTTCTCCAAAGTTTAAACTGAAGATAGCTACGTTTCTAGAGGAAGGCACATGGAAAGTCAGGGAAGCAAAGCTAAGCAAGTGATGAGTGAAGAAAGGCAAACAAATGTTTTTTAAACAGCTTGAGTCATCAACATAGCATTCATACAAACAGAACTTTCAATTGCATTTTGTGCCTATGTAAACAAGATGGTTATATTATGCTGAAGTCTATATGTGAGTGGAGCACATGACACCAAGGCTACATAAGTTTAAAAAAATATAAAGCAAATTTAATATGAGAAAGGGTCAGAAGTGGGACCTATTGGATAAGAAAAAGAGAGAAAGGAGAATGAGTTTGAAATAATGTTTCAAGGATCAGTAAAGATTTTTGCAGAAACTTAAATGAAAAGATTTAACAAGTGATTATTTAGGTGGGATAAAGGAGAGTGAGAAGGAGAGGATGATGAAAGGGAAGTTGTAAACCAGAGTACTTAGAAAGATGGGAGTGACTTCAACAGTAATTAAAAAGTTCCAAAAAGTAGTGACTTGGGGGTATAGATTTGTGACGAAGATCCAAACTCATCCTTGTCTCCTCATCCTGTGTCATGTGCTCCATCCCACCCATGAGACACACACCCTTTGGACCCACACTTTAGAAACAACTACTCTAGAATGCTATTATAATTGTTGTTGTTATTATTATTATATTTGGGGTGGTTTTGTAAAGCCAAGCACGAGCAGCTTTCCAGAGGACTGCTTCTGTGAATAGCCTCAAGGTTCTGATTACACAGTAGAGTGAACTCTCTATTTATTCAGTAACAAACTAAGACAAAACAGTCACAGAAATCACAGTACAGCATTCACAATGTTATGGCATAACAACTTATCACTAAAATTACCAAAGTGGTCACATAGTTGTAAGCAAAAGATAACATTCATTTAGTAACACAATAATTTAGTAAGTCCTTAATTCAATCATCCTCAAGGAGGCAAACCTACTTAATTGACACAAAGTACAAAGTTCAAGGTTCTCCACACCTAGGTCTCATTGTCTTAATCTCTTCAATCAAAAAGTCTTCTTTCTTCTTAATTGGAGAAGTCCTTAATTCAGTCATCTAAATGTAAAGTTCAGAGTTCTCCACCCCTACTAAATCATGATCTTCTCAGTTTGCATTAAGTATCTGTGGAGTGGAGAGGTCTTTTCACCTTGACTTGAGGGAGGCTCTCAGCTTCCATGGTTCCTCTTCTATGGTCCCAGCTCCTGCCCTAATCTATACAACTGCCACCTGGGTTCAAAGGCAGACAGCTCTCAGTTCTTTGTCCAGCTTCTTGTGCAGTTGATGTTCCATATTGAAGCTCACAGTGTCTGATCCACCTCAAGTCCTTCGCAGTTTCTGTTCCTGGGAAGACAAAGGTTAACAAAGCCACAATAACATTCATGTATATTTCCAGCATCCTCAACAATTCACTTTCTACCTGAGAAATCAACATAGACCCAACAGCAAGACCTGAGAAAACATCAAAACAGACAAAGTACCAGCACCACCGTCATGCTTCCTCGCAGTTCTCCTTTCTTCTCATTTCTCAGTTCTCATTTCTGACAGTTAAGAGTGGCTCTCAAAAGTCCTTGGCAGCTCTAGCTAGCCCTCAGAAGTTCTAGACAGCTCTGGCTGGCTCTCAGTTCTCAGCAACTCTCAGAAGTTCTGCCACCATAAGTTCTGTTCTCAAAATCTTCTCTCCTTTCATTTCTCAGTTCTTCTCAATTCTCTTCTCAATTCTTCTCAGTTCTCAGTTCTTTTCTCAATTCTTTGCTTCTCAGCCTCGATGCTGTTCCTCCCAGAAGTTCTAGCTCTCTAGCTTGGGCTTTTTTTTATATAGGGTATTAGCTCCTCCCTGTTCCAGCCCCTTCCAGTTACATCAGCAAGTCCATCCCACTGTGGAATTCACAAGTTCTGGGTCTTAATACTTGACACAATCATGAACTTGAAACAAGACCTGTTTTATTGCAAATACAAGGGGCAGGGAAAATCTTCAAATTACCATTACCATTAAAGGTACACAGATTGTTTTGTTGGCAGAAGGAAGCTAGGCAGTGCAAAGGATAGAGTGTTGGCCCTGAAGTCAGGAAGACTCATCTTCCTGAGTTAAAATTGGGCCCCACTCAGTGACCCTGAGCAAATCACTTAACCTTGTTTGCCTCGGAGCTGGGGAAGGAAATGGCAAACCATTCAGTATATTTACTAATAAAACCCCCAAAAGGGATCACAAAGGGTTACACATGACTGAAAACTCTAACAGCAGAGGTCATCTTGTTGGAAGGCAAGGTGATATGCTTCTTTAATCCATCTCAGATAAGTGATCCTAGAATTTATACTTCTAATTCAACCAACTGAATATCAAATCAATGAGGTCATTTATACTTTTCCCAGATAGATGTTTTTGAAGCCACTAAAGTCTAAAACCAGTGATGAATCTGATGATATTTCTAGTATTTCATAAGCATTTTTACAATGATACTGAATTATATTTTACCCCCTCATTGTTGGTCTGCTTTAAAAAAAAAAGAAAAGAAAGATAAAGAAAATTGTAAACATGACCAGTAGTTACTTATTGACAAGTTTGAGTAGAAAAGACCCTTCAATCTATATCAGTAGAGAGCCAAGGCAGGGGAGGGGCAGGGGGTGAGGAATAGTTCAGAAACAAAGCTTTTTGATAGATCCGTGGGAAAACCAGATTCCATTCTAAGAAAGAACTGCCCACACCCACCTCACCTACATTAATTCAGAGTGAGACATCCACTAATTCTGGCAACACTGATTGACATATGTAATAACTATTAATGTCATTTTTGTTACCTTGCAAAAATGTCCTAAAACCATCAATTCCCTATCGTGTTCCCTGTACACATGTCTAAATGCTATGTGCTTCCTTATCTTGTTCTTTGCTTCAGGTAAGCAGATGTAAGGATGAGAATTATAATGACCTCGAAATGAGAGTTTTCATTTCAAAACAACTCCACATAATTTGGGATACAGTTTTTAAACTCCACAAAAATCATGGGCTATTGAGGGGGAAATTTTAAGTTATTATTATTTATTATTAATTTTAAGTTTGGAAAATTAAAGTATTTAATGGGGCAATAGTCTCCATACTCACAAATGAGGAGATAATGACAGAGTTAGATTTTTGACTTCCCTAAAAATAACTACTGTCCTTTGAAATGCATGGTTACAATACATTGATTTGTATTCCAATAAATCTTGAAGATGGAAAGGAATCATCACATTACCCTTTCAAAATCCTGTAGTTTTTTTTATCAGACAAATTTCTGCTTCCAATTACTTAAAATAATCACCCTCCTCTAGCATTTTTATGGTATATTCTAATCCCTTTATAAACTTCAACATGGAGAAAAACATTTTATGATTCTCAGATTGTTTTCTTTGTTATCTGCTCTTCCACTTCTCTTGTAACCTTTCAGTCCATTCCTCTCTTCCTTTCAAGAAGAGGAAAAATAAAAATTCCATCAACCCTCAAAAAAAGAGAATAACAATAAAAATTAATTAACCTTTTATGACTTTACAATTTATATTTTCATAACATACACAACCTACGAACTAGAATCTGAGGGTCTGAGTGTACACAGATCGGGTCCAATTTGAGGGGTTTCTCACACAATTTCTCTTTGGCTTATGCCTTGGGCATCCTCATTCCATTACATTATACTACCTTCCAAAAAGAGGCAGACATTACTTTTATTTTTTTTAGACCCATGATTTAATCAGTGTAGAGAATTTTCAGGGACAGAACTGCCTCAATCAATGAAGAAAAGTAATTATTCTGCAAATATTAGAGAATTGTCAGGAATGCTGAGAGACTAGCTAATATGTGTCAGATACAGAATTTGAACCCAGGTCTTCCTCAATCTGAGGCTGCTCCCTCTATCTGTTCTACCACATTGCCATCCTCCTCTCCTCTCCTCTCCTCTCCTCTCCTCTCCTCTCCTCTCCTCTCCTCTCCTCTCCTCTCCTCTCCTCTCTCTCTTTCTCTCTCTCTCTCTCTCTCTCTCTCTCTCTCTCTCTCTCTCTCTCTCTCTCTCTCTCTCTCTCTCTCCCTCTCTCTCTCTCTCCTTTGCTCCCTCTTTAAAATATGACTCAGTTATATGAAAAAGAGAAATTTTGTATCAAAGGAGTCTATGATATGCCACTACTGAAGAAAATCCCTAATAGCACAGCACCAATCCCAGCAAACAGTAGTATTCAATAAGTATTTGTCTAACAAATAAATAAATGCATGGATTGAAAAAAATGTAAGCTATAATGAAAATGAATTATAAAATAAATTTATAACTGCATGACCTTACAAGACATTTCCTTCAGTGGTATAAACAGATGTGGAAAAATTATAGCATGTTCTTATGTGACTTGTAAAAGAATGCAGAATCTTAACACAGTACTTTCTAATTGTTTACATATGTGGAATTTTGAATACTAGGATAGTTATAAAAATTGAAAAGCCAGTGATATTTTGGCATTTATGATGAAATATTTCATTACTTAACTTGAATATAAACTCTTCAAGGCAGGAATTGCATTTGTTTTTATCTTTGTATCAACTACCATGGTATTTGATGCAGATTAAACACCTAAATGCTGATTGAGTCAACAGTTTAAATCAATTGCAACTATAAAAAATGAAGAGTTTTGAGGTTATTTGTTCCATTAGGCAGATAACTGAAAAGCATCCTCTTGAATACAATTAAGAGTTCTTATTCTTAGTGATTATGGTAGCCAATGCTGTTATCAATCAATAAACAAGTCTTTATTAAGTAAACACCGTAGTCCAAGCATTGTGAGAGCACTATCAAACAGTGTGATGAATTCCTGGAGAAACTCCTGTAGTGCATGAAATTTCAGGATTTCAAAGGCCGAATGAAAGAATAATTGTGAAATGCAGTGATATAAATTTCCCACAAGGACCATATTTGTATAGACTCTGCTGTTTTGATACTGTTGATATCTTTTCCTTTGGGATACCATCTCCTCTCTGGATTTGAAAGAAACTACTCTCTTTTCTTGTTCACCTCCTACCCATCTGACTGTTCCTCCTCAGTCTCCTATGCTGATTCATCATCCATATCATTCCTTAACTGTAAATGTTCCCCAAGGTTCTATCCCAATACTTCTTCCTTTATATTCTCTCTCTCTGTTCCTCTGTCTCTCTGTGTATCCCTCTTCCTCCTCCTCCTCTTCCTTCTTCATCTTCATCTTCTTGTTCTTCTTCCTCTTCTCCATCTTCTTCTTATTCCCCCATCAGATTCCATTAGTTAACTCTGAACTATGCAAATAATTCCAAGATCTATATATCCAGCCCCAGGTTCCCCCTTGAACTTCAATTGCAGTTCACTAATTACCCATTATACATTTCAAACTGGATGTCCTAGAGATAGCTCTCTCATCATTATTCAAACACAGTATGTCTAAAATCGGATTCCTTGTCTTTCTCGCTAAACTTTCTCCACTTCCAAACTTCCTATTTCTATTGAAGGCAACATCATCCTTCCATTGTCTCAGATTTGTAATCTCAACATCACCCTGCACTCTTCACTCTCTCTCTCACCATATATATTAAACCAGTTGCCAAATCTTGCCATAGTATCTCTTATTCTGTAGAGGGTGTTCAGGAAGGACTAGTCCCTCTGGTGTGAGGGCTGCTTATCCCACTTTGGTGTGCACCTGTCCACCACCTCTCACTTGTGACTCCAAGAAGTTATAGCATGTGTTGTAGCCATCCCAGTAAAACCATCTTCGTGGACAGGCTAAATTAGGTTGAGTGTGACCAAGAGGCCACAAAACTATTGATTATTTAGGGAGATGTCTACACCAAGCATGTGGAGACTTCCCTAAGGGAATAGGCAGATGAGAATAGTTGGTTCTAACAGCCATGAAGACAGCTGGAGTCAGCACTGTGCAATACTTAGAGTTGGTCAGACAACAAAGACACCAAGGTCATCCTCTGCTTCCCAGGAAATTACCAGTTGTCTTGACTTTTATCCTGCCACTGGACTCTGATGACTCTAGAAAAGAGAATGAGGCTAATGACTTTGTGCAACTCTGCCTCACTTCACTCTAATTAACCTGGAAGTCAAGACATCAGCCCATGATGTCACTGGTTCTCTTTGAAAATGCAAGACAAACAACTATATCTCTTGTATCAAACACATTTTCTCCTGTCACTCAGCTACCATCTTAACTCAGTCCTTCATCACCACTTATGTAGACTATTGCAACAGTTTCTTATTTGCTCTCCCTGCCTCACCACTCCATGTCATCCTGCATAATACTGTCAAAGTAATTTTCCTAAACATATTTTTGAAAATGTGACTCAACTAACTTAAATATCAATTCATCTGTTTAGATTTTGAAGCCTTTATCATTCTGACCCCAACATATCTTTCTAGCCTTCTTTGACATTATTCTCCCTCCTACATGTTGTGAACCAGCCAAACTGGTCTGCTCTTTTTCTCACTACATTTCTTCTCCCATTTAGATGTCTTTTCACCAGCATTTCCCCAAACCTGGAATGAACTCTCATCTTACTTCTTGCTATACAGATTCTCTCTCTTCCTTTAAGATGCAGCTCAAGCCTCATCTTCAATATGTAGCCTTTCCTGATTCCCCTAACTGCTAGTACCCTTTACCCCATCTCAAACTACCTTGTTTTTAACTGCTTTGCATTTATTAATTTAATATTCATTCTTTGTTAAGATGCTGCATATGTTCTTGGATGTCCTCCATTAGAATATAAGCTCATTGCAAGTAGATATTCTGTGATTATTTGTGCTTGTATCTACCAAATTCCTGGTGTATAGTAAGAGCTTAATAAACACTTACTGGTTATTCATGTAGAAAAGCTCCAACTCGATCTTTTATTAATTGAGATGCAACCACAGACACCCAAATTCTGTCTGAAATGGCAGGTTAGCCCTGATTACAATGTGTGGAAATATAAATTAAATAATGTTTTAAAAATAATTAAGATTAGCAAAGGAATTTTAAAAGACAAAGCCAGAATGATATTAACATCAAGTTGTTGTTCTCAAAAATTGAAATTAACACTTGGATCATCTCCATCATTAATCAGGAAACAAATTGTTCTTGCAAGTGGGTTTCCCAAGAGCAGCTAATAACTGCTATCACACTTCCCTGAATCTATAAACCAAATATAGATAGAAGAGTGACTGATATTAGACGTCTGAAAGTGACAATTCCCTTCTGAATATCACCAGAACATGTGACCTGTATGGTATCAAGTTTGGAAGGTAAATTATCTTATCATGAAATAATTCAGCAGTCAACTTGATGAGGACCCTGTACGGTAAAAGCACAGGGATCTGCGTCAAGCTGCTTTTCAGCCATTATCTACCTGTTTAGAGAGTTACTAGGAAGTGGGGGTTGGGAGAAAACGGAATGGAATGGAATTAATAATAAATGCTTTCTAAGTGTGCACAATAACTTCATATTCAATGAAAAAGAATTCACAAAGTGGAGATACTGTTAAAAATTTAGCCTCTAAATCAGAATCCATGATTGTCACCATTAGACCCACAATCAAAATTTAGTTCCATACCTGACCTGGGTAAAATCTTTACTACTGACAATGATATTCCATAAGCTATTGAAGAAATACACTAGGTTGCAAAATTATTTTTGGACTTTTTAAGGAATATAACTTGGGGTTTCCATATAGCAAAAATGCTTTTTCTTTCACCAGAATCATTACAAGTCTGCAATATTTCAAGCAAGAGAGATATAACTTACTCTTATGGGAATAAATGATGTTAGCTCTGGCTTGCACCTAAAATAATAAAAGCTGCATTGTACCAGGGGCCATTATAAATGGAAAAATCAGTGTTATTCCTGTGTCTCCAGAGTGACTTTCATCATGTAGAAAGAGTATGAGTTCCTGGGTAACACCTATATCAGGAAGAATGCCTGGGATCACAGCAGACCACTGAACTCAACCCAGAGAGTATATGGAGGTTGTCTGGGGCCTCTGTTCTAAATCATAGAATTGAAAGCAACCTTAAAGGGGTCAAGTATATTAGAGAACTTGCATAATACCAATGCTTTCCACATACCAGTGTTTCTTGGTTACTTTCTATTTCCCTTTTTCCCTAAATCATAAATTGCCAGACATGCAGGTCATCTCTATGATTGCGCAGATATTTTGTTTTCCTGCCAAGTCATAAAATTACTGAATCTTAGAAATGAAAAAGATGTTAGTTCTAAATACTTGAATATTTGATTTTCCACCTTTATGGTCTTCAAAGAAAGACTATGATTATGTGAAATTGTTTTGTTTTTCATTACCTATCATTCTAGAATGCACTCGTGTCAAACAAATTCCGACATCTGTTTTGCCCTTGTTTCACAGGGTATATCAACACTGACATTTATGGTGTGTTTTTCATTGTTCCATGTACTTTTATACTATATAATTTTAGACATTACCAATGAGGAGTGTTTTCACTTCAAGAGTTCCCCGTTATTTTTTGCAAATTTTAAGGATATGAAAAGAACTACCCATAAGCATAGAATCAGTGCTAGTTTGTCTGGTGCTGGACTTGAACTCAGGTCTTCCTGGCTTCAGATCCAGCATTCTATCCACTGTGCCACCTAACTGTCAGAGCTACTTTAAGAGAGTCATGGGCAGCTAAGTGGTGCAATATATAAAGTAAGATCTGGAGTCAGGCAGTCCTGAGTTCAAATCTGGCCTCAGACACTTATTAGCTGTGTGTCCCTGCATAAGTCACTTAGCTTTGTTCATCTGTTTCCTCATCTCTAAATTTAGTTGGAGAAGGAAACGGCAAACTACTCCAGTATCTTTGGCAAGGAAACCCCAAGAGTTAGACATGACTAAAACAACTCAACAACAATACCAAGAGTGATAGAGTCCTGGAGCAGGAAAGCATACTCTGTCACACACACACACACACACACACACACACATTATGTGCTTTTGTGGTCAAATTGAATACAAATACAAATATATACATATATATATATATATATATATTAGTTATTGTCATTTTTTGTCTGTATCATAGAAACACCCGATGAAGTCCCAACATCTTTGTGATCAAATTCGTGATGGACAACAATTCACTTGAAAAGATCTGCGTATTTTCATGGACTGCCAGCTCAATATGAGCCAAAAGTGTGATATGGCATCCCAAAGACCAACTGTTATCATAGCGCGCTATATGAGAGTTGCTATGTTAAGCACTAGTGAGGTATACTCTATTACACACATATTAGATGCTTTGGTGGTCACATATGGGTTATATTGCCTAAACACACACACACACATATATGTGCTATATCTTATACATGTATGTAGTTGCAGTTACGTGCCTACAGTATGCAATATGTATGTGTAAATATGCACATATGTATATGTATATGTGTGTTGAAGTTGTACTTTAATGTTGGCTCATGTGGAGTACTGGAATGTGAACTGTGATAGAAGAGGAACTTATCCCTGGGCTATTGCAATAGCTTTCTGATTGTTCTCCCTGCCTCAATTCTATCCCCACTCCAGTTTACTTCCATCCAGCTGCCAAAACAATTTTCCTGCAGTTCTGACCATGTCACCCTTCTGTTCAATAAACTCTAGTGCCTCCCTATTAACACCAGGTATTCTAAACTCTTTGCAGTCTGGTCCTATCCTAACTTTTCCTTTCTTCTTTTATTATTACCATCCTCAACACAGTCTACAATCTAGTTCAATGACAGAATCATTGCTATTCCTCATACATAACACTCCATCTCTCAATTCTGTGCCTTTTTTATTGTCTGAGCTCTATACCTAGAATTCTCTCTCCTCACCTGCACTTCCTGGCTTCTCTAAATTCCTTCAAAACTTCACTCAAATTTTCTATTTCAAGAGGAATTTTCCCAGTCCCCACCCACCCATCTACCCACCCATATGTATACTGTTTTCCATATTGTCCCTGTAATTAAAATGAATGCTCCTTGAGGGCAAGAGTGTTGTTTATGTTTGTTGTTGTTGTTGCTTTGGTGTCCCTGTAATATTTTGCATGGTGCTTGGAACATAAGGCATACTAAAAGCTTATTGACAAAGTAACTCAAGCTCAGCTCTAGATTTAGATTACAGTTTATCTGAAAAAGATCAGGGGGCTTTAGAGAACTGAAAACTAAAGATGAGTCAGTAGTATGATGTGGCAGCTAGTAAAGCTAATCTACCTTGGGCTACACTAAGATATCAGAGTTTCTAGGAACAAGGAGGTTGCAAGCCCATCCTTCTCTTCCTTGATCTAGAGCAGTGGTTCTCAACCTTCCTAATGCCACAACTCTTTAATACTCATATGTGGACATATCTGCATATGGGCAGACTCGCCTGCAGATGGATAAAGGAGCAGTGTCTCAGTTCCTATGACCATCAGAAATATGTGTTTTCCTATGGTCTTAGGTAACCCCTGTGACCCCTGTGAAAGGGTCATTTGACCCCTAAAGGGGTCGTAACCCTCAGGTTGAGAACCGCTGATCTAGAGTATTGTATTCTCATCTGAGTACCACAGTTCATGCAAGACATTGATAAGCTGGAGAGCATCTAGAAGAGGGCAACCTAGATGGCCAAGGACCTTGAGTCCATGTCATATGAAGAGTGGTTCAAAGAAAGAAGATTAGCCTAGAGCAACAGATACTCTAAAGTAATATTGGTAGCTATGGTCAAGAATTTGAAATGTTTGTCAGGTGGAAGAGAGATTAAATTTGCACTTTGGTGTCCAAGAGAGCAGAAATAAGAATGGGTAGAAGTTTCAATGGGGAAAACAGAGATTTTATGTCAAGAAAAACTCTAACAAAAATCATCCAACAATTAATGGGTTAGTTTGGATATTGACAGAGTCTCCCTCATCGGAAATTGTCAAGCAGAAAATGGATGACCTTTTATCCTATAAGGTATGGTTCACAATATCTCTTTGGATATTGATTGGACTAAATGGTCATGGAAATTCCAAAATTCTATAATTCTATGACTCTCCGATACAATTTCTCCTCTGGCCCTGCTGATAATCTTTCTTTTTACATTTATTTATTGACATTTTAATTTTTCCCCAGTTACATATGAAAACAATTTTTAATATCCATTTTTAAAACTTTGAGTTCCAAACTCTCTCCCTCTCCACTCCACCCTACTTTGAGAAGGCAAACAGTTTGTTTTAGGTTATAGATCTGTTGTTATGCAAAACATACCTTTAAGAGTCATGTTGTAAAAGAAAAAAAAACCCTCAAGAATAAAGTTAAAGTATGTTTCAAGCTGTATTCAGACACCATCAGTTCTTTCACAGAATGAATAGCATTTCTTTCCCTCAACAAGTTAAACTTTGTTCCACCTCAAAGATTCCCCCAGTGAACATGAAAAAGCTGGCATTTAATTGATCCAAACATCATTGAACTCTTAGAATCTTCCTTCCTTTCCTTTCTCATCATTGTTGATTACTTAAGATATTTTTTCTTGATTTTTTTTTGAAATTGATTTGTGTATTTACTTTCAGTTTATAAGATTCATTTCCACAATCTCTTGAGTATCAAATTTTCTCCCCTCCGTCACCCGCCCCCATAGTGGCATGCAATCAAGTATAGGATCTGCCAATACTTTCCCGTTGGACATTAGTCTGGTTGTATAGAAGAATTGTAACCAATGGAGTGAACAATGGGAAAAAAGAAAGAGAACCAAACATGAAAAAACAACAACAATAGCATGTAGATTGCTTCAGTCTCCATTTAAACTCTGGTCTTTCTAGATCTTTCTCTGAATGTAGATATCTCCTTCCATCCTGGGACTTGCAGAGTTGTAGTATAACTGTGCATTGCTGAGAAGAGTCCAGTTTATCAAAGTTGGTAGTCACACATAAAATGTGTCTGTGATTGTGTACAAATTTTTCCCTGTTCTGCTCTTCTCACTTAGCATCAATTTGTATAAGCCTCTGCAGGTGAATATGAAGACTGTCTCCTCCCCATTTCTTATAGCACAATACTATTCCATTACATTCATATACCACAATTTGTTTAGCCATTTCCCAGTTGATGGGCATCTCATTAATTTCCAGTTTTTTGCCACCACAAAGAGAATTGCAATAAATATTTTTGTACATTATTGTACAAATACAAATACATATATTGTACAAATAATATTGTACATAGTATTGTACATTTTGTGCATCTTTCTCCCACTTCTATGATCTCTTTGTGATACAACCCCAGAAGTGGTACTACTGGGTCACAGGGTATGCAGTTATTTATAGCCCTTTGGGCATAGTTCCAGATTGCTCTCCAGAATGGTTGTATCAGTTCACAGCTCCACCAACAATGCATTACTGTTCCAATTTTTCCACATCCTCTCCAGCATTTATCATTTTCCTGTTTTGCCATGTTAGCCAATTTGACTGGTGAGATGTGGTACCTCAAAGTTGTTTTGATTTGCATTTCTCGAATCAATAGTGCTTTAGAGCATATTTTCATATGCTTATAGGTATCTTTAATTTCTAAATTTGAACATTGCCTCTGAAAATTGCCTGTTCATATCCTTTGACAATTTATCAATTGGGGAATGACCTGTATTTTTCTAGATTTTACTTAATTCCCTGTATATTTTAGAAACAAGGCCTTTATCAGACATACTGGTTGTAAAAATTCTTTCCCAATTTCCCATTTCCCTCTTAATCTTGTTTACATTGGCTTTTTTTACAGAAACTTTTCAATTGAATGTCATCTAGATTATTCATTTTGCATTTTATAATGCTCTCCGAATCTTCTTTGGTCATAAAGTCTTCCCTACTCCATAAATCTGACAGGTAAATTATTCCTTGCTTCCCCATTTACTTACAGTATCAGCCTTTACACCTAGATCATGCAACTAGTTAGACTTGATTTTAGTGTACAGCATTAGATGACAGTCTGTGCCCAGTTTCTGCCATATGATATTCCAATTTCCCACCAGTTTTTGTCAAATAATGAGTTCTTATCCCTAAAACTGGGGTCTTTGGGTTTATCAAACAGTATATTACTATAATTGTTGACTACTGAGTCTTTTGTACCCATCTATTCCATTGATGTGTGATTATACAGGACATCTTCATAGTGGACATATTGTGACAGTGATCATATGTCCCTCCTTCCTATCCTTCCCCCCCTTTTTCTGTTCTCTACCCTGTCCCTGTCCCTTTATTGAAGTGTGAGCATCCAGCATCCCTCCCCCAGACCTTGCCCTCCCCTCCATCATGCCGCCTTTCATCCCCATGCCCCCTACTCTCTTGTGTGGCATGATACCCAGTTTAGAGTTTATGCCATTTCTTCCCTAAGCCAGATTCAGTGAGAGTAAGTGAAAGTAAAGTTGTAACAGTTATCCATTGCCTCTTCTATATAGGATGATTAACCCCATTTTGTCTCTCCCTGTCTTCTCTTATTCTAGTCCTCTCCCACCTCAGAATTTTGCCTTTTCAAGTATCATCCCTTCATATTCAATTGATCCTATACCCTCTATATAAACATATACACACGTATGTATTCGTATGCATATATAGCCTCCTATATAGACATATGTGTAAGTATATATATATATGTATACATACATTTGTATTCCCTTCACCTATCCTCATACTAAGAAAAGTTTCAGAAGTTAATATTATCGTTTTTCATATTGTCATGTAAATACTACAAATTTGATAAGTTCCTTATGATTTCTTTCCCATGTTTACCTAATCATGCTTCTTCTGTTTGATTGTCAAATTTTCTGTTCAGTTCTGGTTTTTCAGTAAGAATGCTTGAAAGTCCTCCACCTCATTGAATGACCATATTTTCCCCTGGAATAATATGCTCAATTTTGCTGGGTAGTTGATTCTTGGTTTTAATCCCAGCTCCCTTAATCTTTGAAATATCATATTCTAGGCCCTCCTATCCCTCAGTGTAGAAGCTGCCAGATTCTGGGTTATCCTGATAGTGCTTCCGCAGTATTCAAATGGTTTTCTCTTGGC
>CM053597.1:108662898-108694114 GCA_028646575.1 Pseudocheirus occidentalis | reverse complement strand
GAGGGGTCTTACAGTGTGATCAATGTTCTGGGCTGGGGGGTAGGGACAAAAAGGGGAGAAAATTTGTACCTCAAAACCTTGTGGAAATGAATGATGTAACCAAGAAAATAAATTAAAATTAAAGATCCTGAAAAAAAAAGAAGAAGATTGTGTAGGTATATTAGGTTAAAATTATAAAGAACTCAGGACTGAGAATTTCTCACAGTGAAATTGCTGGAGACACTAGGAGAAATGATTCTGATGAGGAGTACTAAGGGGAAGTAGGCTGAAGAGATTGGTGTGGAATGATGCAACCAACTTAGCTTTTTACAAATATTTATAGACATGATAAATAAGATGGAGGACTAGACATTTTTCTCTGATCCCCTTGACCTCTTAAACTCCACAACAGAAATTATGCATCAAAAATAAAGCAAATTGAACTATCTCCATTGTCTAGGACACATAGCACAGAAAATAAGGCTTAAAAAAACTACATGAAATGTATCTACCTCGAACTCACACATTACCCTCTATTCTACTGCCCACCACTACTGACATCAAGACTACAGTATCTGATCCATGAATCGGACTCAGGGGTGTATGACAAAACCCTGGTCTCACCCTTCTCTTTCCAATGCGGTGGAGATCCAGCAGCAAGAGTGTGGAAGTTTGCTGGCACCTCAGTAGTATCACTATGGCAGCATTCTGTACTGGAAAAAAAAAAGCTCTGCTAGAGAGCAAAGGAACAAATATGATAAAGTTCTATGATAAAATGATCACTTAATATCAAAGTTCCCATCAACCTACCCCTCCCACTCTCAGAAAATAATTCCTTTTTTTGTTGAGAATCAAGTTCAATAAATAGTTTAACCTTGTTTAACCTGTTGAAGAATAAAAGTATCATTAGAGAAGGTCAATTCAATTCAATAATCATTCATGAATGAATGAATGAAAAGCTTGAAAGGGGTAGGACATATATTTGGCTTGAAGTAGAACTTAATGTCACAACCCACCCTACCCTCCTCCCAGAGCCTTGGAGATGCAACCTCCAAATTACAGAAATCATTTCAGGCTTTAGTAGCAATGATACTGCATTGTTCTAAACTCTGGCCAGAGAACTGAGGGAAAGAGAGATCAGGAAAGGATACCAGAACAGGACATCATATATGTGGGTGAGTCAGGATGGGGACTGGGAGGTACTGCACAGAGGAAAAGATCTCAGCACCCAACTAGGGCCAGTTTGGGCCAGTATTCCAAGTGATTGTAATAATGTGTTCCAAAAAGCAATGGGATTCAAGATACAGCTCAGGGTAACCCACTCTGTAATTATAAATGTAACCAGAAATGAAAAAAGATAGATATTAAATAAGAAAGAGTCATTTGAAACATTTTTAGAAAGAAAACTCTGTCTTCCCAAATGTCCCAGACAACAGAAATGCAGGAAGGGTGAACAAATGCAGCAGCCAAGAACAGCCACAGCAACAGAAGGACAGAAGAGAAACTAGTAAGAGACTTTCTAAATATTCACAAGGATGTAGTGGGGAAAGCAGAAATCAGACGGATCTGAGAGTGAAGAAGTAGAAGAGCAGGCCTGGAGTATTATAGACAGAACCTATCAACACTCTATGTATTGTAACATCTATGTTTTTATGTAAGACTACATTACAAAATGGGAGAGTTCATGAAAGGAAGTAGGGGAGCATAGGGATAGAGTGGAATGTAGGGTGATCTCAGATCAAATTAAGGACTAGCAATGAGGGAAGGTGACTCCTGTGTTCTCTCAGGTGGTAGGATAGGGTTCCACTGATGGATGTTCCTTTGAATGAAGGGAAATGTTCTGTAAAGTGAGGTAGAGATCTTGGGCTGGGTGTCATCTAAAGGATTTGGAGACTGAAAATACCATTTGTCCTACCTTGGAAGTAGGGTAGATGGAGCTTCTGGGGGCACCTGGCACCTGGTAAATAGAGAAAGAGAGCAAACAAAAGGAGGGTATATATAGATCAATGGTAGTTTGAATAATCAGGAATGTAGTAGTGGGGCAGTGTCCTCTCTGTTACTTGGGGAGGAAGTGACATTGTTCTAGTAGTGAGGCATAATGGAAAAGGGGAAACTGAGAAGCAAGCTCTACAAGGCAGTGGCAGAAACTCCCTAGAGGAAAGATCACAGAATGGATACCTTGGAAGTTTTGATGCCATGGGTAATACACAGAATAGAGAGGGATAGTTAAGTACAGGAGTCAGGAACCAAATAATGAGGGTCTAGAGAAGATAAAAATGGAGGATAGATAAATAAGGAAGAGAGTGAGAGAACTACTTTATGGAAAAGGGGTGGAAAAGGATATTTAAAAAATTAATGAACAGACCTAGTTGAAGGGGAGGAGAGGAACAGAAAATCTACTTGACTAACAGAGAGAAACAAGAAGGGAAGAATTAAATAACCAAATAAAATCAGGAAAGAAAAATAACTTAATGAACAAAACTCCAAAGGGGAGAGGGTAACAGATGGGAGAGGGGAGATCATAAATGAAGGAAAGAGTCAATGGGAATAGGGTCACTGTAAAAAAAGATTAAGTTAAAATAACTGAAGAGACACAGTACTATTTTTAGAGAAGGAAAAGTCATAACTTGGAAAAAACTCCCAATATTAGAGACAGATGAAGGAAATATAAACCCCTCATAACTTTAAATGTAAATAGATTAAACAATCAAGTAAAAGGGTAAAGAATGACAGACTGGATAATAAAATAAAATGCTACTTTTTTGTTTGTAAGAAACAAATGACAACAACAAAAAAACAAAGGCACACAGAAAATAAAACTGAGGGGATGGGAAAAAATTCTCTATGAATAAAGTGAATCCAAAACACCTATGAGTAATAATCATGCTATCTGACAAAAAAAATTAAACATTCAAAAAGTAAAAAGAGATTAGCAAGGAAACTACATTATGCTAGAAAGAACTACAGGCAACAAACCAATATCATATGAGCTTTAGTCTCTTTGTCATTCTCTTTATTTTTTTTTGGAGGGGGCAAGGCAGGGCAATTGGGGTTAAGTGACTTGCCCAAGGTCACACAGTTAGTAAATGTCAAGTGACTGAAGCCAGATTTGAACTGAGGTCCTCCTGACTCCAGGGCCATTGTTCTATTCACTGCACCACCTAACAGCCCCTTGTCATTATCTTTAATGAAATTATCAATGGTTTCTATGGCTTATTTTTTGACCCATTCATTCTTTAGGATAAGCATATTTAGTTTCTGATTTTTTTGTGTGTGTTTCCACATTCCTTTACTGAACGTAATTTTTATTGCATTATGATTTGAAAAGGAAGCACTTACTATTTCTGCATTGATTGGGAGGTTTTTATGCCCTAATACACAGTCAATTTTTGAGTAGCTGCCGTGTACCATTAAATAAAAGTATATTCCTTTGCATTTCCACTCAATTTTCCCCAGGGATCTACTATATCTAACTTTCTTAGAATTCTATTGCTTCTTTCTTATTTATCTTTTGGTTAGATTTAGCTAGTTCTGAGAGGGAAAAGTTGAGGTCTCCCACTAGTATAGTTTTATTGTCTATTTCCTTTTATAATTGATTTAACTTCTTTAAAATTTTAGATGCTATACCATTTGGTGCATATATGTTTATAACTGATATTTCTTCATTGTCTATGGTACACTTCAGCAAAATATAATTTCCTTTCTTATCTCATTTCATTAATTTATTGTTGCTTTGTCTTGGATCATGACTGCTCCCTCTGCTTTTATTACTTCAGCTGAAGCATAGTAGATTCTGTTCCAGTCCCTCGTCATTACTCTCTGTGTGTATCCTTATGCTTCAGATGAGTTTCTTGTAAACAGCATATTACAGGATTTTGATTTTTTTAATCCATTCTGCTATCCACTTCTGTCTACTGAATAAGTTCATTCCATTACCAGTATCATAAATGTTTTTACTTTTGATCACTGCCTCCCCCAGTCCACTCTTGTGTCAGTTCCCCACTGTTTCTTTTATCCCTGTTCCTTTTAACTTCCATATAGGGTAAGATATATTTCTATATCCAACTGAATGTGTATGTTATTCCCTCTTTGAGTCAATTTTGATGAGAATAAGGGTCAAGCATTGTCTTCTACCACTACCCATGTTTCCCTCCACTGTAATAGCTTTCACACTTCTTTTATGTCAGATAATTTACCCTATTATGCCTCCCCTCTTCTTCCAGTGCAACCTTCTTTCTCATCCATTAATTTCTTTTGTATTATCCCATTATAGCCATCTCACATCCACATCTCTGTCTATGTATACTCCTTTTAATTGCCATTGTAGTGATAAAATTATTTAGAGTTACAGATATAAACTTGTTATGTAGGAATATAAACAGATCAGCTTTATTGAACCTCTTCTATTTTCTCTTTATTTTTTGCCTTTTTGTGCTTCTCTTGAGTCTTGTGTTTGAAGATTTAAAAAAAATTCAGCTCTGAGCTGTGAATTAGGAATGCTTGAAAGCCCTCTATTTCATTAAATATCCATTTTCCCTGCTGAAGAATTATACTGAATTTTGCTTGGTAAGTGATTCTTGGTTTTAATCCTAACTCCATTGCCTTCTAGAATATCATATTCTAAGCTCTCCTGTTCGTTAATGTAGAAGCTGCTAAATACTGCATGAATCTGATTGTGGCTCCACAATATTTGAATTGTTTCTTTCTGGAACTCCGGAATTTGACTCTGATATTCCTGGGAATTTTCATTTTGGAATTTCTTTCAGGTGATGATTGTTGGATTTTTTCCATTTCTATTTTGTCCTTTGGTTCTAGTATATCTTGAAATACGATGTCTAGCTATTTTTAAAATCATGGCTTTCAGGAAGTCCAATAACTCCTAAGTTCTCTCTCCTCCATCTATTTTCCAGGTCAGTTGTTTTTCCAATGAAAAATTTCACACTTCCTTCATTTTCTTCTTTTGATTTTGTTTTTATCATCTCTTAATGTCTCTTGGGGTCATTAGCTTCCATTTGCCCAAATCTAATTTTTAAGGAATTATTTTCTTCAATGAGCTTTTGTACTTATTTTTCATTTGACCAGCTCTATTTTTTAAGGAGCTATTTTCTTTGGTGAATTTTTGTTTATCTTTTTTCTATTTTTTGTGTTCCTTTTCCCAAGCTGTTGAATCTTTTTTATGATTCTCTTGCATTACTCTCTTTTCTTTTCCCAATTTTTCTTCTACTTCTTTTATTTGCTTTTAAAAATCTTTTTAAAGCTCTCCTAGAAGTTCTTTTTGGACTTAAGTTCAATTTCCATTTTTCTTTGAGGCTTCTTATGTAGACATTTTGAAACTGTTGTCTTTTAAGTTTGTGCTTTCATCTTCCCTATCACCATAGTAACTTTCCACAGCCAGTTCTTTTTTGTTTTTGCTCTTTTTTTGCGTATTTTGTGATTTTGTACTTTTATATGAGTTGAACTTTGCTCCTGTACTGTCAGAAATCTCTTCTTCTGCGGCTTGGGGTCTTGCTGCTGGTTTTCATAGGGCCTCAGGGTCTACTTGTTGGATTGCACTGGACTGGGTGCCTACTTCTCACCTGCCCCAGAGTCGAGGTCTTGGTGTTGGCTGACTCTAGGGGTGGGGCCTTGCTATTGGTAAGTGATGGGGACAGTGCCTCCTTGGTGGCCTTCATTGAGAGCGGGACCTCTCTGATGGCTTGCCATGGTGCTCAAGACCTTGCTGCAGGTTTTCTGGGTGCAGCCTGATGCTGCTGCTTGTTTAATTGGTTCCCCTCTCACCCCAGTGAGACATACCTTTCCTGATGCGCTGTTAAGTTACCTCTCCACTCCTAAATGGATTCTGAGGTGTTTTTTTAAGTTGTTTTAGAGGGGAATTTGGGAGGGTTCCAGGAAGTTCCTTCTTTACTATGCAATCTTAGCACTAGAAGACCAACCAAGTAATAATTATACCAGAGATACAAGGATAATTCAACATTTGTAAAGTAATCAATATAATTAATCACATTAGAAATTAAAATATCCAAAACCACATGTAATTCCAAGGGATGCAAAAAAGGCCTTTGACAATGTACAGTGCAAAGTCCTAAAATGTATAGGCATAGAAGTGCCTTTTGTTAATATCACCAAAAAAAATCAATCTAAAACCAAAAGCAAGCAACATATGAAATGAGAATACACTAGAACCTTTTCTAGTAAATACAAGAGGGAAGCAAAGATGTTCACTCTCTTCACTGACATAGTTCTAGAAATACTAATAGCTATCCCACTTGCCACAGTGGCTCTTGCAGGCCTTTTCATCCATCCTCAAATCTCCGATGGATTTTCCTTTGCCTCCTCCAACTCAGCTCTGAACCTTGCCTCATATTTTACTGGGAGGGTGGTGTTGTACTTACTCTACAGTAAAAAGGAAGGTAGGAGATAGGAAGGGTTTAAGGTAAAAGATAATAAGTTTGGTTTTGGACATGTTGAGTTTAAGATCCCTACTGCACATCTAGTTTGCAGTGTCAGAAAGGCAGTGGAAGGTCAGCAGTGAGATTAGGAAGGACAGGAAGATCTAAGGTTCATCAGCAGAGAGATAGTAATTAAATCAACGGGAGATGATGAGATCGCCATATGAAGCAGTATAGAAGGAGGAGAAAAGATGGCCCAGGATACAACCCTGGGGGATGCCTGAGTTTGGACAGCGTGATTTGAATGAGGATCCATCAAAGGGGACAAAAAAGGAGCAGTCAGATAAATTGGAGGAGAACCAGGAGAGGGTTGTATTTCAAAAATCTAGAGAAAAGAGTGTAAAGGAAAGGAGATTATAGAGATTATAGAGATCATAGAGACATCAAAGAAAATAAGGAATAAGAAAAGGTCATTGAATTTGGCAATGAGAGATCAGTGGAAATTTGGAGAGGAAAGTTTTGGTAGAATGGTGAAGTGAGAAGCCAGATGGAGGAGGCTATGGGTTCTTGAAAACTATCAGGAGAGGGCAGGTTATGTAGGTTCTTCCAAACAGTAAAGGCTTCGAATGTGTATTCAGTGATATCTGTTGTCTCTAAGTTCAGAAAAACTCATTGTTATATTGGCTTTACCATGATAATTTTTTAAACCACTTCAGCTCATGAAGTTATACTATTAAGACACAGGAAGGTTGAGAACTGCATTAGTAGGCAGAATACTTATTCTAGTGAAATCATTGACATTGAAATTTTTGCAGTATTATTCATTACTTTTATGGATGAGAAAACTGTGGCCCAAAAAGATGAATTAGCTTGCTTACGGTCATATAACAAATAGCAAATCTGATATTTAATCTCTGCTCCTTTGACTACGGATTTGAATCAGCAATCAATTTGGTTAACAATCCAATTTGAATAGTTACTTTGTGTTATATAGATTTTTTTGGTGGGGTTGGGGTAAGTATACTAAATGTCAGTATCAGGAACGAATGAAGAAGATAAATTTCACCAATTTCACAATTTTTCCTTGGCCCCATCCAGACTAGATTTGAATCACTTGTGCTGATTGCATCTGCTATATGTAATACAGGTCCCAAGACTATGTGTGTACATTTTTACTGGCTCACCTATGAAGAGAACCATGCAAAGCAGTGCTTTATTGTTAGCAGCTCACATAGAATGAATTTCAAACAAATTGTCAGTGGTAAAAAATACTGTATTTAAGCAAAAATTGCCTATTTGAACAACAATGATGGATTTTTGGTTTTCTTCCTAAACATCCCATGGTAAGCTTTAACATGCAACAATTATAACTTGACTATTGTATCTTAATTTTGAAAAACCACATCTTCTACATAAGGATGGGCTACTCATTGTCTGGGTGTAAGACCCTGACTTGATGAATATTTCTTATGAGTAGTGAAACAGGCCTGGGAGTGGGATCTGTTCAAAGGATCTGTTCCTAGGCTGTAGCCCAGATGATATGATTTGGGTGGCAAATGCAGGTTCACTCTTGCACTAAAATAGATCTTGAAATTATAAACTGTGGTGCTATACCACCCTCTCCAGCCCTGAAATCTAATGAGATTCTTCTGGATTAGATAATCAAGATATGAGGCTATTTCAGAAAAACACTGAAAATGCATAGATTCTCTAGAAGAGAAAGCTGGATCTGAGAGACCCTCAGATTCTCTGTTCTAGTCCCTTTAGTAGATTTTTAGATTGATCAAAAAAGTAGATTTTTAGACTGATCAAAAACATTTTAATTGGTCATTGATACATAAACTACATGTTGCCTTCTGTTATCTTAATTTGAATCTTTTATTCCTCTTTAACTCACTAAAACAAAATGCTCTTCTGCCAGTTATTCTGATAATACATTATAAGTACTTGCATCACTGAAGAAAATAAAGAGTACAACTATCAACCTGTTAAAGTATAAGAATCCTTGAATGAGTCATCTGGTAACAACATGTTATCCAGATATATTAGGAAAACAATGTGGTCCTAGTGATGCATGGCTGGTTTTGATGGGGGTAGTAAATAAAAAGTGACCTAATAAAAGAATGTCCCATATCAAAAGACTTGCATGAATCTTTACACAAAGAAATTAATTTAGATATGGGATTCTTTCCCCAAAGTCCATCTGTTCTCTCTGGTACTTGTTTTGGGTGATGTTATGTCTATACTGGTCAAAATCTTTACATAACACCATCAAATTTACCCAAAGAATGAAATATTTAGCTACAGCTGGGTTTTGAACATCACCTAGAATATATGTGTCTGTGTTATTTCATGTGTCAGTTACCAGATTTCCATTTCGCTTGGCATTTCACATATCACTCTAACAAATGAAAGAAAGAAGATCAAAGAATGATCCATGAATAGAACAAAAATGTGGGATGGAGACAAAAGAGAAAAATATATAATAAATGACCACTACCCCCACTGAATACTATAAAGTAATGAAGAACAAATAATTCGGCACTCCTTTTCATAGAATTATACAATTTTGGAAGTGGCAGGTAGTCTCTTTATAGATAATTTCATAATCAATGTGTTTGTTGAAATGAAATGCTAATGAAATGTATATGTATTAGTAAATGGAGGTCTACATCAATTATTTCTAGAAGCTCTAACACTTTGTGATATAAGGCCCATGGCATACTTTGTTTTTCAGTCACTGAGAAATACCCCCATGCTGCTTAACATTTTAAATAATGCTTGTTAAAGTCCTAGATTACATGCTTATCTAACTTACAGATGGCAAAGCTGGGAGGGAAAATTAACACATCATATGATAGAAGTAGGACTGATTCAAAATTATCTGGATAGGCTAAATCAAGATAAAATTTAATGAGGATAAGCAAATCCCCAAATTCCACTTAGGTTAAAAACTTCAGCTTCACAAGTATAAAATGGGAGAGGTATGATTAGGTACCAGCTTCTCTAAAACGATCTAATAGATTTTGTGGACCATAAATTGAATATGAGCCAATTGTGTGGTATGCAAAAGGACTGGACCTACGAATTCTTCTACCAGTGAAGGTTGGTCTTTTCTCTGTAATTTATAATCTTAGATAATTGCCTACAGCACTGAGGGGTTAAATGATTTTCCCAGGGCATAGTATGTGTCAGGTGGGGCTTGAGCCCAGGTCTTCCTTATTATGAGACCATCTCTCTGTTTCCTATGCCATCCTGTTGTTATAAGACAGTCAAAAATTTAGTATGATCTGAAGCTGCATTAGGAAAGATGTCACGTCAAGGGCCATGGCCAGGGAAGAAACAATCCTACTCTCTTTTGCTATAGTAAGATAACATGTGGGATATTGGATTCTGTTTTTCATGGTACAGTGTAGTAATGGCATTAAGAAACTGAAGAGTGATGAGAGGAAGATAATCAATACAATAAAGTATCTCAAGTCCAAGACACATGGATTTCGAAGCAAGCAACTAAGAATGTTTTATCTGGAGAAGAGAAGACTAAGTAGTGATATGATAGCTCTGTTTAAGTAATGGAAAAACCATCAATAAAAACAGAATTATATATGTTTTCTTGGCCTCTTGGTGAGTAGATTGAGGAGAAATAGATGAAAATTGGCAGTGAAATGAGACTAAACTTGGTGTTAACTCAAATATCCTGACAATTAAAGCTACCCTGAAGTAGAATGGGCTGCCATGAGAGGCAGGAGATTCCTGCTCAAAAGAAGTTTTTGAGCAACGAGCATATAACCACTTCTCATACATGTTAGAGAGGGGATTCTTCTTTAATTAGAGGATTTTATTGAATGACCACTAGGATACCTTTCAACCTTGAGATTCTATGATTTTTCAGTTGTGAGAAAACCAGTGATCCTTCTGTATCAAAACATCAACATCTTTGTTATATCATTCCTCATCTTGACTAAAGAGGTGAATAAATCCTCTACAAGTCAGGATTTACTTCAGGTATTATTGAAAATTTGCCCAAGGTATTTTGGCTTTTAAGAATCAAAAGGTTCATCATGAAACTTTAATGTCCATTCATGTGCCACTTTAGGACACCCATCATGTGCTGACTGCTTACCTAGTTACAAATATGGAGGAATCACCATCATCCTGTATCCCACACTGCTCTTAACCCTAAGGCACAATTACATCATTAAGGCTGTATTCACACTTTTTAAAAATGTGTTTCCCCTTGGAAATTGAATCATGCAGATTAAATTGAGAGAGGGAAATGGACAAATTTCTAAGCCTTGAAGATATTTCTTTCTTCTATATGCCTAATAACTGCTTTTTTTCACTACCATCAGAAATATAGGGAAAAATAATGTACTGACGATATTCTGTAGTGACTTGTGGGTTATAATTAACAAAATATTTTCTTTATATACATGATAAGCAGCAAATTATAAATATCTGATAGAGCAGTAGTAGTAGTAGTAGTAGTAGTAGTAGCAGTAGTAGTAGTAGTAATAATAGGAGTAGCAGTAGTAGTAGTAGTAGTAGTAATAGCAGTAGTAGTAGCAGTACTAGCAGTAGTAGTAGTAGTAGTAGCAGTAGTAAGAGTGCTTTAAGATTTGCAGAATAGTTTACAAATATTATCTCATTTTATCCTCTAATAACCCAGCAAACTAAGTATCTTTATCATCCCCATTTTGCAGATGTAGAAACTGAGACAGACAGAGGTTAAGTGACTTGACCAATGTTACATAACTAGTAAGTGTCTGAGGCTGTATTTGAACTCAGGTCTTCTAGATTCCATTTCTCTATCCACTACACCAATTAGCTGCCTTTAGGCAAACTTATGTTATGTCTATAAATTGAATATTTCCAAAAATTTGAATTTCCATACTATTGAAGCATTTGTCAACTTTATCTGATGAGAGAGTTTCCCAGTAACAATGATGTTTCAATCATCATGGCAAGCTATGCAGTATTACAAAAGATGTCAGAATATGTCAGCTCTCACTAGTTGCTAGATCACTGTACTCTAAGCCTTCAACTCTGTGCTGGTTTTCAAATATTAAGATAAAGAGCTATAATCCCAAACTTCTTCTAGATCAGTAGAAACACTAGAGAGTATCATTGTCAGACTTCTGAAGAAAAATCAATTTTATTTTTTTTTAATTTTTTGCTTTTTTTTTGGAGGGAGGAAGGCAGAGCAATTAGGGTTAAGTGACTTACCCAAGGTCACATGGCCAGTTTTGTGTTAAGTGTCTGAGGCCAGATTTGAACTCAGGTCCTACTGACTCCAGGGCTAGTGCTCTATTCACTGAGCCACTTAGCCACCCCAACAGCAATCAATTTAGCAGATACTTAGCACGTATGGAAGGTGTGAGCTCTGTCCCCTGTTGAGAGGGGGTGAACTCCCCTGTTCCTGAAGTAGCAGGAGGGGATTGGCTGAGACAGGAGGCCAGTGTGTGTATATAAGAAGAGTTCAAGAAACAAAGAGAAAGAATTGGGACTGAAGTCAGCTGAGAGAGAGAGAGAGAGAGAGAGAGAGAGAGAGAGAGAGAGAGAGAGAGAGAGAGAGAGAGAGAGAGAGAGAGAGAGAGAGAGAGAATTTCTCTACCAGCATCTTTAAGCTGAAGAACTGAGTTGGAGTTTTTCTTCAGACCAGAATCTGGTGAAGGCTGATGTGGTTGTTGCTGCCACCTGGAAGGCCAGTGTTGCTGCTGCTGCCTGGAAAGCTGGGTTTTCTACTGGGTCCTAGGGCCAGCTGAACTGCTGGAGGACTGAAGAAGCATGACCAGGATAAGACTTTGTTTGTGGCCTGGCTGATCCTTGAGTTCCCAGCAACAGAAGCAGTGAAGTATTTGAGATGTGCTGGACCCTGTGAACTTCAATGTGTGCCAGGACTGCCCTGAGGACTGAACAAGCACCTGGGAGCTGTTTACCTCTGAGGACTGTACGAGGACCTGGGAACTGTCTGCTTCTGAATCCAGGTAACTGTTTGGTGGATTTAGATAGGAGCTGGGACCATGGAAGGAGATCCAGGGAATCTGAGAGACCACCCTGAGTCAAGATAAAGAAAAGGTCTCCCCTTGGATGAAACTGAGGTTTACTGGACATTGACGAGTGGAGGGTTTGTGTGGTTTTCTAATGATTGTACTTGTGATTAATGATATTTAGTAATTGTTAATCTGGATTAGTGACTGATTAATGTAATGGTTGCCCCATGAGTGGAAGATTGATTATTGTATTGTGAATTGATTGAATGATTAATATTCACTATACTGTGTAATCTGAACCTTAAAAGCTGTTCACAGTAGCATTCTTTTGGGAATCTTCGGGTGCATGGCGTTATAGAATCCTACCAAACATTTAAAGATCAACAAATTCCAATATTAAACAAATTATTTGGAATAATAAAAAGAGAAAAAGAAAATTATAGATGGATTTCACTAAAGAATATGGATGTAAAAATCTTAAATAAAATACTAGGTAGGAGACTATGACAATATATCACAGAGATATTGTGACCAAATGGGATTTATACCAGGAATTCAGGAATGGTTTAAGACAAGGAAAATTATTAACATAACTGATTATATCAATAACAAAAGTAATAAATAATAAATATAATATAATAATATTGTTATATTTTATATAATAATATAATAAAAATAAAATATGATTATCTCAAGAGAGACAGAAAAACTTAAAATGCACTGAATTTCTATTAAAAACACTTGAAAACATAAGTATAAAGTGATTTTTCCTAGAAATAATAAGAAACATCTACCTAAAACCATCAGCAAGCATTATCTGTAATGTGGATAAGCTAAAAGCCTTCCCAATAAGATCAGGAGGGAAACAAGGATGCCCATTATCACTAACATTATTCAATATTGTATTAGAAATGCTAGCAATAGCAATAAGAGATGAAAAATAAATAGAAGGAATCAGAAAAGGGAAGGAGGTAATAAAACTATTGCTTTCAGCAATCTGATAATATGCCTGGAAAATTCTACATGTTTAACTAAAAAGCTAATTAAAACTATTAATAATTTTATCAAAATATCAGAAGATAAAATAAACCCAGATAAATATTAGCATTTCTAGATATCACCAACAAGAGATAGTAAATAGTCATATAAAAATGCTCAAAATCAGAACTGATTAGAGAAATGCACCTTAAAACAACTCTGGGGTACTACATCACATCTATTAGATTGGCTAGCATGACATAACAGGAAAATGATAAATGTTACATAAGATGTGGGAAAATTAGAACACTAATGCATTGTTGGTGAAGTTGTGAATTGATCCAACTATTTTGGATAGCAATTTGGAATTACATCCGAATGGCTATAAAATTATACCTACCCTTTCATCCAACAATATCACTACTCAGTCTGTATCCCAGAAATCATAAAAAGGGGAAAAGGACCCACATGTACAAAAATATTTATAGCAGCTCTTTTTGTGGTGGGAAATAATTGGAAACTCGGATGTCCATCAATTGGAGAATGGCTGAACAAGTTATGATATATGAATATAACAAAACTTTTTCATAAGAAAGGATGAGTAGGCAGATTTCAGAAACACCTGGAAAGACTTGAATTGATGCTGAGTGAAGTGAGCAGAACCAGAACATCATTCATAGTAACAGAAGCATTGCATGACAACCAGCTTTCATAGACTTGACTCTTCTCAGTCATATAACAGTCTACAACAATTCCAAAAGACTCACGTAGGAAAATGCTATCCATATCCAGAACTATGGAGTCTGAATGCAGATTGAAGCACACTATTTTCTCTTTTTTGTTGTTGTTTTCTCATGGTCTTTCCCTTTTGTTCTGATTCTTCCTTCACAACATGACTAATGTAGAAATAAGTTTAATGTTATTGTACATGTATAGCCTATATTAGATTGCATGACATATCGGGGAAGGAAGAGGAAAAGGAAAAAGAAAAATTACTACTCGCAGTCTTATAAAAGTGAATGTTGAAAACTTAAAAAAAAGAGAGATGGTAAAAGAAAATCCATTTAAAATAATAGTAGACATAATAAAACACTTAGTAGCATACCTGCCAAGACAAACTCAGTAACTACACGAACATAATTATAAAACATTTTTATACAAATAAAGTCAGATTTAAATAATTAGAGAAATATTCTTTATTGCAGAGTATGCAGGTATGCAGAATCAATACATTTTTAAAAATGACAATTCTACCTAAGCTAATCCACTTATTTAATGCCATCCTAACTAAATTAACAAAAAATGCTTTATTGAACTAGGAAAAATAATAACAAATTTCATTTAGCAGAAGAAAAAGTCAAGAATATCAAAAGGATCAGTGACAAAATGTAAAGAAAGGAGGTTTAGCAGTACCAGATCTTAAATTATATTACAAGGCAGTAATTATCATAGCTACCTAGTATTGGCTAAGAAATAGAAAGGTGGACCAGTGGAATAGAATAGATGTACAATACACAGCAGTAAATTATAGCAACCCTGTGTTTGACAAACATGAAGATTTAAGCTTTTGTGTTAAGAATTCACTATTTTGTAAAACTGGTTGGGAAACTGGAAAGCAGTCTGGCAGAAATTGGATACAGACTAATATTTTACATCATTTACCAATATAAGGTCAAAATGGATACATGACCTAGATATAAAGGGTGGAAAATGTTACCTACCACTTATGCAAAGGAGAAGAATTTACAATAAACAAGAGGTAGTGAGTGTTATAAGATGTAAAATGGATGATTTTAATTATATTGAAATAAAAAGGTTTTGAACAAGTTAAAGTAACATAGCCAAAACTAGAAAGAAAGCAGAAAATTGGGAGAAACTTTTACACTCATTTTCTCAGATAAAGTTTTCATATCTCAAGGATATAGAGAACTTCTATGAATTAATAATAATAGGAGTCATTCCCCAGTTGATAAATAGTCAAAAGATACAAACAGGTCATTTTTGGATGAAGAAATAAAAGCTATATATAATCATTTGAAAAAAATACTCTGAATCATTATGGATTAGAGAAATGTAAATTAAAACAACTTTGAGATATCATCTCATACCAACAGACTGGCTAAATGATAGAAGGGGAAATGACAAATGTTGGAAAGGATATAGAAAAATTGGAACAATAATAGTGGAATTGTGAATTGATCCAGCTGTTTTGGAAAGCAATATGAAATTATGCCCAAAGAGTTATAAAACTGCTTATATCCTCTGACTCAGCAATACCACTATTAGGTCTATTTCTCAAGGTGATCAAGGAAGAAGGGAAAAAAACCTGTATGTTTTAAAATATTTATAGTGGCTTTCTTTGTTGTGGCAAAGAATAGGAAATTGAGGGAGATGCCCATCAATTGGGGAATGGCTGAAGAAGTTATAGTACATGATTGTGTTGGAATACTACAGTGCTATAAGAAATGATGAGCAGACTGATTTTAGAAAAACATGGAAAGACTTGCATGAAATAATGAAGAGTGAAATGAGGAGAACAAAGAGAATGTTGTATGTAGTAACAGCAATATTGTTCAAAGAGTAACTGAATGATTTATTTTGAGTATCATTAATACTCACATCAACTACAAAGTACTTAGGAAGGAAGGTGCCATCCACCTTCAAAGAAAGAACTGATAAATTGAAGCGTACATAGTATGGTTTTACATATGCATATATGTATACATACACACACATATACACATATGTGTGCGTTAAATGGTAGCCTTCTTATTATGGGGAGGGAGACAGTTTAGAACTTGAAATTGAACCAAAAAAATTGAATTTAAATAAAAAATAAGAATGAGAATTCTCATTCTTGCTTCCCAGGGTTTGTTCCTCTCATCTTGACAATATTGTGCCAGAGGTACCATTTATTAAAACTGCTTCCTCTTGTGGGTAACTTTCTTTCTGTATCTGGTGTCTGTCTGGATTACATCTCTACTTCTTGTTGGACGTGGTATGTTCCAGTAGCTCCCACTTGTAGGCTTGGAGGTAGAGAGAGAAATTCTCTCTACTCCCCTATAGGTATTTCCTTAGTTTGCAATATCTCCGAATCTTGAACTGCTAGCATCTCCTAATCCATTGTTAGATGCCACAACTTATGATGTAGCGGAAGACAAAAATTTTCTTCTCTCTCAAATTGGTTTTCACTTCTCAATTTCTCCAAACCTTAACTGATTCTCCTTCTCCAAAGTTTAGTTACATAATGTCCCTAGGAGCATGACTATTTGTTTATTTAGATAATTATATTGTTTCCTGAATTCAATCAGGGAAAGGAGTTCTCCTTATAAAAGAAACAACCTGTTAAGGCATCAGGACTTATGCTCAACTTATTTGTGCATTTAAACTTTATCTTAGGTGACTATGTTCTGTGATTACATCAACTGAACTAGGAGTGGGGATCAGGGGACCTGGGGGATTCACCCCTCCCCTCCTTACAGTGTTATTAGCAGGTCAATAGGAAGAGAATTCCAAGTTAAGGTGTATGATGTTTATTGTGACATCACTTGACATATTCAGTTTAAATTTCATGGAAGGTTTGTTCACCAATCAAAAATATGGACTTCTACTAAGGATTTTTTATACTAGGCAAAGTTTGAACTACAAGGCCCAATTTGGGGTTCCTTGCTCAAATCCCAAGAAATTAATAGCTGTGAATTTTCGTTTACATTAAGTTCATCTTTATTAAAATAGTCAAACTTAAGCAACATTAATCATGGTTCTGAAAAATTATTTTAGAGCAAATTTTAGAAAAGACAAATGTATAAGTTACTAATATCTAATCATAAGATCATAGGATTTGGAATTAGAAGAGACCCTGTTCCATCCAAGCCAACACCCAATTATACAGCTAAGGAAACTGAGGACAAGAGAAATGAAATTTTGCCTAGGACCACACAAACAGTAAGTGGCACAGCCTAAATTCCAACCAAGGTCATTTGTTGGTCAACTATCATCAACTTACTCTAAGCTTCATCTTTTACACAGTTCCTTTTGTAACTCACTTCACTTGATTTGGAACTTTTGCTATCTATTTATCCTTTAATTTCAATATATTAGTAACTTAAACTTGAATATTTCAACATGGAAATCATCCCTGTGATATGAATTTTTTCATCTCTTTTCCAGGGCCAAGCTTGTCATTATCACTACACATCATTCAGGGCTTGTTGTGTGTGTGTGTGTGTGTGTGTGTGTGTGTGCTGTTGTTCTTCTCATTTACATTGTAGTCATTGAGTATATTGATTCCCTAGTTCTATTTACTTCATTTCATATAACCTCATAGAAGTCTTCTCATGTTTCTCTGAATTCTTCATATTCTTTGCTTTTTATGACACTCTAATATTCTTATGCACCACAATTTCATTAACTCCTTTTCAGCTGATGAACATCTAATTTCTTTGTAGCTCTTTACTACCAAAAAAGTGCTTCTGTGAATCTTGTGATATATATGGAACTATTCTTTTGTTCTTTGGTATCCTTGGGGGATAGGCCTAACAGCAGAAAATCTGAATAAAAGAGTATAGGTATCTTTGTCACTTATTTTTTTAAATGCAATTCCATTTTTAATAGAATATTTTAATCAATAGAGAGAGCTATTAAAAGTAATTTAGCATTCCAGTCTTTTGACAACCTTCCATCAGCAATTCTTTTGGTCTTTTGTCATCTTTGACAATTTACAAGTTGTGAAGTAAAAATTTCAAAATTAATTTGCATTTCTCTTGTTTTTAGTGATTTGGAGCAATCTTTTCTATGGCTGTTAATAGTTTTAAACTTTTGGAAACTGTTTGTTCATGTGTATTTATTACTTTTTAATTGTGCAATAACTCATGAACTCATTTATTTGTGTTAGTCCCCTATATGTCTTGGATTTAAGACTTTTACTAGAAATATTTGATGAAAGACTTTTTTGCCCCAATCTTCCATTTCCCTTACTTAAGCTGCATTGATATTGTTTGTTCAAAAGCTTTCCAATTTCATGTAATCAGAATTATCTATTTTTTGTGACTACTTTGTTAGTTTGGTTAAGGAGTTTCTCTCTAGCAATAGCTTTGGCTTCTTTTAGATTTTTGTGGCGTGACTTTTAATTTTCCTACTGGACACTTATTTTGAGGCTATAATGGTATATGGTTTAAATGTTAGTCTAAATCTAATTTCTGCCAAATTGTTTCTAATCTTCTAAGCAATTCTTGTCAAATAAGTAATTCTTCCCCCTCTAATACCTGTTCTCAGGTTTACTGAGAATTAGATTATTAGAATTTGATTGTTAGTTTTCCTTACCTATTCTATTTCACTGATCCACTTTTCTGTTTCTCTAACCATACAAAATAGTCTTGGTGATTATGGTTTTATAGTAGACTTTTGCCTAGGGAGTTTTGTTAGCCTCTTCAAAAACAACCCTATGGCGATGCATACTTCTGAAAGAGATGATAATCCTGATTTGCTGAGAAACTTCTGGGAGAAAGCACAACAAATGGGAGAGATGGACAAGAAGAAAGAAGGCTCGTACTTTAAATGACAGACAGGAGGCCCTAGAGCCATAGGCATGTGGGGGAGGAACTAGAATCCAAACATGTCCCCTGATTCTCAGTACCTGCCTGCACTGCAAAGACTGCTAAGAGTGAACTGAACTATTCTTTGTTGAGCTGTGATTCCATGTTGCTCCAGAGTTAGAGAGCCTCCTTACTCTTGAGTGTGTTATTGCCTAAATTAATCTACAAGATTTCCCCAGCTGTTGTTTAACTTGCTTTGATGGCTATGTTTGCTTGCTACCCATGACTGTTTTTTTCTGTACCAATCATTTGGTAGGAAGGCATCTAACCAAGATGGGCCCAACTCAGTCTGGAACCCTTTTAGTTTAGGTTATATGTTAGAACATAATGAGGTACTCATGGGTCATTAAACAGTTAACAAATAGGGATTTACTTAGCCATAGTGTAGAAGGGATATTCATAAAGAATATTCCAGCACTTAATTTTGTTGGATATAGACTTCCTTATCTTTATAAGGAAAAACATCTAGTTAGCAGGGCAGGGTGTAGTGACTTATATGTTACTGAGACATCTACCAAGTATGAAGGTCCTTGACTCCATTCTGATGGACCTTTATATGCTCTTAAGCTACAAGGAAGTCATATGGAGAGAGTCTATGAGGAAACTGTATTAATATAAGCACACCTTGAGCCTTGTCCAAGGACCAATCATATCCTGGGGAAGCTCTGCTGCCTTTTGAGAAAAAAAAAATCAAAAGAACTAGGGAAAGGGAGAACCATTGTAGAAAGTGATTCTATTGTGCTCTCATTCTAGAACAGGTCCACTCTACCCTAATTGGGGAAAGTGGTTTTTATTATAAATCCCCAAAGAGAATAATACCCATAGACCATAAATGTCTGATGTTTAACAGATAGAGTTCTGATGTGAGTCCTCTTGAAGATAGGAAGGAGGTCTAGGAGATGTTAACCTAGTGATGGCACTCTTCCTGATTTACACAAAGATGACAACTAGTTCTTCTAGGAGATAGAGAGTTGAACAGTCCAGATGAATCCATAAATATATACATGCTACTTGCATCCTAGGTCCCTGTGACCGAGCTTGATCAGCTACATAATATAAATTGGTATCTATAATATAGTCCACCTTCCTCTGTACTGTCTTTTTACTTACTTCTCTTGAGATTTTAGACCTTTTGTTCCTCCAAATGAATTTTGTTATTTTGTCTCCCTTTATAAAGTACTCCCTTGATAGTTGAATTGATATAGCAATAAATCTGAAAATTATATAGTATTATCTATGTTTATTAACTTTCTTGGCCCGATTTTGATGTATATCACAGGAGATTTGGGGTTCTTCTTTCAGACCCCTCTTTCCTTTCTTACACAGAGGAAAAGTTTAAATAAATTCTGCCATCTCTTATCCTTCACCTTTAGACCATGACTTTTCTTCTTCAAATGGAAGAAGATAACTTTCCATCTTAGTTTTCAAAAATGAATGAAACAGCCCTTCTTTTTCTTTCCAACTGGGAGGTCCCAAAGTTAATTTGCATATAGTATTTATTTATTTAACTCACTCCCAGCCAAGCTATCCTAACAACAAAATGAAACCAGTAACTTTTAAAAACTGCTTCAGCAAGCATATTCTTTATAAATACTCTGAAATAACCTTAGCCAAAGAGGAATATTTTAAAGAGAATTTAAATCCCCCTCTGAAAAGAAATTTAGGGCTTCTGTCCTGACTTTAAGGCTTCATTTTACTGTGAGTGGTGTCACTATTCATCCAGTCTCTCATGTTTGGAACCTTGGTATTTTCTTCAATTCTTTTTTTCTCTCTCTTCTAAAACCAATTAACATGTACCATTCATTGTACCTCTATAACATCTATTCTCACAGACATTATTCTTAGTAAAATTTCTAATTACAAACCACATGGATTGTTGCAATGACTTTTGGAAGCATACATACAATGGAGCCAGCATTTTAATTATGTTTGGCTTTTCCCAGTTTCTTTCTCTCCCTTAAGGGACCTAAAAAAGGTTGCAATCACATATTTTCTCTCTCAAAACTGGACCCCAAAAGATCAGGATGTGTCTTCTCTCTAGTTCTCATAAACTCTGTCCCTCACAAAGGCTTGGAGCACTGCATAGTCAATTTACACCAATGAGGGGAGTCTTAATTGAAATGGTCTTTAAACCAAGTGTTACACTAATATATCTTCCCATATCTATTGTCTTTATTCTAACCTATGTTCTATACCAGTGGTTTCAAGCTCAAATAAAAACAGAGACCACTAAACTATGTATGAGGATCTCAGGGGTGGGGGTGGGAATTGCATACTCACTCAAGAAAAAAACATATGTTTTATTATATTTTTGCTTATTTTGTTAAATATTTACCAATAAAATTTATTCTGATTCTCAAGTCCAATAGGAATATTGTGAGCCACACATGGCCTATGAATCATATATTTGACTCCTCTGTTCTATCTATGCCATTGTTGTTTTACTCTTCCTTATGTGTAGAATTGACCAGTTCAAAGAGTTTTATCTCTCTCATCATGTAGCAAAGTGTTCTATACACAGTTAGCACTTAATAAATATTTGAAATTGAATTTAACAATGGTAATAATATTCTCAAATTACCCCCAAAATGGCTTGTTCATTGGTATGATTTTTGATTATTTTATAGTAATTAATTTTCATAAAATCCTGTTCTATAAATCTAAAGTGTCTAACATATTGGATTATATTTAGGGTATTAAGAAGTTGGATGGAGGTGGGGCCAAGATATCAGAATACAGGCAACATCCCAGATGAACTAGGCCAACATTCCCCTCTGAACAACTTCAAAATAATAACTCAAATCAAATTTTAGAGCAGGAGAGTCAAACAAGAGATCAGAGTGAGACCTTTTTCTAACCTAAGACTACTTAGGAGGTCAGAAGGAGAGGTCTTTGGAAGCAGGGTGGACACCAGAACAGAGCACAGCATAGCAGCACCAGTAGTGGGCTTTCAAAGCACCTGTGATAGTGGTGGTAGCAGCAGCAGCTTCAGGGAATCTCAACCCAGAGAAGGTAATAGGATCAGACAACTGGTGAGAAAGAGATTATAGGGGACACTTTGATGGTTCAAAGTGCAGCTAGCATAGACTGGTATTTCTGTTACCAGTTCCAGGCCCAAGAAGAACACTAGAGCTTATAGCTGCAGAAGAGCAGGGGACCTTCCTAGGCAAAGATCAGAGTAGAGACCAGGGAAATAGCGACAATACCTCTCCCCAAATCACACCGCCTTGGAAGCACCACAAATTTGCAGACCCTCTAGAATTAGCTTCAAAAATAGCAGCATGGAAAACCTAAAAGCTTTGGATAGTGTCTCCCCAGCCCCAGGTGTACTTTAATATAAAGTATAAAGTAAAAAAAAAATAGTCTAGAAGAATGAGCAAACAACAAAAGAATGTGACCATAAAGAGCTACTTATGGTGGCAGGAAAGACCAACATGTAAACAGAGAAGACAATAACGTGAAAACAACCATAAGCAAAGTCTCAAAGAAAAATACCAACTGGACACAGACCCAACAATTTTTAGAAAATTTAAAGAAAGAGATGAGTGGTAGAGGAAAACTTGGGAAAAAGAAATAAGGGGCAGCTAGGTGGTGCAGTGAATAGAGCACCAGCACTGGAGTTAGAAGGACCTGAGTTCAAATCCAGCCTCAGACACTTGACACACTTACTAGCTATGTCACCTTGGGCAAGTCATTTAACCCCAATTACCTTGCCTTTTCCCTTCAAAAAATGAGAATAATGCAAGAAAATCATGAAAAGAGAATTAACATCTTGATAAAAGACGCACAAAAGTACTGAAGAAAATAGTACCCTAAAAACAGAATTAGCCTAGTGGCAAAAAAAGCACAAAAGTTCTCTGAAGAAAGGAATTAGAGGTGTAAAAGTTCACTGAAGAAAGTAATTCCTTAAAAATTAGAATCAGGCAACTGGAAGCTAATGACTCTATGAGATATCGTGAAACAAACAAATAAAAAGAATGAAAAAATAAAAGAAAACCTCAAATATCTCATCAGAAAAACAACTGACCTGGAAAAAAGATTAAAGAAAGATAATTTAAGAATTACTGGACTACCTGGAAACCAAGATGAAACAAAAAACCTAGCCATCATATTTCAAGAAATTATCAAAGAAAACTGCCCTGATATCTTAGATCCAAAAGGTAAAATAAAAATTGGAAAAATTGGTTTAGACTTCTGGGAGCCAAGATGGCAGAGTAAGGGGTAAATCACTATAACTCTCCCATATTCACCTCCAAACAATCATAAAATAGCTCCCCCAAACAAAGCCTGAAACAGCAGAACCAGTAAAATATATGGTGAAACAATCTTTGAACTCTAGAAACATAGAAGATTGGTAGGAAAGTTCTGTCTCACTCAGGTGGAGGGGAAGCACAGTCCAGGACAGGAAGCATCCTAGCAAGTCAGCAAATCCCAGCTCAGCAAACCAATGGTGAATCCTGAGCCCCAGTGTGGTGGAGCAGACAAATGCCAAGACCAGAACATCCCATGTCCTCAGCATAGCCAGGAAAATGGGCAAACTCCAGCATTGAGAACCTCCAGATGCTTTAGCATAGCTCCAGGCAAAGAGACAACCTTCAGCACGCAGACTTCATGTGCTTCAGTATAGCCCTGGTCAAATAGCCAGATGCTAACTGTACCAGTACTTAAAAAATAACTGGCAGCTGCCAGTGCTGGGCTTCTGCCATGTGTTTCAGTGTAGCCTTTGGCAAACAGGCAACCTCTGGTGGCCAGATATCTACATATGTAAGTGTAGTCTGGGAAAACACAGAAACATGCCACAAGCCTCAGCATACACCAGACAGGACTGTTAGGACTCTGACTCTGCACCAGATAAGCTATCAGACCCCTATGGCCTCCAGCAATGTCGGCTACTACTGATCCACCCCCCTCAGTGCAGCAATAGGCACTAGGGAATCCTTTAGGCTTTAGGGCAACATCAGTGCAGCATCAGGTAAACATCCAGGGCTTACAGTCCCTGGCACAAGAAGTCTGAGACAGTGCCCGTTCTACCACAGGAGCAGAGTTCACATTTAAGAGAAAGGAAAAAGGCCAAAAAAGATGAAACAACAACAAAAGAATCTGACCATAGAAAGTTATGGTGACAGGGAAGATCAAGACACAAACTCAGAAGAGGACAACAATGTCAAAACTCCTAAGAGGAAAACCCCAAAGGAAAACAAGAAATGATCTCAAGCCCAGAAAGAACTCATGGAAGAGTTCAAAAAAAGAGCTTAAAATCATGAGTGGTAGAAGAAAAATTAGTGAAAGAAATGAGTGATGTAAGAGAATTATGAAAAAAGAGTCAACAGTTGAAAAACTGCTTAAAAAGTAGAATTGGCCAAATGGAAAAGGAGATATAAAAGTCCATTGAAGAAAACAACTCCTTAAAGAGTATAATTAATCAAAAGGAAAAGAAAGTACAAAAGCTTATTGAGGAAAACAACTTCTTAAAAGTTAGAATTGGGAAAGTGGAAGTTAATGACTCCAGGAGACATCAAGACTCAATCAAACAAATTCACAGTAAGGAAAAAATAAAAGAAAATGTAAAATACCTCATGGGAAAAACAAAGGACCTGGAAAATAAATCCAGGAGAGACAACATCAGAATCATTGGGCTACCTGAAAACCATAATCAAAAGGAGGAACTGAACAGCATCTTTCAAGAAATTATCAAGGAAAACTGCCATGATTATCCTGGAACCAGAGAGCAAAATAGGTACTGAAAGAATCCATCTATCACCTCAAGAAAGACATCCCAAAATAGTAACCCCAAGGAACATTAAAACCAAATTTCAGAACTCTCAGGTAAAGGAAAAAGTACTGCAAGTGACCAGAAGGAAACAATTCAAATACTGGGGAAATCACAATCAGGGTCACACAGTACTTGGCAGCTACAAAATTAAAGGTTTGGCGGTCATGGATCATGATATTCTGGAAGGAAAAAAGAAGCTTGGGCTATGGTCAAGATTCACTTACCTGGCAAAATTAAGCATAATATGCCAAGGAGGAAATGTACCAAGAAGGATTTCAAGCTTTCATAAGGAGAAGAACAGAACTAAACTAAATGTATTACAGAAACTATCAACATAATTGACCATATCAATGACAAAAACAACTGAAATAATATGATGATCTTAATAGATGCTGAAAAAGCTTTTGACAATTCCTATTAAAAAGAAAAGAGACCACAGGAATAAAGGGAGAGTTCCTTAAAATAATAAGCAGTATCTAACTAAAACAGTGGTTCTCAACCTTCCTAATGCTGTGACCCTTTAATACTTATATATGGGCATATCTGGGCATATCTGCATGTGGGTGGACCCACCTGGAGACAGTTAGAGGAGCCGTGTCTTGGTTCCTAAGACCATGGGAAATAAGTGTTTTCCGATGATCTTAGGTGCCCCCTGTGAAAGGGTCATTCAACTCCCAAAGGGGTCAAGACCCACAGGTTGAGAACCATTGATCTAAAATCATCAGTAAGCATTATCTGCAATGGAGATTAACTAGAAGCCTTCGCAGTAAGAGCAGGGGTGAAGCAAGAATGTTCATTATCACCACTGCTATTTGACACAGTACTAGAAATGTTAGTGATAGCAATAAGAGGAGAAAAATAAATAGAAAGAATAGGCAATAAGGAAATAAAACTATCACTCTTTGTAGATTATATCATGCTATACTTAGATAATCCTAGAGAATCAACTAAAAAACTACCTGAAACAATTAACAACTTCAACAAAGTTGCAGGATAAAAGATAAACCCACATAAATCATTAGCATATATAACCAACAAAGTCCAGCAAAAAGAGATAGAAAAATTCTGTTTAAAATAACTGTAAACAATATAAAATACTTGGGAGTCTACCTGCCAAAACAAACCCAAGAACTATATAAACACAATTACAAAATATTTTTTACACAAATAAAATCAGATTTAAACAATTAGAAAAAAGATATCAATTGCTCATGGGTAGGCCAAGTCAATACAACAAAATGACAATTCTGCCTAAACTAATTTACTTATTCAGTGCCATACCAGTCAAACTCCCAAAAAATTATTTGAAAGAGCCCGAAAAAAATAACAAACAATTTATCTGGAAGAATAAAAGATCATGAATATCAAGGGAATTAATGAAAACAAAAACAAAACAAAACTAAGGAAGCTGGTCTAGCAATACAAGATCTCAAATTATGTTATAAAGTAGTAATCACCAAAATAATCTGATACTGGCTAAAAAATATAGTGGTGGATCAGTGGAATAGATTAGATTCACAATACACTGTAGTCAATAACCATAGTAATCTAGTATTTGATAAATCCAAATACAACAGCTTTGGGGATAAGAACTCACTATTGGACAAAATAGTGGGAAAATTGTAAAATAATAGGGCAAAGATTAGATATAGGCCAACACTGCACACCATCCACAAAGATAAGGTCAAAAGGGGTGCACAATTTATATATAAATGATGACACTGCAAGCAGATCAAAAGAATAAGGAATAGTCTACCTGTCATGTCTACGGGGAAGGGAAGAATTCATGACCAGACAGAAAGCATCACAAAATGTAAAACAGATCATTTTGATTACATTAAATTAAAAATCTTTTGCATACATAAAACCAATGCAATCCATATTAGAAATAGAAGGCTGGGAAACAATCTTTACAGCAAGTGTTTCTGATAAAAGTCTCATTTTTCAAATATATAGAGAATTGAGTAAATTTTAGAAGAATACAAGCCATTCCCCAATTGATAAATGGTAAAAGTATAGGAATAGGCAGTTTTCAGATGAAGGAATCCAAGCTATCTATAGGCATATGAAGAAATGCTCTAACTCACTTTTAATTAAAGAAATGCAAATTAAAACAACTGTGAGGTACCACCTCACACTATCAGATTGGCTAATATGCAAAAAAGGAAAATGATAAATGTTGGCAAGAATATGGTAAAATTGGCCACTAATGTACTGTTGATGGAGTTGTGAACTGATCTAACCATTCTGGAGAGCAATTTGGAACTATGCCTAAAGGGCAATCAAATTATGCATACTCTTTGATCCAGCAGTATTGCTACTAGGTCTGTATCCCAAGGAAATCATAAAAAGGTAGAAAGGACCTACATGTGCAAAAGTATTTATAGCAGTCCTTTTCATCGTGAAAAAATATCGGAAATTGAGGGGATGCCCATCAAGTAGGGAATGATTCAACAAGCTGTAGTATATGAATATAATGAAATACTATTATGTAATAAGACATGATGAACAGGTAGATTTCAGGAAACGTGGAAAGATTTGTACAAACTGCTGTAAAATGAAATGAACAAAAGTAGGAAAACATTGTACACAATATCAGCAACACTGTGCAATGATCAACTATGAATAACTCAGGTATTCTCAGCAACACAATGATCCCAAGACAAATACAAAGGACTCAGAAAGGAATATGCTATCCACATTCAGATAAATAACTGATGGATTCTGAATGCAGACCAAAGCATATTTTCTTCACCTACTTTATTCTTTTTTTTTGACTTTTTCCTTTTAATCTGTTTCTTCTTTCACAACTATGACTAATATGGAAATATGCTTTACATGATGGCACATGTATAACGTATGTCATATTGTTTACCATCTTCAGAAGAGGGAAGGGGAAGGAGGGAGGAAGGGAGAAAAATTTGAAACTCAATACCTTGTAAAAATGAATTAAAAAAATTAACTGGACACATAGCTGGGGGCGGGGTTACTATTAAAAGAAGAAACTGGAAAAATCTACCAATCATGTCCTGAAAGAGATCTCAAAATGAAAACTCCTAGTAATATTATATCCAAATTCCAAAGCTCCCAGGTCAAGGAGGAAATACTGCAAGCAGTCAGGAATAAACATTTCAAATATCACGGAGGCACAGGCAAGATCGCACAAGATTTAGCAGCTTCCGTGTTAAAAGAAGTGGTGGGCTTAGAATATGATATTACTGAAGGCAAAAGAGCTAGGATTAAGAATAATGTACCCAATGAAACTGAGCATAATTATTCAGGGGAAAAAATGAATATTTAGTAAAATGGACTTTCAAGTATTCCTGATGAAAAGATCAGAACTAAATAGAAAATAAGATTTTCAAAAAAGACTCAAGCATAAGAATGCAAACCTAAAAAAAACTTTAGGCAAACCTAAAACTCTTAATAAAGTCAAACTGTTTGCATTCTTATATGGGAAGAGGATACATGTAACTCCTAAGAACTTATCATTTGGGGGGCAATTAGAAGGAGTTTAACAGGGGGCATGAATGTGAGTAGATTATATTGGGATGATCTCCAAAATAAAGAAAAAGGAATGAGAAAGAGGGATGCACTGGGAAAAGGGGGAAAGGACAGGCAGAATGGGAAAAAAAATTCTTTACATAAAATTGGTGCACAAGGAACAGCATTTCAGTGGAAGGGAAAATGGGAGAGGTGGAAAGCAGTGCTTAAACTTCTCATCCAAAATGGTTCAAAGAGGGAAGGATATATATATACAAACTCAGTTGGGTACAGACATCTGTCTTACCCATTAGGGAAACAGGAAGAGAAGGAGATAAGAGGTATAGGGGGTGGGTGATCAAATGGAGGCTGGATTAAGGGAGGCAGTGGTCAGAAGCAAACCAGACTTTTGAGGAGGGACTGGTTAAAGAGAAAGAGAAGGGTAAACTGAAGAAAATAAAATATGAATGGGATGATATCATCAATAAAATAGAAGTGTAAATCAGAGCCAATGAGAAGCCAGCATCCAACAATATAATGTTTATAAGAGACATAGATGAAACAGAAATACACATAGAGTTAAATGGATATGCATTTATCTCTTGCACATTGCAAGCCACGAGTCTAGAATAATCAATGTACATATACTGTCAGTATTCGATTTTAACATGTGTTCCTTAGTGTTCCACACATCCTAATCTTGCACCAAAGACAATTTAGTAATAAAAGATTTTAAAGTAATACCAGAATAATTTTTACAAGCTTCACATAATGATCACATCCCACTTCTTTGCAAAAAAAAAGCATAAAACCTGTGACAATTATGCGGTAAAGTATGGTATTGTTCAATGAGAAATGATGAGGGTGGCAGTTTCAGAAAAAAAATTGCAAGATCTATAAGAACTGGTACAAAGTAAAGTGAGAACTGAGAAATCATTGTGCACAGTAACAGTAATATTGTAATGATGACCATCTGTGAAACATTTTGCTATTCTCATCAATTCTATGATCCGAGACAATTACAAAGGACTCATGTTGAATAAATTCTATACACCTCAAGAAAGAGAACTCCCAAATTCAGAGTACAAATTGAAATATGATTTTCTCCCTTTAGTTTTGTTATATATTCTCTCAATGTGGCTTATATGGAAATCTGTTTTGCATGATTTCACATGTTTAATTGATATCATTTTTCTTGTCTTCTCAGTGGGTAAGGGAGGGGTGAAAGGGAGGAAAAGAATTTGGAATTCAAAATTTAAAAAGAAAAGAATTTATAAAAATAAATAAATAATGAATTGATTAAAAAAATAATTTGGATGGAGATATAAAGGTACATAATTCCTTCCTTGGGAAGCTTTTCTTCTCTACACAATCCAAGACATATTTAGTTACTACAAATAGGCTGATAACTGTCCTGTAAGTGAAGATAATAGGACAAGGAGTGGATCATAAATCACTCTGTAGAATCTGTAAAATACAATGAGCTGTCAATCAGTCTAAAAAAGATAGAGGTAAGGTATAGACCCTACACCAAAAATAATCTATCATACAGCCTAAAATCATAGCCATTGACACAAAAGAAAACCTCAGCTTCCTGCAAGGGTTAAGACATCCCTAACATCTCTGTCATCTTGTGAAACTTTGGATCTAGGCATTAAAGTAGTTGGAGAGTCCCATTCAAAAACAGGAACACCTGAGTTTACTGGCTTTGTGACTCTAGGCACATCCCTTAAACTCATTTAGCCTTGGTTTCTTCATCTACAGAACGAGGATAGGCCAACACCTATCGGTAAAGTTTACCCCCAAAACTGACTTGGTTTCTACAATGGAATTATCTATTATTCTAGTTCCATTCAAAATACTACCTACCTGTTGTATGTTTGTTACAGGGATCGAATGAAATACTAATATGTGTAAAGGGCTTTGCAAACCTTAAAATACCAAATAAACATAAGTTAATAATCTTTTTTGAGATATTCAAGCAGTATTATTAGTGGTTAGACATGGTATAATCTGTTATCTCAGTTTTCTCTCCCTTTCCATTTTATATGTAGCTATATGCACATATACACAATATAACACATGCACATGTGTGTATATATGTATAATGTATATGCATAGACACATGTGTATATCGTGTGTGTGTGTGTACATGCATATGAGAGCAGATAGGTGGTGCAATGGATAGAGTGCTTGGCCTGGAGTAAGGAAGACCTGAATTCCAATATGGTTTCAGACACTTCACTAGCTGTGTGCCTTTGAGAAGTCAGTTTCCTGATTCATAAAATGAGCCAGAAAAGGAAATGGCTAACCATTCCAGTATCTTTGCCAAGAAACCCAAAATGGGGTCACAGAGTCATACACAACTGAACAATGCACATATGTATTTTGAAATCTTTGAGCATTATAATTGACTGGCCTTTGTGACCCCATCTAGAGTTTTCTTGGAAAAGAGAATGGAGTCCTTCTCCAACTCATTTGACAGATGAGAAACTGAGGCAAACAGGGTTAAGTGACTTGCCCAGGGTCACATAGCTATTAAATATATGAGGCCAGATTTAATCTCATGAAGATGAATATTCCTGATTCCAAACCCAGTACTTTATCCACTGTGCAGAAATATTGTCCCCTCTCAGGTTCAGGATATTACACCTCCCTTAATGCACTTAAGATTGCATAAATCTGTTTGCCTGCATTACATTAAGTTAATTTTGATTAAACTTGCGGTCTGCTACCAAGCTAAGGATTGTTTTGGCTGTTTTTCATAAGAACTTCAATCTAGTTAGTTATTCCTCACTTTTTTCTTAGCCATTTTGAGGAAAATATCATTTTAGCTTGAAGGGAGAGGGGGAGAGAGAGACAGAGACAGAGAGACAGAGACAGAGAGAGACAGAGACAAAGAGACAGGGACAGACACAGAGAGAGGGAGACAGTGAGACGGGGGAGAGAGAGAGAGACAGAGAGAGACAGACAGAGAGAGAGAGAGACAGAGAGAGACAGAGAGAGAGACAGAGAGACAGAGAGAGA
>CM053597.1:108650813-108662398 GCA_028646575.1 Pseudocheirus occidentalis | reverse complement strand
TATTAGTTGTGTGATCCTGGGCAAGTAATTTAATCTCTACCTCAGTTTCCTTTACTGTAAATTGAAAACACTAATGTAACCTACCTCCCAGGGTTGTTATGAGGATCAAAATGAGATAATAATTGCAAAGGATGGGGAGGCTAGGTGGCACAGGGAATAGAGCACCGGCCCTGGAGTCAGGAGGACCTGAGTTCAAATCTGGACCCAGATACTTAACACAAAACCTAGCCATGTGACCTTGGGCAAGTCACTTAAGCCCAATTACCCTCCAAAAAACCCCAAAAAAACATTTAAAAAAATAATTGCAAAGGACTTACCTCAGTACAACACACATAGTAAGAGCTATATAAATGGTAACTATTAGCTAGCTTTTATGGTTTAATGGAAACAACTGAATAAGCAGCTAAATTTGAGTACCCCTAAAACAAATCCCAATAAAGTATTCATTTCTCCACATCCCCTCCAAACAAAGTTCAAAGCAAAGACACACTAACATTCATATAGGTCTTTACAATTTGCAGAGTGATTTACATATGTTATCTGAGATAGGTACCATTATTATCCTGTTTCTAATTCTTCACTACTGCAAGAATACTGCTATGAATATTTTGGTATATATTGAACGTTCATATTTGTCTTTTATTTCCTTTGGGCATATGCTTAGTAATGAGACTGCTGAGTTAAAGAGTGTGGAAAATTTAGTCCCTTCTCTCACATAATTCCAAACTGAAACCAGCAGTGGTTGGACAACTTCACAGTCCTATCAGTAGTACATCATTTTGCCTGTCTATCTTCCAGCAGCCGCTTCAGAAATGATAGTTCCCATCTTTTGTCAGTTAATTCTATGCTCCCTGCATTGTAAGAGGGTGGTTACACTAGCAAATTGCCTTCTGAGAAAGAAGCCAATGAGTTATAAAACCTTTCCCTTGACATCATCAACCCCAGCATCATGAATATCAGTACTGTTAATTGTATATAACAATTATAAAGTAATTGAAGATTTGTAAAATACTTTGTTATGTCATTTGATTCTCACAAATGTGTGGTATAGGTATTAGTGTTATTTTACAAATAAGGAAATGGGCATTGACAGAAGTTGTGACTTGTTCAGGATCCCCCAACTGGTAAATGCCTAAGACAGAATGTGAATTCAAGTGTTCCTGTTTCCAAGGCTGACACTCTATCCACCATATTTGCTAGGTTTCTCTTTCTTTTTCTCTATACCCTGGTGTTCCATTGAATCTGAACACTGATGTTTTACATGGCTAACATTCAGTCTTGCTTTTCTGAACATCTTTTCTATGATCCTTTCTTAGAACCTTACAATCAGTAGAAGATAGATACCAAAACAAGAACATGTTCTGAATCACAAAGATGAAACCCTTCCAGGATTAGATGAAACCTTAATCCAGAACAATTTCCAGGAATTGAAGCTGTTCCTATCTATATACAGAGGAGCAGCTATCCGTCTCTAGATGGCAATGTAATAGGAACACTTAACCCTCTTGGGATTCTGCCAATTCACTGTCATTTGAGTAGTCTACAATAATTTATTTAACTGGATATTATGATGATGATTATTATGGGAGCTATTATAACATACTGCATAGCTTACCCAATACAGTCAGGAAGACTATGGTTTGAGTCCCACCTCAGACCTATACTAGCAGCATGAGCATGGACAGGTGGGTCAGGTACACTCAGTTATTTTAGGGCCAGCCACTGGCCCTTCCCCTGAAGGTAAAAGTAAGGATCTATGTTAATTGGACAGCTAGGTGGCATAGTAGTTAGAGCACCAAGCCTGGAGTCAGGAAGACCCCACTTCCTGAGTTCAAATCCCTTCTTAGACACTTACTAGCTATGTGACCCTGGGCAGCTCACTTAACCTTGTTTGCCTCAGTTCCTCATTTGTAAAATGAGCTGGAGAAGGAAATGACAAACCATCCAGCATCTTTGCCAATAAAACCCCAAATAGGGTCAAAACAACTCAAACACAACCAAAATAACTGAAGAACAACTATGTTAATGCTAACCTCTGGGTGTGCTCAAATAACCAAGCATACTGTATTGAGAATCTGAAGATCTTTCCTGCCCCCAGACCCTTGGATAGGCTTAAGTGGCTCTGAGAATGTTGCCTGATTTGAAAGTATACTCTGCCCCCTAGTAGGCTGGATGCGATCATGTGGAGCCTGTGGCAGGAGGTTTGTTTTTTGGGAATGGCCACACCTTGTTACTTTGTGGGTCAAGAGGGCTGTTACATTTTCTGACCTAGAAGAAGGCTATATATACGCCCTGATGTGAGGCTTTGCTTTGGGGCTCAGTTTGAGAAGAGTTGTGTGATTTGGCCAGATGAGACTCTGGGAAGCCGTTGAGCCTTCCTGACTTTGAAAACCCAGATGTTGATGCTTCCCTCTCTGGTAACTTGAATAGGTGATGGATGTCATGGTCAGATGGTTGGAAGCCCATCTGCTGATCTGTTTCTTGGTCTGCTTGTAACTTGGGTTTGAATTCTCTGGAATTTAGGGTGCTGACTTTTTCCCCTGAACTAGGTAAATGATATGTTTGTTTGATTAAAGAAAGATCATTAACCCACTTTGAGTTGCTTTTCTTTAGAAAAGCAGATCTAAGAGCCTGTGCTAGCATCTGGGGTATACTAGGGTGCTTGCTGACACACATACCCATGTCATTTTGTCCACCTATGACTGCTATGTTACCATGGGCAAGTCACTTCACCTTTTGGTGCCCCCCAAAACCTTCTAAAGCTACAGATTGTCAATTTGCATCAGAAGAAGGAACTACTTCACTGGAAACTTCCTACATTGATGAAATTCTCTTTGAATCTATTTTGTTTTGTGTCTGGCTTAAAGTTCTTTTAATAAGTAGGTAACAAAGATAATCTGCTTTCCAATCCCCCTGACTCTATTGAAAAACTTGACTTAATCATATAAGGTGGAGTTAGGGTGGAGTTAATAGCTTGAGTAGGACAGCAAATAGCCAATCTATTAACAACAATTACATGTATTAGGGATGCTGCTCTTGAATATTAAGTCTCTGTGTTGGTCAGTCACCACAAAGTCATTTTTTAAATTAAAGATTGTTAATAGCAGATGAAGGTTTGAATTTATGGAATATTCTTTCCTTGTGTCCCCCCAAAAGAAAAACCTTTCAGAAAGCTCTAAACTCACTAAGATGTAGAAAATTACCCACAAGGAAACTTCTGCCAATTTTTGCTAGAGAAGCCTGGTTGTAGGATTGCACTAGTTATTTTTATTTGTAATTTATCAAAGAATATAAGCTATAATCAAGTCAAATAGACAGAAGTGTGTTTTTTCCATATTTAATTTAAATAGAAATAATGAATATCAGGTTACAAACTCATTTGCAGTGAAAGATGCATTCTTAAAGATTTTGTATCCTAGGGGAAGGATAATTATTACTTTGGGGAAATTTAAAATGAACAGACTTGGGAGTTTAGTTTGATGGCATTTTAAGCAAGATATGGAGCTTTTTCAAATGGTACCATTCTTCACCAGGAATTTTTGCACAACTTGGGGGAAATTCCATGTCTTAGGGATAGACTCTTTGTAGCAGAAAATTGAATTTGTGAGGAAAATGAGCACATATGAACAATTCTTTATGTGAAAGGATTTTTGGGGAGGGAACTCATGTACTTAAGAACTTACTGTACTATTTATTATTATGTAGTAAGTCACTAAACCAGCTTAAAATGTATAACTTCTTAAGGGAGAGAAGTTTTACAACATATCCAGTGCACAAAGTATAATACGTTTTCATAGGTTATTATATTGGAAGAAATAACATGAGGCACCATTATGAATATGAAAGTAAGATATATCTATAGATACTATGAATTCTTCAGATTGCCTTAAAAAAAGACTTAAGACTTGCATAATGTACCCTATTAATGAATTTTCTCAGTGTCCTGTGTAAGAAGTGGGGAGTTCTGCTAACCATATTCTATTTATTAAGACTGTGGAATAATTGTACATTTTAATATTCTTTAAGAGAGCATTCCAAAGGCAGCATGATATAGTAGACCTTGGAGTCAGAAAACTATGCATCTAACATATGTTAACTGTATGAACCTGGACAAATCATTTAACATCTGAGCTAAAGAGCCCAGGATACTGTAAAAAGCTGCAAGTTGCAGAGCAGTAACATATAACGTATTGGTAAATGGAGTTTCTTCCATAGACAGTTCTTTACCCTGGTGAAGTCACAGGACCAGGAAAAAATGGGGAAAAATTATATTATCAGCCCACTCAACAAAGACTGGTCAAAGAAAACAGGTGAAACAAAATGCAATTTTAAAACTTTCAAAATAGTGTCTTGATTTTATAATGATGGTGACTTTCCCACTAAATTAATAATAAGAGGGGAAGCTTGTGCAACTTATTTTCAGAGTGTGATGTGCTAAACCATAAATTATTAGCTAGAGAGGAAGCTCATTAAATATAGGAATAAATCTGTAATATGCAAACAAAATGGACCAATGAGTAAACTTACATTCTCTTTCCTGATAGATGCAGAAAGAAGAACTTTTATAAGGCTCTGGGTAGGGAGAGAGGTAGCACCAGCTTCCTAGTCTCTCTAACCAGGCACCTATATGGCAGTGAACACATGGTATTCCTGTTTCTTTGCCTCTTTTTATCTGTTCTTTGCTGATTTTATGTGAATGCATAGACTAGGTCATGATCTTGTCAGCTTGAAAAGGTCAAGAGGAACCACCCAAAGTCCAGCAACTAGAATTGATAGCAGAGCCTGTGAAAATAATTTTGAGACCTCTACTTAATTTGATCAGTATTTACTCAGTTCATTGTGATGTACAGTCGGTGATTGTCTATAAGTAAAATAAGTAGGATAGAATCAGGTTTCATTGTTAGGGTAAGAATCATAGATTAGCATTGATTAACTCACTGTATATTGGGAACAACATCCATATAGATGATTATGTTGCTTTTAGATGATTTATAAAATAGATTTATACTATATGGACTTATAGATTGTTATTTAGACTGGTATTAACCTGTGTTAGGGATAGAGACTTACTGAACTACCCCACTGTCCACTCCCACAAATATGTTCTGAGAGCTGCTATGTTCCACACTTTCCCTATTTTCTATGTCTTTTTGCTCCTGGTGTTCATAATATGCTTGTGGAAAGTCCCAGAATCATGTCACCAAGACATTGGCTAAACAGTGGTGTTTGGGAGATATCTCCATAGTCAAATCTAGGAGTTCCTTCCTTTAGCCAAACATGGAGTTCCGCTTCCTTCCCTTGACCAGTTGTGTGGATGTCCTCCTTTTGAAATTGACCAAATAATTATTCTGCCACGTTCTATTTTTGGCACTTCCTCAATGTCCATAAAAGAAGGTTTTCCTCATGCAGTGGGGTCCTTGAGTATAGAGGAAAGTCTTGGATCCAATTCCTTAGGGACCACTGGTTTCCCTAATGAACTGAAATTGCTCAGAATTCTGTCTTAGTTTCTTTTTGTTCAGGACTGGAATTTTGGGATCACAAGCCTAAGGCATCAGCAACAGCAACTGATCCTTATAAGGGGCTAGCACTGCCTAAGAACATACTTGAGTGATTCAGTTAAGCAGCTAATCAGCTGAGGAGATGAGGCACTGTGAAGTATAAGCAAAGGACCAACTTATACATTGGCTATTCCACATGCAGAAATGAGCTTGGTGGGAGGAATATTTCTAAAAAAACACTTTGTGTTTGAACCCACTCTTCCCAGGAACCAAGGCATACAGAAGAGAGTGTACCTTGGTATAGGAAGAGGGGATGTCTTTATATTTGGGGTTTTACTATATCTTTTCAGGAAATATCCCTTTGTAAAGCCAAATGCTGTCTCTTTCAAATGTTGTTGCAGTTCATAGCTCTTTTTATCCTCTCTGCCATCCTGGTCCAAAGTGTTCATCTCCTGTAATACCCTCTACCACCACTCAAGCCATCCAGAAGAAAGTAGAATTTTTCTGAGTACCTCTGGTGAAAATCCCTAACAAAGAAAGGAAGATATGCTTTCAAGGTACAACTTTGAGGCCATCTGCTTTGCACTCACTCAAATAGTAGCACCACCCATATTTTTGTAGTCAACTAAGAATCTTCTGTAACTTATAATTATTTCTCAGCTTCATCTATAGGATGGCAAGTCATTTCCATCACTGCTGCAATAATTTATGGAAATACCTCTCAATTCACCCACTCCAAAGTCCCAACTGAAAACTAACCTTGCCTTCCACTGTGCCCTCTGGAATGCCTTTTTAATAGGCAACAAACTTCCCTTCATCCTAAATCTTTTCCTTGTCCACTTCTGTCTTCTGTCACTGAAACCTGACTCCTCCCTCATGACACAGCATTCCCAGCCTGGCCAACTTTCTTGTACTGATTGTAATTTCATTCATTCCTCTCTGCTTACTGATCAAGTTAGGGTAGTTAGAATATTCCTTGCTCCCCACCACCACTTCTAGGTTCTCTCACTGGGTTTTCATTGCTTAGTAACTTCTCCTTTGAGGTTCATGCAATACACATCTACAATCCAATCAAAATCTTATTAGTTGTCTGCAGACATGCCTGGCACACAAATTTTTTCTCCTCCCCAAGTGCTACCTCATAGTAAGGGACCTTAACCTACATATAGACTCACTCCCCAAACACCCTAACCATTCAATCTGCTATTTTCCCATGACCTACTCTTCTACCCTACCTCAACACACAAATACAATCACACTCTTGATTTTGTCATGGTCCACAAATGTTCCATGTCCATGTTCAAGAATTCCAACCTCCCCTAATCTGCTCATAATCTATTGGCTTTCTACCTCTTCCTCTGCCTTCCCTTACCAAACCCTGTTCATATACCACTTATTTCACTCTTGCACTCTTTTCTCCCTGGTGAACCAATGCAATGCTACAGGGTCCTCTTCTCTTGAGTTCCCGGCCCCTTTATCATATCATCACTTGTACCCTGCTAAACTTCAATCTTGGATCACTACATCATTGGTTGCCCTCTCTCTTTCACATATGCTACTGAATGAACATGGACAAAAATGAAACTATTCTGTCTGGGTCTACTAGAAATTTATGTCACACAATTTCACCTTTATGCTTCTGCTGCTGCTAGCAAACCTACTATACCTCCATTATAAACTCACTAGGTCTTCCAAACCTTTTCATCTTTCTTCAATGGGGAGCCCTTCCATGGCTCTCCCTTCTCTCACCCTCTCAGCTGAGAATCTTTTATTTTCATCATTCACCCTGAGCTTCCTCTCCTCCCTCATTTTGTATCACTCAGATGCCTTCTAGACACTGTCTCCTCTTTCAACTCATGTTTTGTATGAAGTTATCTTACTCCTTACCAAGGCTAACCACTTTACCTGCCCAAGTGATCCAGTTTCATCTTGTTTCCTTCGACACATAGCCTCTCCTGTCATCTACACTCTATCACTCATCTTCAGTCTCTCCGTGTCTACTGGTTCCTTCCCTACTATCTACAAACATGTCGTTGTCTCCACATTCTAAAAGAAATCCTCACTTGATCCTTCCATACCTGTTAGTCATTGTTCTTTATTTCTTCTGTCCCTTGTGAATAAACACCTTGAGAAGGTCATCTACAATACATGCCTCCACTTTCTCTCCTCTCACTTTCATTTCCTGATCACATCATTCCATCCAAAATGATCTCTCCAAAGTTACCAGTGGCCTTTTATTTGCCAAATACAATGAATTTTCCCCCCTCAATCCATCATTCTTTTTGACTTCTCTGAAACTTTTGATATATCTGATCACCCTCTTCTTGATATTCTCCTCTCTCTAGGTTTTCAGGACATCGCTCCGTCCTAATACTCTTTCTACCTATCTGACAACCTCTTTCTCCATCTCTTTTGCTGGATTGTCATTTTAACTCAAATCTGTGGCCCACCAAGCTCTGTTCTGGATGGGCCCTCTTTTTTTCCCCTGACATACTGCTTTCCTTGGTAGTATCTGCTCCTTTGCATTTAATTAACATGTCCACGCTAATGATTCTTACATGTTCCTATCCTGACACAATCTTTCTACTGACTTCTGATCTCACATTTCTAACTGCCTTTCAGACATTTCAAACTGGATGTCCAGTAGACATCTTAAATTCAACATGTCCAAAACTGAGCTCATTATTTTCTCCCAAACCCTCCCCACTTCCAAACTTCCCTATTATTGTTGAGGTATCACCATCCTCCCAGTTCCCCAAGTTCACAACCTAAGTGTCATCTTTGACTCCTTGTTATGTCTCACTACCCATATCCCATCTTTTGTCAATTTCACCTTCACAATATCTATCCAATATCTTTCTCTCCTCTCATACTACCACCTCTCTGGTGCAAACCTTCATCACCCCAGGCTTAGACTATTGCAATAGCCCATTAGTGTGTTGAATACCTGAAATCTTTTCCCACCCTAATCAATCTTCCATTAGGATGCCAGAGTGATTTTCCTAGAATGCAAATCTCATCATGTTATCTCCAACTCCAGTAAACTCCAATGGCTCCCCATCATTTATTTCCTGGGTCAAATGCAAATCCTTTGTCATTCAAAGCCCTTCATAATCTCAGCCCCTCCTTTCTAGTATACTCCCCACTGTGTACTCTTCAATCTGATGATTCTGGATTCCTTGCTCTTCCATGAACAAGACATTCAGTCTCTCCATTCTGGGAATTTTCTCTGCTTATCCTCCATACCTACAATGCTCTCCTTCTTCATCTCTGTCTCCTGGCTTCCCTGGCTTCTTTCAAGACCCAACTAAAACTCCATCTTCTATGGGAATCCTTCCATAACCCCTCTTAATTCTAGGACCTTGCCTCTGTTAGTTATTTCCTGTTTATCTTGTAAATAGCATCTTTGTACTTTGCTTGATTTGTTTGATGTTTCCACTAGTAGACTATGAGCTCCTTAAGGGCAAGGACTGTCATCTGCCACTTTTCATATCCCCAATGCTTAGATGCCATAATCACTTGCTCCATGGGCACTGGTACTAAGATCTAGCTCAAACTCAAACTTACTGGATAGGCACTGAGCTGGGGATGCCATCCTCTGTTTTTCTTTCATTCTCTATCCCTTTCACCATGCTTCCAGTCCTTAAGGTTTAGATGAGGTGTGAACACAGTGCTGGAGAGTAATCTGTACACAGACAAATCACCTGTCTTCAAGAAGATTAAAAGCAAGTAATGAAGAAGACAAGTACAGAAACTGCTACAAAGGAAAATATGACACAAGTTAAAAGAAAGGCCATTTCTTTTCAGAGATATCAGGGAAGGCTTCATAAAAGGAGACAGCATTTGATCCAGGACTTGAAGGGTGGTTAAAATGTTGATAGTTAGAATGGGAATGGAGAGCAGAATTAAGAGGAGGAGTAGCTTGAGAAAAAGCCTGGAAAGATAAGGAAAAAGACATTGGAGAAGGAATCCAGTTTGGCTTGAGGCATAAAATACATAAAGAAGAGTAGTAAGTGAAAAGGCTGAAAAGTTAGATTGAATCTTTGAAGGTTTTCACACTATACCTACAAGAGTAAGGAACAGAAAAAAGTATAATAATATAGCATAGAGTAATGGATGTATGTGGTACAGAGATGGAGCAAGATCTTGTATTTAGAATGTGGTGTGAATCTAGTAGCCATTCTGATAGCTCAAAAGACTTTTCCAGCTTCTATGCAATCCATTCCACTTCTACAGTGTTGGTCCTCTTCACCACTGTCCACACTCATTGTTCATTTCTGGCACTTGTACAAACTCCAGAGCATGGAGAGCTTTACATGTCAGACTAAAGAACTTGAGTTGATGATAGCTGTGCTTTAGCAGACTCAATCTGCAATGAACCCAATCAACGTGATTGTTTGACTTTTAGCAACATTCAGCAGTATAAGAGTAGGAACAGAAAAATGGATAATGGAGATGGTCCACTTTAGGGGTTTGAAAAGTGATGAGTAGCAACAAGAGAAGGAGGCAAAGTAATGGCATGCTTGGAATGGGGGGGTCAGAGAAGAGGGGGACTAGTCAGGAAGACTATTACGACAATCCAAATGAAAGGTAATGAAGTCCTGTATTAAGCCACTGGCAAGGGAGATAAAAGGAAAAGAATAAACAGAAGATATTGATGATCAAATCAACAGGACTTCATAACTAATCTTTATCCTTCTTCATAGGATTCTTGAGATGATTGAATGAGACAATATATGTATGTAAAGCACTTATAAACCCTTAAGTAATGACTTCTCCTCTAGGATTACCTTCCATCAGTTTTGTAAGTAGTACATGAGAATTTGAATGCCTTGAGGGTGGGGCCTGGTCTTTTCTTTATGACTGCAGAGTTTAGGTAGTATTTGGCATATTAATAAATACTTGTTGATTGAATGGCTAACTGATTGACAGATGTGTGTGAATTACTATTATTGTACCTGGGGGACAAGATAAATGGAGTACTTAGTAATGAAATAAGGTTATTTTAACCTGGTCATTATCACCAGCTATGTGATTGGAAGAATGATGTGTCATTAGCAAAAGTGAGGGGATAAAGGAGTTGTTCTTTTAAGTTTGACATATTGGCCAAGAATATGAGTAGAGACATGCAGTTGTTAGAAATGTGAAACCAGAGCAGAAGAAGTTGGAACTGAAAATATAGATTTGGGAGTTTTCCCAAATGGAAGTAAAAAAGTCATCAGAGTAAATTAAATGATTAAGGAACATCTTATAGACAAAGCAGAGGGCTGAAGGCAAAGCTTTTGGGGATAACATGCTTTAAATAAAAGAAGCAAGAAGATGAATAATTAAAGGAACTAAATAAGCATTTATCATATGCTTTTTATATGTCACTGTTTATGTAGATTAATTAATTTTATTCTCACAACTCTGGGGTGTTGTTGTTCAATTGTTTTTCAGTCTTGTGTGACTCTTCATGACCCCATTTGGGGTTTTCTTGGCAAAGATACTGGAGTGATTTGCCATTTTCTTTTTCTTTTTTTTTTTTTGGAAGGGGGAAGATAAAACAATTGGAATTAAGTGACTTGCCCAAGGTCACATGGCTAGTTTTTGTTTTAAATATCTGAGACCAGATTTGAGCTCAGGTCCTCCTGACTGCACCACCTAGTCCCCCCAGTTTGCCATTTTCTTCTCCAGTTCATTTTACAGATGAGGAATTTCAGGCAAACTGGGTTAAATGACACAACCAGGGTCATAGAGCTAATAAGTATCTGTGGGTAGATTTGAACCCAGGAAGATGACTCTTCCTTAACCCCAGGCCCAACACTTTATCTACTGTACCACTTAGTTGTCCAAATTACCCTGGGAGGTAGGTGTTGTTCTTATCCATGTCTTAAAGTTGAGGAAACTGAAGCAGAAAAAGGTGCCAATGGTCACCATATTGCCATGCACCAGCAGATTCCCAAAAGAATGCTACTGTGAACAGCTTTTAAGGTTTGGATTACACAGTAATAGTGAACACTCTGTTTATTTCATTACAAATCAAGGCAAACATTCACAATATAATATTCACAACATTACATTTTATTACAGAAAGTTACAATATGG
>CM053597.1:108629222-108650713 GCA_028646575.1 Pseudocheirus occidentalis | reverse complement strand
ACATTAGAATGGCCACACAGTTTTTACTACAGTGGCCACAATATTTAGAATAAGGAACAAAAGAATAATCATCTGGTTTCCCTAAGGGAGAAACCCTTCTCACTTAATCATTCATTCAATCAATTCACAATATATCAATCTTCCACTCATGCAGCAACCATTAACTTAATCAGTCACTAATCTAGATTCACAATTACTAAATATCACTAATCACTAGTATAGTCATTAGAAAACCACACAAACCCTCCACCCCTTGGTGTCCAGCAAACCTCAGTTTCGTCCAAGGGGAGACATTTTCTTCATCTTGACTCTGGGTGGTCTTTTTGATTCCCTGGATCCCCTTCCATGGTCCCAGCTCCCTCCTGAATCCAACAAACAGTCACCTGGATTCAGAAGCAGACAGCTGCCAGGTCCTTGTCCAGTCCTCAGGGCAATCCCTGGCACACACTGAAGTTCGCAGGGTCCAGCACATCTCAAACCCTTCACCACTTCTCTTGCCTGGAACTCAGGGATCAGCTAGGCCATGAACAAACAAAGTCTTATCCCAGTCATGCTTCTTCAGTCCTCCAGCAGTTCAGCTGGCCCTAGGATCCAGAAGAAATATTGGCCTTCTGGATGGCCTTCACCAGATTCTGGTCTCAGGAAAACTCCATCTCAGGTCTCAGTCAGCTTCCAGATGCTAGGAGAGAAAGTCTCTCTCTCTCTCTCTTTCTCTCTCTCTCTCTCTCTCGCTCTCGGTCTCTCTCTCTCTCTCTTTCTCTCTCTCTCTCTCTCTCGCTCTCGCTCTCTCTCTCTCGCTCGCTCTCTCTCTCTCTCTCTCGCTCGCTCGCTCTCGCTCTCGCTCTCGCTCTCTTGCTCTTGCTCTTGCTCTCACTCTCGCTCTAAAACTCCAACTCACATCTTCAGCTCCCAGATGCCAAGACGATCCTGCTTCCTCCAACAGGTGAATTCCAATTCTGTCTCTCTGTCTCTAGAATTCTTCTTTATATACAGCACTGGCCTCCTGTGTCAGCCAATAGCCTTCTTCCACTTAACAGGTGAATTCACACCTTCTCAACAGTGGACAGGACTCACACCTTCCATACTTAGCCTTAAGTTACTAGGTGCTACTTAGCCCTAAGTTACTAAGTGCTAAGTATCTGCTAAACTTGATTGCTATTACAGTCACGTACCTAGTAAATGACTGAGGACATATTTGAACCCTGTTCTTCCCAACACTAAGACCTTTACTCCATCCTCTGTGCCACCTAGTTACCACTAGTCAGGAGACAGAAGACTAGGTAGAGGAGAACTGAGATAAAATAAGCTACAGATTGTTCGGATTGAAAAGCACCAGGAAAGGAAAACAGTTTATGCAAAAAAAGCAGAATTTGTATATCTATGCATAAACATTAATTGCTGTCACCATCCCCTGCCCCATTCCAGGACAATAATTCAATTCAATTCAGCAAACACTTACTAAGCACCTACTATAAGCCAGAGCTTCCTGGGGGGTGGGGGGTCCTTATACTGTTGACCTTTTTTATGTAGCACTCTGAGGTTATGTAGCAGATTCAAGGTTTTCACTTCTCTTATAACAGGTAGAAAGCAAAAGTATCATTATCATTTTATAAATAAACTAAGACTCTTACATAAAAATGTGGTTATTTGTGGAGTAGGTATGGTTATAGGCCAACTCCTGGTTATTTGTAATGGAACATGTTGAAAGCAGAAGATTAAGAATTAATGTTTTGTTTGTTCAAGTTGATGCTGCATGATTATTCAAAGTGATTATGTGGAAACTGATAGTAATAATTGTGAGTCAGTTGTATGTGTTTGTGGGGGTTGTTCAGGTGTGGCTTTCCAGTGTTTGTTGGAGATTTATTGTGTTGTAGATCCTAGAAGTATTAGGTTTACCCTCAGGCTAAGACTTGATATTTTGCAAGCATGATGGAGGAGATAGAAAATAAAAGAACAGAGGAAGTTGCTCACAGTTTGGTGCCCCTCCAAAAAGCTCTAGTTTTTGCTGAATTCTATTCTAAATCTTCCTAAAATGATTCTTGCATTTGGTGATGACAACTCCTGAGAGATGGCACAGCTCCAAATCCTTCCCATGGTATATACATGGAAAGAAAAGGAACTCTTAGTGGGGGGAAGAAGTACACAAGAAGATTCAGAGACAGAGTGTCAAAGTATGTAAGTGGGTGTGTGTCATAGATTACCTTTAATCATTCTGGTCTTGAATAGCAATTTTTTTTTTCCTACTTGATAAAACTTTAAAGGGCATCCAATTTTCTGCAAAAATGACTATAACACTTTGGTGACAAAAGATGTTTTCATCTGGGGTGACAATTTATCTTGTATCTTAACCTTCCATATATTATCGAACCAGGCTTTGATTGTGGGTGGGTTCTCTGTCATATTGGCAGAGACACTTGACCTCTATTAGACTCTGTTTCTCGATCTGTAGATGGGGATGATACTTCTACTACCTACCTTACAGAGTAGTTGTGAGGGACAAATGAGATTTTTTTTTCCCCCACTTGATAAAATTTTAAAAGGCCATCCAATTTTCTATGAAATGACTATTGTACTTAGGTGGCAGAAGATATTTTCATCTGCCTTGGCAATTTGTCTTGTATCATAACCTCCCATTTGTTATCAAGCCACGGTTTGATTGTAGGTGGATTCTGTGTGATATTGGACAAATCCCTTTACCTCTCTGAGGCTCTGTTTCATTATCTGCAAATAGAAATGACATAAATATTATTTTCTTTCTGGTATATACCAGAGGATGTATGCAAAATGCTTGATAACTACAGAAATGTGAGTTAACTATTATCACACCTTCATTTAGCTCTGCAGAATTTTGCAGGTATTACAAGCTTTAATGATGAATGTGTTTCTTTGTTTACAAAGTATTATTTTAAATGGGTCATGGAATGCTATTTATATGAGGATATTCTCTGCCACTAAAACTATTATATTGGGACATAACTATAAATATGACAAAATGAACTTTGTTCATTGTCTCTCCAGAAATTTGCTGAGATAGCAGGTAATAACCCTGTTCTGTACTATACCATCAATTTAGTAAATTCAGTGTAACTCTTCAGTATTCAGAGATGACAGATACTGGACCAGATAACTGAAATGAGTAGCAAAATGAGTGCATCTAACCAATGACAGATATTTCTGTTAATTTTTGTAATCCTGACTCACATGTTTGCTACTTATGTGACTATTGTCAAGACACCTCCAACTCATTGATCCTCAGTTTCTTTCTCTATAATATGGTAACAATAATATTCAGACTGACAACCTAATAGGACTTTTTTTGAAGAAAGAATTTTGAAAACTTTAAATTACTAGAGAAACATGCATTCTTGTTATTTATTTAGTTATGAGATACTATGTAGTTTAAGACATTGTAGATATTTGTAGAACTTAGAAAAAATTTGTGTAATCTTAAAAAGCAAATCTTTTTCATTAAATTTTAAATTAAGACTCAAATGCCACCCATGATGAAAAACACACCATTTTTAAAAAGTAACTCAGAAAAAAAACTACTTTCATTTCCTTCCTATTATAAGTATGTTTTACATTCTGCTAAATATTGTGCTGAAGTGTTAGCTCTATAATGTGTTGACTGAGGTTTACATTTGATGGTGATATTTGAGGAACTGGTGCTCAATTGCTATTATTGGCATTGGTACATCTAGTTTCCTAGGTACTGTGATGATCATTTACCCCTAAGAGCTTCCATGAAGTATAATTTGTGTGTCTGTGAAACATCAATAGACTATCAAGAGATGAAATCCCTTGGAAATAGTTTGCTGTGGAGTCCTAAGATCTCCTTCTTCATTTTCTATTTCACTGCTGACTTTGGCTCTTTTATTATCCCCAGCTCCAGTGCACTATGCAATTTATTTAGAATTTCACATATGAAATAAAAACAAGTGACACCTTTATTATAATGTAATGTCTATGAGAACTTTGTTTTTTAAATGCACTCACCAATTTCAATACCAAATAGATTGAATCATCACACAAATGGCTACCTTAGGACAAAAATCTTAACCAATCTTCACTCTGGGGTGAACAGCATGAGTTTTAGAATTATCATTAGTATCATCATCTTCATCGTCAATTGATATTTAGTGATTTGGAAGTGTTTGTGTTTCTAATAACGTGAATAAAACTACTGGGTATTGATTACTGAATTGATTATGTGGCTTGTCAGAGAGCAGACTATAACAGTGTAGCTATGTATGACTGACCTAATTCTGGTCCCAAATGGGCTAAAAACTTCAAAATTTAGATTTCAGAGAGTCACATGGCCTTGGGCACCTTACCTTACTGCTCAATTGGCATTTCATGCAAGTGAATTGAAGCTTAGACTGGGTCTCTTTTGGGTATGCATGATGAATAAGTCTTAATTCACACACACACACACACCTACCTATCCACTTGATAAAATATTCAGATATCCTAGAACTCCCTGCTGTCAGCCATGATGAGTCAGGGGTTTGCACTGTTTGTCAATAAAGTCTTTCAATTGACTGTTGATCCTAAACTCCATGGAAATACTAGAAAGGCAACCTGTCTCCCTGAATCCTCCTCCTCTTCCTGCTGGCTTGGGAGGTGCATGGATTACTCTCTGGGGCTAAACTCCCTTCCCCCTCAGATCCAACACCAGAAAAAGAATTTAAACAAACCATAAGGGAATCCCCAAAGGGGAGGTGGATGGGAGAAATCCAGAAGTATGGGGATTTATGTGTAAATTCTAGCTAACACTGAAAGAAGAATTGATTTAAATGTTCCTAAGGTAAATTGTGAACAAAAGAGCAAAACAAGGGATCTTACCAAATTCCTTCAGTAATAAATACAGTCTTAAATCCTAAATCAGGAAAAGAAAAAGCAGAGAAAGGAAGCTATAGTCCAATATCTCTAATAATATTAGGCAAAATATTAGTAAAGGCACTATAGCAACATATTTAAATGATGATCAATTTGAATTTATGCCAGGAATGCAAGGTTGGTTTGTTATTATGGAAAGTTTAATTATAATAAACCATATCATTTAAAAAATATTATTATAACAGATTCAGAAAAAGGTTATGACAAATACAATACTCTCTATGTTAAGGTATTTTAAAAACCTGGGAATAAGATGATAGATTGTGTGTATACATACACATATCTCAAAGCAACTATTCTCTCAAACGGAAAATTGCTAGAGATTTTTCCAATAAAATCAAGGGCAGAATAAGGATGTCCATTATCACCACTGTTATTTGATAAAATTCTAGAAAGGCTTGCCATCATAAGAAAAAAAAGTTAGGGAAGAAGTACAATAAAAAGGAAAAAAAATGCTTTTTACAGATGACATGATGATTTACTTAGAGGATTCTTGAGAGTCAACTAAAAATTATTTGAAACAATTAACAATAAGCTAAGTAGCAGAATGTAAAGCAAAACCTGTCGTTCTGTTTAGTCTTTAAAAAAAATAGCAGAAAGGGATAGAAGAGACATTTCTATCCAAAGTAAAATAAAGGTAGAACTAAATATTTGAAGGGAGCAACTAGGTTGTTGATAGAGGGCCAGTCCTGGAGTCTGGAGTACTCATCTACCTGATTCCAAATGTGGCTTCAAATGCTTCCTACCTATCTGACCCTGGGCAAGTTGCGTAACCCAATTTGCCTGTTTCTTTATCTGTAAAATGAGCTGGAGAAGGAAATGGTAAACTCCTCCAGTACCTTTGCCAAGAAAACCCCAAATGAAATCACGAATGGTTGGACACAGTTGGAAATAACAAAACAACAACAAAATATTTGAAGTTATTAATGGTTCATGATTAGTCCATGCCAATGTAATAAAATGACAATACTACATAAATTAATTTACTTATTCAGTGCTATATCAATAAAATTACAAATGGTTTATTGATAGAACTTCTATAACTAAATTTGTCTAAAAAACCAAAAGGTCGAGAATCTCAAGGCATATAAGGGGGAAGATAAAAGGAGAAAAGAAGGGAGCTTACCAAAACCAGATCCTAAATTATACCATAAAGTAACAATCCCAGAAGCACTAAACATAGTAGCACAGGGAATGATAAATATTGGGACTCTAACCACTAAGGAATGGACTCACTGTTTCTCAAAAATTTCTTGGAAAACTGGAAGCAGTCTGACAGATTTTGTGCTAGGTTTAGATGAACATCTCGCGACATCTACCACAATGAGATCCAAATGGACACATGACTTAGATAGAAACAAAAAGGCCAAATAATTAAGTCAGAGGATCAAGAGATACCTTTTACAACTGTGGCCGAGGCAAGAATTCTCACCTAATGAAAGGAGAGTCAGAGGAGGCAGACTGGAAATTTTTGATTACTTAGAGTAAGTTCTGCAGAAACAAAATCAATATAGTTAGAATTAGAGGGGGAATAGTTCATTGGTGGGGGAGGAAATCTCTGCGGCTAGTTTCTCTGACAAGTCTCATATCCATGACTTAGAGAGAACTGATTCAAATTGATAAGAACATCCAATAGATAAATGGCCAAAAGATAGGAACATGGAGTTGTCAGAAAGAAAAAAAAATACAAATTATCAACAACCATATGAAAATTGCTACAAATCACTAATAATAAGTGAAATTTACATTAAAACAATGCTAAGCTCCCATAGACAGTTATTCAATATACATTCATTAAGTACTTACTGTGTCCCAGGCAGTGTGTTAAACACTGAGGATACCAAGAAAAGCAAAAGATCAGTCCCCGCATTCAAGGAACATCTCAAAGTTACTCTTCCTCACCCTTCAATTCATCAATCAACAACCATTTATTTAATGCTCATTTTGTGCCAGGCAATACATTAGTCAATGGATATACAAAATGAGATGAAATAGTCCCTATCTTCAAAACACTTATGTTCTATAGATTGAGAAAACACAAGCATGTTTAAGTCTATACAAAATGTAGAAAAATAAATACAAAGTAATTTTTAAAGGATAGGTACTACTTGTTGGGTGGGTCTGGAAAGACCTCATGTAGAAAAGCTATACTTTGGAGAAAACTGGGCATTCTACAAGACAGATTGAGGAGAGAATACTTTCCATGCATGGGAAACAGCCTGTGCAAAAGGAGACAGGAGATGGAATGTTATATTTGTGTAAAAGCAAGCAAGCCAATTTGGCTTGAATATACAGTGCATGAAAAGGAATAATGTATAAGGCTGAAAAGGTTGGTTGGATCCAGGTTGTGAAGGACTTTAATACAAAAGTTTTTAACAGATTCTAAAAACAATAGGGAGCCAAAGGTGTGGCTATTTTTAAACACACGCTCTGGTCTGTGCTTTAAGAATATCCCTTTGGCAGATATGTGCAGGATGGACAGAAGAAGAGAGATACTTGAGAAGAGAGGCCAATTAGGAGACAATTGCAATAATCCAGGCAAGAAGTAATGAGGGTCTGAACTAGGATGGCAGCTATGTGAGTGGAGATGAGACAAATGCAAGAGATATGCAGAAGGAGAATAACCAGACTTGGCAAAAAAAAAAAAAAAGTGAAAATACTGGGTAGAGAAGGAAAAAAAAGAGAAGAGGATGGCCATCTAGGTTGTCAGAATGTGTAGTTGGAAGCAAACATAGAAGAGTTTGAAAGATGAGTAGGTTTAGGAAAAATCACTGAGTTCTGTTTTGGATATATTGAATGTGAGATGCCTAGAGTACGTCTTATCCCCTGTGGCCAATGCTTATACTTTCAGGTGTATGCCAGGAAGAGTAGACTATGGAGTCCTATGTATCCTTTTCTTCCCATGATTTCTCTGCCTGGGGTAGAGGCTTTAATTGAAAATTCCCGTCTAACAGTAACTTCTCATTTGTGTCAAAAATGGCCCCCTCTGCTGTTCTATTTATAGTGAGGAGAATGTTAGCTGACCTCTTTCTTTGGGTAATTGTTTACTGTTTAGAGTCAGTCAATATAATTTTATAAGACAGTGCTTAAGTTGATGTGCTTTTCCTAAACTAATGATTTCTTACTTCCCTTCCCTTCCCTTCCCTTCCCTTCCCTTCCCTTCCCTTCCCTTCCCTTCCCTTCCCTTCCCTTCCCTTCCCGAAGGTCTAGAATTGAAGAATTTATTTGTAGTACTCTCTATTCACTTTTCTAAGTCATATCTTCTAGACTGCCATAATAATGATAAGAGGAATATTTGTCAGTCTTTTCTTGTTTACCTTGCCTCAAGATGAGTTCTGACAGATAATATACATATATTAGTGAGGAATATGGAAGAAGATGTTAATAAGGATGATAAAACTTATCTATGTTATATCAAAGAGTAAAATTAGAACCAAATAGAAGTTATAAGAAAGGAAATTCTGCTGAATAAAGAACTTTTTATCATAGCAATCCCAGATGGAACAGACCCCAAACACTACGTAGCTCAGTCCTCTGATAGTCCAGGATTTATTTCCCTTTCCTCCTACAACTTCGGTTAGGCCAGTTTTTCCTTGAAAGGAAGCAAAAGCCTCTTCCAGGCTTGTTTGACTCAGAGACCAAGACTCAAGCTATGCCTCCTTTGATATAGCTTTGGGGTATATCTTTGTGGCTTCCTGATCACCTAAGGACACAGAAAGGCTTACCTACCTGGAGTCAAGTCCCTTGATACTTGGTGGATATGCCAAGAAGTCACACAGTGCTTTGCTGACCAGAAGTATTTCTATAGGAAGGTGAATGAGGCCAGTCATGTCTACCCAAGCTAAGTGCTTGACAATTCTTACCTCCTTTTATTAACTTGTTTAAAAATATGTTATTTTTTCTAATTTCATATAAAATAATGTTAATGCTCTTTTTTCTTTAAATGTTGAGTTCTAAATTATGTCTCTCCCTTTCTCATATCCTACTTCCCAGAGATGACAGTCAATTTGATATAGGTTATACTTGTGCAGTTATATAAAACATACATCCATATTAGTCATGTCATGAAGAGAAACACAAATCATTTAAAAAAACACACAAGTAAAATAAAATAAGTGAAAAATAGTACACTTTGATGTGCACTCAGACTCTGTTAGTTCTTTCTCTGGAGGTGAGTAGCATTTTGCATCATAAATTTTTCAGAATTGTCTTGGATCTTTGTATTGCTGAGAATAGCTGTCATTAATTCACAGTTGATCATCATATAATATTGCTATTACTGTGTATAATGGTCACTTCATTCTGCTCACTTCATGTTGCATTAGTTCATGTAAGTCCAAGTTTTTCTGAAAGCATTGTTTCTTATAGTACAATAGTATTCCATTATAATCATGCAATATAACTTGTTTAGCCATTCCCCAATTGATGGGCATCCCCTCAGTATTCAATTCTTTGTCTCCACTAAAAGAGCTGCTATAAATATTTTGTAAATATAGGTATTTTAACTTTTGTTTTGTTTTTTAAAATGTCTTTTACATATAGACCTGGTGGTGGTATTGCTGTTCAGATGGTAGGCACAGTTTTATAGCCCTTTTGGCATAGTTCCAAACTGCTCTACAGAATGGTTGGATCAGTTTGCAATTCTATCTACAGTGCATAAAGTGTCCACTTTTTTTCACATCCCCGCCAGTATTTGTCATTGTCTTCTTCTGTTGTATTTGCTAATCTGACCTAATAGGTATAAGGTGATAGATATGAGTTGTTTTAATTTGTATTTCTCTAGTTAATAGTGATTTACAGAATTTTTCATATAATTATAGATAGTTTTGCTTTCTTCATCTGAAAACTTCTTGTTCACATTCTTTGACCATTTGTCAATTGGGGAATGATTAATATTCTTATATATTTGACTTAGTTTTCTATGTTTTTTAAGAAATGAGGTCTTTATCAGAGAAATTTGTTGTAAATTTCTCCCCCCCCCCAGTTTTCTGTTTTCCTTTTAATCTTGGCTGCATTGGTTTTTTAATTTAATATGAACCTTTTTCATTTAAAACAATCAAAATTTTACATCCCACAATGCTCTCTATCTCTTTCTTGGTCACAAATTCTTTACTTATCCATAAATCTGTAGATAAACTATCCCATCCTCCCTTACTTTGCTTATGTTATCACCCTTTATGTCTAAATCATGTGTCCATTTGACTTTATTTTGGTACATGGTGTGAGATGTTGGTTTATCCCTAGTTTCTGCCAAACTGCTTTCTAGTTTCCCCAGAAGGTGGGTTTTTTGGGTTGTTTTTAGTTAGTTAGTTAGTTTATCAAACAGTGAGTCCTTGTCCAAAAAGTTGGAATCTTTGCATTTATCAAACATCAGTTTCCTATGGTCATTATCCACTCTGCTGTATACCTAATCTATTCTACTGTATCACCTCTCTATGTCTTAGCTCAGTACTAGATTGTGTTAATGATTATCACTTCATAATGCTGTTTGAGATCTGGCACATATAGGCCAACTTCCCTCACATTTTAAAAAATTTAATTCCTTTAATGTTCTTGACATTTTGTTCTTCCAGAAAATTTTCTTGATAATTTTCCAGATATTTTCTCCTAGCTATATGAAATAAATTTGGGGTATTTTGGTATAGCACTGAATAAGTAAATTAATATAGGTAGAATTGACATTTTTATTATATTGTCTTGCCCTATCTAGGAACAATTAATATTTTTCCATTTCTTAAGATCTGACTTTATTAGTGTGAAAAGTGTTTTATAATTGTGTTCACAGGGGCAGAGCCAAGAATACAGAGAAAAGGCAAGTATTGCCTGACCTCTCCCAAATTCTCCTTCAAACAATTTAAATAATGCCTCAAAACAAATTCTGGAGTAGTAGAATCCAGAAAAGGAGTAAAACAATTTTTCCAGCCAAAAACAACTTATAAGGTTGGCAGGAAAGGTTCGTTGCACTGGGATAAGAGTAAAAAACATTCCAGGCCACACCAGTACAGGTCAAGCAACAAGAAACTAGTAGCAGGCCTTGAGGTTAACTGAGTCAACAGCTGCATTGGCTGCTTCTGGAGTTCTCAGCCCACAGAAAGTAAGGGGGTCAGACAACTGGTCAGAAGATTACAGGGATCTCTTTGCTGGCACTTAGGGCGTAACTCTGTTGTATTACCCATACTCAGAGCTTCACCCAGGGTGAAGAGGAGTACTAGAACACCAGAGTTTTGTCTGCAGGGGAATGGGGACCTGTTTGCAGTTTCAATGTGGGAAAGAGTGCTTGTTGTCACTCACAGACCAGAGCATAAATCAGGAAATAGAAAACATACCTTTTTAAAATCACACCACCTTGGACAAACTTCCAGAACTACAGCTGTACAAAAAAACCTGAGACTTGGGATGGTGTCCCCTCTACCTTCAGAGCAGAACACAATTTTAATATAAAACTAAAGGTGAAGAAATAGGCTAGAAGAATGAGCAAACAGCAAAGATCCTGATCATAGAAAGTTATTTTGGTAACAAGAAAGATCAAAACACACTCAAGAGAAGACAACAAAATCAAAATTGCAACATCCAAAATCTCAAAGAAAAATGTGAATTGGTCTCAGGTTTTGAAAGAGCTCAAAAATGATTTTTAAAATCAAATAAGAGAGGTGGAGGAAAAAGTGTGAAAAAAGATAACAGTATGCAAGGAAACCATGGAGTAGGGAAAGTCAACAGCTTGATGAAGAAGGCACAAAAACTACATTAGAAAATAACACCCCCCCCTCAAAAAAAGAATAGGCTAAATGGTAAAAGAGGCACAAAAATCCAATTAAGAGAAGAACGCCTTAAAAAGCATAATTGGCCAGGTGGAAAAGGAGGTACAAAAGCTCACTCAAGAAAATATTTCTTTAAAAATTAGAATTGGGGGGCAGCTAGGTGGTGCAGTGAATAGAGCACTGGCCCTGAAGTCAGGAGGACCTGAGTTCAAATCCAGCCTCAGACACTTAACACTTACTAACCATATGACCTTGGGCAAGTCACTTAACCCCAATTGCCCTCCAAACCCCCCCCCCCAAAAACAATTAGAATTGGGCAAGTGGAACCTAATTACTCCATGAGATATCGAGAAGCACTAAAACAGCAAAAAATGAATGGGGGGGGGTGAAGTCAGAAAACATGAAATATCTCATTGGAAAAACAACTGGCCTAGAAAAAAGATCAAGGAGAGAGAATTTAAGAATTGTTGATCTACCAGAAAGCTATGATTTAAAAAAGCATAGACATCAAATTTCAAGAAATTAACTGCATGCCTCCATGCCTGCCCTAATGACAGCAGCCCCAGGCTCTCAGCTGGTTCCTTTATTCTGAGGTGGGCCACTGTACAATGCCAGAGGCCCCAACTCTGTAGAGCTTGCCCCTTCCTTACTTGCCTTAACTTGGTTTAGTCTAGCCCAAGTGCACCTAATAGCTTTCAGGATCTATTTTGCACAGTCTTGAAGCTCAGACTGGCTGCTGCCATGGCAACCCAGTAGAAAGTCTCACTCCTTTCTAGATAAATGAATCTGTCAGTACTTTCAGCTGTTCCTTAAGTGATGGATACCCACTTTATTTCCTTTTTTTCTTTTTTGCTATCACAAAGAATGCTGCTATCAGTATTGTGGTCAGATGATGCATTGAGATTGTATCTTTGCAGAGCATCAGCCTAAGATTAAATCCAGACTTGGGATCCAAGAGCACTCTTCTGATTTTAGGTTTCACTGGTGTGTGCTGCTAGATGGGGAACCTGAGGTCCAGATAGGTGGTGTCTTGTCCAAGGTCACATAGCTGGTTGTGATACAACCAGAATTTGAACTCAGATTCTCTGACTCCAGTTCCAGTATTCTTTCCAGTGTAGCATACTATCTCTTTTCAGGAGGGATGTCATTTCAACAGGTGGAGATTTAGAAGATCCCTTTCCTGTGATAAAGAACTATATGAAGAAAAGAATAGGAACAGAAACTCCCAAGAATTCTATAGCCAAATTCTTGAGACCCCAGGTCAAGGAGAAAATATTGAAAGCAGACAGAAAGACATAATTCAGATGTGGAGCCATAGTCAGGATAACACAAGATTTAGTAGCTTCTACATATGATATTCCAGAGGGTAAAAGAGTTAGGATTACAACCAAGAATCACCTACCTGACAAAACTGAGAATAATCCTTCAGGGATAAAAATGGACATTTAATGAAATAGGGAACTTTCAAGCATTCCTGCTGAAAATACCAGAGCTAAATAGAAACTTTGACTTTAAAATACAAGACTCAAGAGAAGCATAAAAAGTAAACAGGAAAAAGAAATCACAAGGAATTTAGTAAGGTTAAATTAACTGTTTATGTTCCTACATAGGAAGATGACGTATCTAACTCACAAAAACATCCATTATTTGGGCAGTTAGAAAGGATGTGCATAGACAAATGGTGCAGGTATGAATTTAATATGATTGGATGATATAAAAAGATAAAATTAAGAGGTGAGAAAGATGAATGCACTGAAGTAAGGGGGAAAGGAGAGGAATAATGGGATAAAATATCTTACATAAAAGAGACATGAAAGAGCTTTTACAGTGGAGGGAAATATGAGGGAGGGATAGGCAAAACCTTCTGAACCTTACTATCATTGAAATTGGTTGAGAGGCAGTAACATAAACACTTAGTTGAGTATAGAAATTTATCCTACACAACAGAAAAAGAGGAAGAGAAGGGGAGTTGAGAAGGGGTGGAGACTGATAGCAAGGCAGGCAGATTGGAGAAGGGAGAAAGGTGGTAGTCAGAACCTAAACACTTTTGAGGATTGGCAGAGTGAAAGGAGAGAGAGAGCAGGATCAATAGGGGTGAAATAGAGTGGAGGTAAAAAAACAGCTAACAATTATAACTGTAAAACAATGTTACATTTACGTGAAAGAAGTATCTCTAATAAAGGCTCATTTCTTAAACATATAGAAAATTGAGTCAAATTCATAAAACTAAGGGTCATTCCCCAATTGATAAACAGTTGAAGGATATGAAAAAGTAGTTTTCAAAGTAATCAAATGTATCTATTGTCATATGAAAAGATGTTCTAAATCATTATTGATTATAGAAATGAAAATTAAAAGAACTCTGAGGTGCCACCACAGATCAATCAGAATGACTAATATGACAGAAAAGGAAAATGACAAATGTTGGAGGGGATGTTGGAAAATTTAGGACGCTAATATACTTTTGATGGAGTTTTGAACTGATCCAACCATTCTGGAGAGCAATTTGGAACTGTGCCCAAAGAACTATTAAACTGTGCATACTGTTTGACCAGCAATACCAATACCAGGCCTGTATCGCAAAGAAATTAAAAACAAAAAGGAAAAGGATCTGTGCATACAAAAGTATAGCAACTCTTTTTGAGATGGCAAAGAATTGGAAATTGTGTGGATGTCCATTAATTGAGGAATGACTGAACAAGTTGTAGTATACAATTGTGATGAAATACTATTGTGCTATAAGAAATAACAAACAGGATGCTCTCAGAAAAACCTGGAAAGACTTGTGTAAACTGATGCAAACTGAAGTAAGCAGAAGCAGGAGAACAGTTTACACAGAAACAATAGCTTTATTTTTTAAAATTTATTTTTAGTTTTCAATATTCACTTTTATAAGATTTTGGGTTCCAAATTTTTCCCCCTCCTTCCAGACCTCTTCCCCAAGATAGCATGCAATCTGATATAGGTTATGCATGCACAGTCATATTAAACATATTTCCATATTAGTCATGTTGTGAAAGAAGAATCAGAACAAAAGAGAAAAACCATGACAAAGAAAAAATAAACAAACACAAAAGATAATAGTATGCTTCAATCTGCATTCAGCCTCCACAATTCTTTCCATAGATGTGGATAACATTTTTCATCATGGGTCTTTTGGAATTGTCTTAGATCATTGCGTTGCTGAGAAGAGCTAAATCTATCAAAAGTGGTCATAGCACAATGTTGCTGTTACTGTATATAATGTTCTCTTTTTTCTGCTCACCTTACTAAGCATCAATCCATGTAAGTCTTTCCAGGATTTTCTGAAGCCCACATGCTCATCATTTCTAAAAGAGCAATAGTAGTCCATTACATTCATATACCACAACTAGTTCGGCCATTCTCCAATTGATAGGCGTCTCCTCAATTTCAAATTCCTTGTCACCACAAAAAGAGTTGCTATAAATATTTTTGTACATGTGGGTCCTTTCCCCATTTTTATGATCTCTTTGGGATACAGACCTAGTAGTGCTATTGCTGGATCAAAGAGTATGCATAGTTTTATAGCCCTTTGGGTATAGTTCCAAATTGCTCTCCAGAATGGTTGGATCAGTTTACAACTCCACCAATAATGTATTAGTGCAGTATTAGCAATATTATACAATGATCAGCTGCTAATGACTTGGCTATTCTCAGCAATTCAGTTATCTTAAGGATTTATGATAAAAAACGCTATCCATCTCCAGAGAAAGAACTGATGGAATTTGAATGCAGATCAAAGCATACTTGAAAAAAATTTTTTAATGATCTGTTTTCTTTCACAATGCACTTAATATGAAATATGTTTCACATGACTGCACATGTATAACTGATATCAAATTACTTGCCTTCTTAGTGGAGGAGAAGCAAGAGGCAGAGAATTTGGAATTCAGAAAATTTTTAAAGGAATGTTAAAATTTATTTTTGCATGTAATTGGGGGAAAATAAACTATTAAGTAAAAAAAAGTAATTGTGTTCACATAATTCCTGGGTTTGTCTTGGCAGGCACACTGCTAAGTACTTTATATTATCTACAATTAGTTTAAATGGAACTTCTCTTTCTATGTGTTACCGCTGGACTTTGTTAGTAATACATAGAAATGCCAATGAATTATGTGAGTTTATTGTATATCCTGCAACTTTGCTAAAGTTGTTCATTATTTCAACTGGCTTTTTAGTGGATTCTCTAGGATTCTCTATACCATCATACCATCTGCAAAGAATGATAATTTTATTTCTTCATTGCTCTTCTAATTCCTTTTTCTTCTCATTCTTATCACTTTCTAGTACAATATTGAATAATAGTGGTGATAATAAGCATCTTTTCTTCACACCTGATCTTATTGGGAAGGCTTCTAGTTTATCCCTGTTACAGAAAATGCTTCCTGATTGTTCTAGACCAACTACTACTTCTCATTTTAAGGAAAGTTCCATTTATTCCTATGCTCTCTATTGTTTTTAGTAGGAATGAATGTTGTATTTTGTCAAAAGCTTTTTCTTCATCGATTGAGATATATGGTTTTTGTTGTTTTTGTTATTGATGTGGTCAGTTAGGCTAACAGTTTTCCTAATATTGAACCAGCCCTGCAGTCTTGGTATGAAACCCATCTGGTCATACTGTATTATATTGCTGTAATATCTTTGCTAGTATTTTTTTGCATCAATATTCATTAGGGAAATTGGTCTGTAGTTTTCTTTTTCTGTTTTTACTCTTCCTGGTTTAGGTATCAGCACCATATTTGTGTCATAAAAGGAGTTTAGTAGCACAGCTTCATTTATTTTTCCAAATACTTTATATAATGTTAGAATTAATTGTTCTTTAAATGTTTGGCCAACTTCACCTGTGAATTTATCTCATCCTGGTGTTTTTTTCTTAAGGAGATCATTGACATGTTGTTCAATTTTTTTTTTCTAAAATGGAATTATTGAAGTTTTCTGTTAATCTGAGTAGTTGATATTTTTGTAAAGATTGATCCATTTCACTTATATTGTCAGATTTATTGGCATATTTGGACAAAATGCCTTCTAATTATTGCTTAAATTTCCTCTTCATTGGTGGTAAATTCACCCTTTTCATTTTTGATACTAGTAATTTTATTTTCTTCTTTATTTTTTTAAATCAAATTAACCAGTGATTTATCTATTTTTTTTCCCCATAAAACCAGTTTCTAGTTTTATTTATTGGCTCAATGGTTTTCTTACTTTCAATTTTATTCACCTCTCTTTTAATTTTCAGGACTTCCAATTAATGGTTTAATTGAGGATTTTTAATTTGTTTTTTTTCTAGTTTTGTTTTAGTTGTATGTCCAGTTCATCCATCTGCTGTTTCTCTTTTTGTTGATGTCACCATTTTAGAGATAAAAATTTTACCCTAAGTACCACTTTAGCTGTATCCCATAAATTTTGTTGTCATTCTATTTAAAGAAATTATTGATGGCTTCTATACTTTATTCTTTGACCTGTTCATTATTTAGGATTAGCTTATTTAGTTTACAATTAATGTAATTTTCATTGCATTATGATCTGAAAAGGATTCATTTGATAATTCTGCCTCTCTACATTTGATTGTGAACTTTTTATGCCCTATTACAATGTCAGGTGTTTTTTTTTAGGTGCCATATACCACCAATAAAAAGGTGTATTTCTTACTATTCCTATTCAGTTTTCTCCAGAAGCTTATAATATATAACTTTTCTAAAATTCTATTCATTTCCTTAATTTTTTTTCTTATTTTTTAGTTAGATTTATCTAGTACTCAGAAGGGAAAGTTGAGACCTTCCCCCCCTACCACCACTAGTATAGTTTTACGATCTATGTTTTCCTGTAACTTATTTAACTTTTCCTTTAAGAATTTGGATGCTGTACCATTTGGTGAATATGTATATAACACTGATATTACTTCATTAGCTATACTATCTTTTAGCAAGATGTAGTTTCAGTGTTTTGCATTGAGTAAGTGCTTAGTAAATGCTTTAATGAGAAATACATCCAAATATATTTTAAATAATTGAATTCATGCTTGCATCTATAAACTATGCTTTTAAAAATAATATCTGTGGGTTTCTTTCATATTTTTCACTAGACATGGAACTAAAAAAATCCTCCTTTAAAGCATTAAATGTTTAATAAAATAAATATTTCAGCCTAAAGCAGTTTTAATAAATGTTAAAAGGAAGAATATCAAGTGGAGGAGGGGAATTTAAATGTGGTTTTTGAAAAGAATTTTGAGATCTACATATATAAAAGAGATGTAAAAATACTTTGTATTTCAGGATTAAAACATGGTGAACCCAAATGAAATGCCCTTTCACTCTCTCCGCACCAATTTCTTTGACTGATCCTTGTTACAGAGCAAGATAAATTTCAAGCATTACACACGACATATTTATTTAAATCTCTAATTAGCACAAATTGCAATTTAATATGGTAAATTTCCCTCTAATTAAAAAATGTTCTGTAAGTCATTTGAAGCTTTTATGTTCTGTGTGCCATGATCTCTCCCCAATTTTACAGGAGGAAACTTGTAACAATGAGTCAGTCCTATTACTATGAATGTATCACCCTTAGAAGGGACTCCAGCTTTGCCTTCATATCAACCCTAGCTTTATATCAAACTTCTGACACTAAAAGCCCCCCCCAAAAAACTCAACCCTACCTACAGATGCTAAATTAGAATAATTTTTCTCCCAAAGCATAATGTACCCTACCCACAATTTATTAAAAATACAAGTAAAGCTTTGAGAACAGGAGGCAATTTCCACTAAATGCAATGAATTATGAAAAGGGAAATTGTTTCTCATTGTTTCTTTTTTTTTAAAGCAGCAATTTGGTCATATGGGTTTTATTTTGGAAGGTTCAAATCCAGAGAATTTTCTCCAAGCTGACACACTTCCAATCAAACTATTTTTGAAAGCCTTCACCACTAGGTGGCACCAAATAGCTATAATTCATATCCAATCTTCCCAAAGCCTAAGCTTGCAGGTACCAATTTGCAAAGTATCCTTTTATATTTTTAAGCTTTTCTTATACTACTAATCTATTTTTTAAATTAAAAGTTAGGAATTTTCCTTGAAACAATAAGGGAGCAATTTGTTAAAGAGAGCCAGGGATATCACGGAAATAAGTAAGATAGCCATTTTTTTTTTACTTATAAAGTTGAATGAATTCATATGAGCTATTTACTGATTAATTCTTAATTTTTTAATGCTTCTTAAATTTAAATATTGCAATTACTTCATTCTATAAGTCCTACAACTTTGTGTTTGCCAATGCTTAGCAATATGCAATGTGATATTCGCTAAGAGCTCTTAAATTTCCCACAGGTCTAGACTTGCTGAGCATGGCTTCCCTTCCTCCTCCCTCCCTTTCTCTCTGTTTCTCTCTGTCTCTCTCCATGTCCCTATGTGTGTTTTTGTGTCTCTGTACCTCTGTCTCTGACTCTCCCTTTCTCATTCTTTCTCTATATGTGGATGTGTGTGTGTTTGTGTATTTATAAAACCATTGTGTATATTTCTTTTATTACTAAAATAATGGTTCCAAGATGCTCTTAGATTATGTGATAATGTTTGTTATAAAATTTGCTTTCTTCATATTTACATTTGTAATTTTCCCTTTTTCATACAGAACTCACTATGCACCTTTCCCTTTTTGTCACCTCCAGACTCAACTCCTGTAATACCTTCTACTTTGGTTGACAGAGGGAGAGCCCTGGAATATTCAGCTCATACAGAATGTGACAGCTTGTCTGTCTAGGCAATGCCAACCACACCGAGTGCATTATGCTGATGTTCTGTGCACATCTCTGGCTACCAACAATCATTCTAGGGTTTCATTTTAATTCAGAAACCCTCCATGGTCTAGAAATTCATAAGTAAGTTATATGACTTACTCTTCTGCACTGTTCTGGCAGCTAAACATATTTTGTCAGATAGTTCCAATATTAGATATAAAAGTTGAAGACAGAGTATTCTCAATAAGGGCCCTGGCTCCAAAGCACTTTAATAATCACAAACATTATAGAAATCAAGTAAATAAGAATGTAGTAAGCACCTCTCACAGACAAGTATGGTTCTAAGCCCTGGAGATACAAAGAAAAGGAAAAAAAAAAGCCCAGTCCATTTTCTCAAGGAGCTCACAGTCTGATAGGGGAAACAACATCCAAACAACTATTTACAAAGAAGATATATAAAGGATACAATGAAGATAATCTTAGAGGGAAAACACTGAGATTAAACAGAAGTGGGAAAGATGTTTTTAAGAAAGTGGGACCTAATCTGATACTTGCAGGAAGCTGGGAAGCAGAGATGAGGAGGGGCGAGAGTCCCAAGTTTGGGGGTTAGCCAGTGAAAAGACATGCAGGAGATGGGATGTCATGAGGGAGGAACAGCAAAGAGGCCAGTGTCATTGATCACAGAGTACAGCTGATACTACCAATGATAGGCAGCCCGGCAGAGTGGATATAAGGCCAGGCCTGGAATCAGCAAGACTTGGATTCAGATTCTGTTTGCAGTACATATTGGCTGTGTGAGGGGTAAGACTCCTCACAACCTCTCAGGACTACACTCTAAGCTTGTAAGTTGTCTGAGGAAGGTGCTTCCACATCAAAAGGAAGCAATCAAATTGCAAATTTGAACCAATTATTACTAATATGTAGTTATGTGTATATATGTATATGTGTGTGTGTGTATATGTCTCTTGAAGCAAGTATTTTTATATACCCCCAATGTAAAAGACACTGGGCTAGATGCTAGAATATAAAAACTAAATAGAAGATAAATTCCATTAGAATATTTGTGTGGGAAAAATGATCCCCAGAGAAACCTCATATAATAAAAATATTTAAATGTGAGAGTTACATAATACCTTTGTACAACAAGCTGAATAACAACCAAGGAGAATTAAAACTTCCAGACACAAGCCTGACAGATTTTATTTGGTTATCATTAGACAGTCTCATAGAAAACACAAAAATTTAATTAAATCTGATTTAATAGCAGAAAGTAGCTTGTATTTCTTTAGTTAATTTTAAGAAATATACATATATATTTACATGTATCTATATGCATATACATAGACACAGAGGTACCTTTTTTAAAAGCTGATTTTACTATCAGAAACTTCTGATGAAAAGAAATGCAAACTGAGACTAAGCAGCTATTCTTCTTAGGATTTATTATCTGTGCTAGATGCAGCATTTCTACACATTTTTAAGCACTCTACAAGCAAAGCAGGTAAATTTAAAAATTACTTTCACTTGGCCTGACTCTAGTTTGTTTGGGAGTGGCTGCTATGATTTGCTACTCCTAAGACATTACTTAATTAAAGGGGCCTAAATCTAAGAGAAATATGAAAAGTCAAAAGGCAGATATGTATACATTATTTTACTTAAATGGAACTAAAATCGTCTTTTCTTTTGTTCGAGAAATAAAGATAATAGATCTAATATAGCAGGTGTGCCTTTTGAACAGCCAATGAGGTGGTAAGTTTGGCAATTATGCAGTTTTATAAATGGAATAAATAGCTGTAGATATTGCATATGCATGTATACATTAATTTCTAAATTTAATTTCCCTTGGTAATAAAACATGACAACAAGGGCGATGTGTAATTGAAGAGATGTAACCACAATCTTAGGCCCCTTCTGCACAGATCCTATCCATCCATCTCTGAGTAGTATGTGCCATTGTCTGTGAATCCCTCTCTCTCTCTGTCTCTCTCTCTGTCTCTCTCTCTGTCTCTCTCTCTGTCTCTCTCTCTCTCACTCTCTCTCTCTCTGTCTCTCTCTCTGTCTCTCTCTCTGTCTCTCTCTCTCTC
>CM053597.1:108609313-108628722 GCA_028646575.1 Pseudocheirus occidentalis | reverse complement strand
GTAGTGCTTTCTGTCTTGTGGAGAGTTTTGGAGCTTGAAAATCTGTTTAGCGTCCCATTTTATGAGTTTTTTAGCGTGTTTGTGTGGGAGCTGCGGTGCTTTGCTGCTTCTACGCAGCCATCTTGGCTCCGCCCCCCCACAATCTTCTTCTAAGCCCTCTGAAATCTGCTCTCTTAAACTAGGGTGCCTGTCACCCTCTGCTTGACTTACTAGCTCTTTTCTTTCACAAATTCCATGATAAAGTGATCACTTAATACCACTTCACACCCCTCCCATCCCCAGAAATGAATTTCTCATTGTTGTTGAGGATCAAATTCATTAAATAATTTAACCTTGTTTAACCTTTTGAAAGATGAAATTATAATTAAGTAGGTCAATTCAATTTGATAATCATGAATGAGTGAAAAGCATGAATGAAAAAACATTTTAGTACTTTGATGGCAGCAAGATATAGTTCACAGAAAGTTGCCCTGGAGTCAGAAAGTCCTGTGTTCACTTCTGAAGCATACTGGTTGTGTGGCTCTGGAGAAGTTATTTAATTTTTCAACACTCCAGGCTCTAAAATTATAAGTTGTAGAAATAGTGCCAATCTACATAGGGACTTTCCACATTCAGGAGTTTCCTGTGTAAGAGAAATCATGGTTCCAGTCATATCCCTATCCTATGTGCCAAGCACCATATCAAGTGTTGAAGATATAAACAGAAAAATGAGAAGTGTCTACCCTCAAAAAGGTTAACATTCTAATTGAGTGACATAATATGTACAGTGGATTTCAACAGATGGCAGAGCTAAAAGCTTGGTGGTCCAGGAGAAGTCCTCCATCAATACATTGCTTTATGCTGAGATTATGAACTGTTTCCAAAGCTCCTCATCTATTTCTTTTTTGTCAAAATGGTCCACAGAACCACCCAATTATAACACTTCTGTTTCTATCTCCATTTTCCTTTATCCAAATGCGTTCAATCTTGTTTTTCCATTCCGAATCCAGAATTTCCACAATTGAACACTTCTTCTTATGGTGCTAATCCATACAACCCACTCAACACGACCCTTCTAACTCCCATCTTCCTTGTGAGCAAGGTAAATCCTTCCAATGTAATCCTACAATGTTCATATGTGTATAGACATCTAAGGTCATTTTTTCATTTCTGTTTCATTTTTCAGATTTTTCCCCTGTGAATTTCTAAGTATCTCTACTGTTATTCTTCTTATATGGTATTTATCTTTTGTAGTAACTAGCTTGGGCAATAAGCAGGTTTTCCCCTATCACTTCATTTTTAGTTGAAAGTCCTTTTGATTAAATTTGGAAGACTATAAGCAAATACATTTTTACTTTCCCTTGTTAGGTTTACTCCAACTTTGGCCAGGAAACTTTCATTCTTGTCTTTTAATCTATGATGCTGAAATTCAAATCATGACTTGAAATTTCTGAATAATTCACTCCCCAAATCTGCCTTTCTCTTCTGAACTCTTGGTCTTTAACTGACAGCATAATGAAAACAATCCCTATTCTCCATGACAGCTTAATTAAAAAAAATTCTATGTTTCCATTTCTTGGGAGTGTTTATATATTATTTGTGCTCAAACAAATCAACTTAAGTTGGCAGTAGTCATCTGCAAGTCTTAAGAGATGGTCTTGGATACATGGCTATGGAAGAGAGCAGACTTCTTCACTGTTATAATCAGGTTCAAAAAAATTTCTGTCTCAATGCTCCTTAACAGGGAGTCATAAACCACCACTACTCACATCTTATTTCTCTGGCTTCTACTACCTAACCTCTCACCTGACAGCACCTGTTAATCAACATCACCATTGCTTGGAAGCCAGGTAGCAGTTTTTTCCTTCACTGGTTCCTCCCCAAGAATGATCTTTGTATCTGTTATTTAACTCTAAATGTTATATTCCCTACCTCCTCTATGTCATATCCTTCCACTTTCTAATCTAATAGTATTTCATTGTGCCTTTTCAGTTCCTTTTCATTTGGTATTTTTACATTGAAACCCTTCTATTTTTTTAAGGAACTGTCAGAGGAGCCTACCAAATGAAATTAGTCATATCAGATTAATTTCATTTGTTTTTTGACAGTTACCAGATATAGAATGCCTGAATTTTAGCAATCATTTGAGAAAGTCTCTTACAAGATGTAGAAATGATAGTACAATTACTTGGATATTGAACTGGTTGAATGGCCCAACCCAAAAAAGCATTGATTAGTTGTCTGTTACTCTCAAGGGAAGTCTCAAATGGTATTCCCCTAGGAGTCCTGTTTTTGTTTTGTTTAATATTTTTATCAATAAATTTGATTAAGATGCAGATGGCATGCTCATCAGGTTTTTAGGAATAGGAAGCGGGGAGGGATAGCCAATTCTTGGATGAGAGAATTAGGATCCAGAAAGATCTTGACAGGATGAAAAACTAGACTAAATATTGAATAAGATTAAATGTAGAAACCTAGACTTAAGTTCTTAAAAAATTAAAATGCACAAGTATAAGAGAGGAAAGTCATAGCCAGTTAATAAGAATTAGGAGTTTCAGTAGTATGGAAGCTTAGTGAGTCAGTAGTATGACCTGGCAGCCAAAAAAACTAATGGAAACTCACACCAGATTAAAAGAAATATAATAGAAAGAACAAGGTAGTTATGAATCCTTATCAGACAACATTTGGGGTCTTTAATTCTGGATGCCACATTTCAGGAGAGACAAGGTGGAGTATATTCTGAGTATTGGTGATCAACATGCCGAGGGGACTTGAAATTATTCCACACAAGTAGCAGTTAAAGGTCTGGAGTTTTTACATTGGAGGAAAAAAGACTTTTGGGATGAAGGAGGGAATAAGCACTTATATAATGCCTACTATGTTCCAGGGCCTGTGCTAAGCCCTTTTACAAATATTTTCTGATTTGGTCCTCATGATAATCCTGCAAGGTAGGTGCTACTATTATTCCCATTTCATAGCTGAGGAAACTGAGGAAAACAGAGATTAAGTGACTTCCCCAGGGTCAGATACTAGTAAATATCTGAGGCTTGATTTGGATTCACGTCTTTTTAACTCCAGACCCAGTGCCACTAGTTGTGTGAGTCACATGGTTATTGCTCTGATACATTTGAGGGGTCATCATGTGGCCTAAGAAATAAATTTATTCTGATTGGCTTCATAACACAAAAGTAGGATGAATGCGTAGAAGTTACAGGAATGCAACTGTGAGTTCAATGCAAAGAATTTCAAAGGAATTACAGCTGTCCCAAAATGTAATGTGTTGCCAGGAGAGCTACAACCTTCCAGTCATTGGTAGTTCTCAAGAGGGTACATGATATATTACCCCTTATTTAGGATTCTGTGTGACTCTTCATGATCCCATTTGGGATTATCTTGGCAAGGACACTGGAGTGGTTTGTTATTTCCTTCTCCAGTTCATTTTATAGATGCGGAAACTGAGGCAAACAGAGTAAAGTGACTTTCCCAGCATCATGCAGTTCCTAAGTGTCCATGGCCAGGTCCTGATTCCAAGCCCAGTGTTCTATCCACTGCCATCTAGTTACCTAAATGAAATGAGCAATGTACAAGTTTAACACCAATTCTGTGATCATTTTTATTATTAGCATTTATATAGTACATTAAGGTTTGCAAGGTGCTTCATACAGCCTAACAGTTAACTCATTCAATTCCCACAACAGTCCTATAAGGTAGGTGCTATAATTATTCCCATTTCACAAATGAGGAAATTGAGGTATAGGGAGGTTAAGTGACTTGTTCTGGGTCAAACATCTAGTAGATGTCTGGGTCAGAATTCAAACTCAAGTCTTCCTGACTACAAGTTCTAGAATTTTATAGTGATCTATATCTGCCACTTCAATTTTCCCTCAAACCTATTCTACCCACATCTACTCAGCTTCAAATGTCAATTGTGTGGTGGAATCAGAGAAAGAGATTTAGAGTTTTAAGGGACCTTAGACACCATCTAGTCCACACTTGACATTTTAAAGATGAAAAACCAAGGTCCCCAGAATTACACAGTAAGTGTCTGGGGTAGAATTTAAACTAAGGACTTCCTGATTCTAGGTCCAATATTATCTTCATTACACCATACTGTCTCTACACTGTGGTAGGTGGTCAGTCTGAATATTTTAGCAACAAAAATAAATGATTTTTGCCTGGGTAGCAGGTGATTTTGATTGATATTAGAAAGAGAGAAAGAGAAAGAGAGAGACAGAGAGAGAGAGAGAGAGAGAGAGAGAGAGAGAGAGAGAGAGGTGTGTGTGTGTGTGTGTGTGTGTGTGTGTGTGTGTGTGCATATGTATGTGTGCTTGCCCAGTAAAGGAAACACTTATTTAATGGCCAACTAATAGAACTTCTCACAATTTACATTATTTTCACCTAGGTATAGCAACTATTTTCTCACAATAGCTTGAAAAATATACTCAGCTAGTTTTGTTAAAAGGACAAGATTTTTTTTTATAGACCTGAAGAAACAATGTGTGCACCTTGGGTTTTGGTTATTACATATATTTTGGAAGTGTAAAGCTAAAAATTTAATCGATCACAAAGTTGTTCAAACTCATTTAAAATCTAGTTATGACATTTAATCGAAATTTTTCTATAGTGAAGAATCCCAAAAGGTTGACTTCACACTGTGTGAAGAAGAAGTATTTCTTTTTATTGGTTTTAAATTTATATGCCACTAATTTCATCTAGTGACCCCTTTTCCACATATTATGGACCCTGTACAAAGAAGACACTAATCAGTTTTTACTGCATCTTTTGTAATGTTAATTATCTTCTCTTGACTTCTCCTTTGCAAAGCTAAGTAACCTTAGCTTCTTTAGTTTCTCTTCATGCAGAAAGTGAATTCTATATATCTCTAACCATATTGCTTTCCCTCCTCTGGACCTTTACATTTTCAGTTACATAATTAAAGTAAGATGAACAAAACTGAGGCCTGGTCTTGCCTAGCTAATAAGACTGGACTAATTCACAACTTGAGATGATTTGGCTTGCTAACTTTTTCAAAAGGAAGAGTACTAGTTAGTCACCTTTCAGGGTTCTGGTAAAAAAGAGAAATGTGGGAAATATAGCCATGTTAGTTTTGGAACCTAGCATTCAAAAGAAGCCAAGTGGACTCGAAGTGAATATTAATTCAATAATTAATGAGCCGAAGACAGAATGATTTTAAAAGACCTTCCAAAAGACTCCCCATACATCTTGCATTTTCTGCAATTCTCAAATCTTTAATTTGTATAAAGTATGTGTCATCACACTTCAAATTAGTTTAGATTCAATGTATCATTATGTTTCTTTTTCATTGATATTGCCTAAAAGGTATACAACAGCCAAATACTTCACATAATCATTTTATGTCATCAATCCATATTTTTAAAAAGGGACATTAATGTGTCCCATAAATCAGTACCATTGCAACTTAGCAAAAGAATTTCTGCAATTCTAGCAATATATAATGATCAACTTCTAAGTATATATATATAAATAACTTGATTATTAATTTATCTGTAATCTCTCAAAAAATTCCATAATGTGAGGCCTTGTCACGTTATGAAGGTGCCCTTGCATTCTTGAAAATAGTGTCAGACAATGAACCAACACAGTACTAGTGAAAAAGGAAGCAACTTTTGTCTGCTGTCCAAGTACAAGCCAAATAATGAAGAAAGTCCATCACGAGAAGTTGTTTTTGTTTGGGGCTATAGCAATCCATAAAACCAAGTGTGTATCTATCTAGACACACATGTGTGCATATATACACATACATACACATGCATATACATATATACAGACCAAATATTGCACAACATACATATATACAACACGTACTCTAGATTGTAAATATAGATATACATACACCCACATTTCAAGGAAGTAGAAGCAAAACTATAACTTCTTGCTTTGGAAAAGCAGTAGAGTATCAGGATCAAATGGAAGGCCTTAGTGTTGGGCCAAAGAATAGCATGAAGAGCTGTCAGAACAACAGAAGGCAGGTCTTTCTGCACTTGCCAACCAAAAGCATCCAATTTGGCCCCCAAACCTCTGAAGCCGTCTTTCACAGTAACAGTGGCAGGAAAAGCTGATGGCATCAAGAATCATGTAGTTCTTACAATGCCCATAGATACTAACTGAACTGTTTTCTCTCATACTGTATAATCTTTGCCCAATGACCTAAGTGTAACATAAGATTTATGAAACTGAATGGCATCTGTATTTATGGTCTCACTATAAAGGACATTCAAAATATTCATTGATTCTAGAAAAATGTAGACTTGCACAAAAAAATGAAGAGCAAATTGAGCAGAACAAGAGAATGTTATGTACAGTAACAGCAGTATTGTTTTAAGAAGAACTTTGAGTGACCAAGTCATTTTGACAATTACAAACAACCAAATTAACTACAAAGGACATATGAAGGAAGATGCTATCTGCATCCAGAGAAAGAACAGATTAACAGAAGTATATATAGAATGATTGCATATGTGCTGTATGAAGAAAATCCATTACTAGAAGATGGGTTGTTTTTGTTTGGGGCTAAACCAACCCATAAACCCACATATATATCTATACACACCTATGCATGTGTATGTACACACCACATATATACACATATATGTGGACACATACTATATATGTGCATACATATGTACACACATTTGTGTCTAGTGGTATCCATCTATAAATGGGGAAGGGAAGAAAAAAGAAAATTACATGATACATTTATTATATATTTAAAAGGAATAGCAAGCAGTATATAATAGATTTGCAGTTCCATGTGCAATCATCTTTTTATCATTCTACTTTGGTATGGAAATGCTCATTTTTTTCATAAACAAAACATTTTTAATAAAACAAAGAACACCAAAGGGCAAAGTCCTTTGAGGACAAAGGGGATGAAGAAAGGAAGTTTGAGCAGTTGATTCATCACATGCTCAAAAGCAATTTTAAAAAGCTATTTGTATCCCTGCTACCTAGGACAGTGTCTGGCACATAGTAGGCATTTAATAAATACTTGATCATTGATTGATTCCACAGGGAATATATAATGTGTGTGTCTGTGTCTGTGTGTGTCTGTGTATGTGTCTGTGTGTGTGTTATGTATATATGTATGTATGTATTATTCAAGATGAACAAAGGGAAAGAGATTATCATGGAGCTTACTGTACCTTATGTGATAGCAGTATATATGATAAGGAATAAGTAAAGAGATGTTTTGAAAGCCTTAATTACTCCCTTGTTCCTCAGTGGTTTTGATGCATTGATGGGCACAGTGAAGACCATAGGAAGAAATATAGCTTAGGATCAAGAAATAGGATCATGGATCTAGAATGGAAAAGGCCCTTAGAGATTAACTTGTTCAGGGCTTGCCCCTCCCAAGCCCCTGTTTTGCAAATTAAACAAGGACTTAGAAAGTGAAGTGATTTTCCTTAAGTCACCTAGGACAATATATTTCAGATGGAAGATTTGAATTCATTTTCCTTATTTTCCAAAACCAGTGCTCACCACTGAACCATGAAGACCAAAAGTCCAACACATCCACATAGAATGAATATTTTCTTCAGGAAGAAAGCTTGCTTAACAAAAGCCCAAAACAGCATCTCAGAAATGTAATTAGCTATGTTTTGATAGAAAATAAGTGCTTACAGATGTGGGAACCATGTTGGGAACCAACTATCTCTGTGTGGTTAAATCATCACCTGGTTACTGCAATGATAAAAAAAAGTAAATAGCAAATTAGAAAGGAGGAGAAAGAGAAGAATATGATGATGTGTTTTGTTATTATAGACCTGTCCTGATGGACGAAGCTCTCAACTCCAGAAATCAGCAACACGTAGGAGTAAAAGCAGTGACTCTGGCAGTCATAACTTCTTCAAGAAGTTTGATCAATGCACAACAGCTAACAAACCAGAGAGGCTGAAAGAACTCAGAATATGCCTCAGCCAGGTTGGGGACATGGCAAGCAGGAGCCACACCTTACAAATACTTTTCTGAAACAGTGTGAAAGAAAATTGCAAGCACGATCACTGCCAGGAAACAGTGAAAAGCAGCTAACGTAAATAATAATAATAATAATAATAATAATAATAATGAGCTTAAAGGAAACTCTGAGATACCCCTCTAAACCAGTCTTTCTTGAAGATTGCTGACATTTTGTTTTTATTTATAAGTAATGACGGAATAACCACATTTGGATCCAGTTACTTGAAATCATGAAGAAATGCTAGACCTGACCAAATTCGTGCTGAAGTTATAGCCATTGTTTTCATTTACATAGTGATTATGTATAATGTTCTTATTTCTATTTACTTTATGTGATTTTCTGTGTTTTCAGAAAGTTCCCTGACAACCTCATGTTTGCAGTGTCTTTTGGCTCAATAATGTTCAATTATAATTTGTTGCAATTTATTTGGCCAGTTAACAATTAATGAGCACCAACTTTGTTTCTAGCATTTTTTCTATTGCAAAAGTAATATTATGGATACGTGGGCATATATGGAACCTTCCTATCTTTGACCTCCTTGGTCAGTTCTTTTATCCCTCTTCTGGAAGTAACTGGGCCAAAGAGTATGAACATTTTAAATTTCCTCAGATAAATTCCAAGTCATTTTCCAAAGTGACTGGAATACTCACAGAGTGTCTGTTTTCCCATCTATGTACTTATTTATCATTTTCATCACTTTAAGGAGTGTGAGGTTATATACCTCAGTCATTTTAATTTCTATTTCTTTTATTATTAGTGATTTCGAGTCATCTTTCACATGGTTGTTGATAGCTTACAATTCTTAATTTGAAAACTGTTTATACTTTTTTTATCAATTAAGAAATGGTATATATTTGTGCCTTATGTATTTGTGTTAATTTCCTATAAATCTTGGATATTAGACTCCTGTCAGAGTTATCTGGTTTGAATTTTTTCCATTCAAGTCTTTTAACATTCTAATTGTATTGTTTTTGTTTGTGTAAGAATCTTTTCATTTAACTAATCAAAATTCTATATTTTTTTATCTCAAACCTCTTTTTTTAGTCACAAAATTTCTCTTAGCTATAGTCATTTTTTAAATTTTTTAAAAAATGCTGCAACCTTTCATATTTAAAATAAAAATATCTGATATTCACTAAAAATACAAATTTAGATCAAGAGCATTGATTAGACAAGGAAGATTTTTTTTAAATAAAGAAATTCAATATAGCAATGTTCAGTAAACTTAACAATGTGAATTACTTACAAATTAACCTACTCTTTGATGAGAATATGAGAAAACTGAGAAACAGACAGAAGTTAGGCTTAGACCAACCTCTTACACCACATGCACAGTTAATTTAGAATTTGTATGTGCTTTGAATATTAAAGATGATACCACTAAAATTGTAGAAGGGTGTAGTGTCAATGCAATATTCACAGCACTGACACCCACTGTAAATATGCCAGCATAGTGCTCAACTGCAAAATATAACAGACTTTCCATATATAAGGCAAAAGCAAAACATTTATTCAGACACCAGAAAACTGAATCTCAAAACCAGTAAGCCGATTCCATCATAGTAGCAGAGAAGTTAATAATAGCAGAGAACCACAGCATCCTTTAGCCTTCCCACAAAAACCAACATTTATTCACAAGTCAAACTGTCTCCCTTGGATGCATCCTCTCCTCCCTCCAGTCTAGCTGCTCTGACTCCCATCTTCCTGTGGGCTCTTCTCCACCCTTCAGCAAACTCCTCCCACCACAAGCTCCATGTGATTTACATTCAGCCTATTAGGGGGCAGGGTATATCTTCAAAGCAGGGAAGGTCTTCAAATTCCCTTAGGCCTATTAAGGGGCAGAGAATAACTTCAAATTACCATTACCATTACAAAGGGAAACATTGTATATCTTTAGCAGCTATGAGTGTGTCTAGCAGGGCAGGAGGATCTTAAATCATAGAAATAGCTATGAAAGATAAAATAGATCATTCTGATTACTTGAAATAAAAAAAACTTTTGTAAAAAAATAGAATTAATGAAACTAAGATAAGAAGGGAAACTATTAACTGGGAATAAATCTTTGTATTAAATATTTCTGATAAGAGTTTAATGTCTGAGATATATAGACAATTAAAAGAAATATGTGGGTCCAAACTACATTCCCCAATAGAGATAAAAGGAAATGAACAAACAATTCTCAAAATAATAGTTCCGAACTCTTAACAAGCATATTAAAGAACATTCCAAATCACTACTAAAATAAATACAAGGTTATACATCAGGTATAGCAAATTGGCAAAGATAACAAAAGACAGGAATAGTGTTGGGAAACTGTGGAAACACAGAATTACTAATGCATTTTGGTGCAGTTGTGAATTGGCCCAAACGTTCTGAAGGACAAGTTGGAATTATGCAAATAAAGAAACTGAATTGTCTAGGGCAGTGGTTCTCAACCTTCCTAATGCCATGACCCTTCAGTACAGTTCCTCATGTTCTGGTGACCCCAACCATAAAATTATTTTTGTTGCTTCTTTGTAACTGTAATTTTGCTGCTGTTATGATTCTATCTGATATGCAGGATGCATTTTCATTGTTACAAATTGAACATAAGCCACAGGTTGAGAACCACTGGTTTAGGGATTCCAGTAGTCACCAAGGAGGTCACAGACAAAAAGGAAGATTCTATATACACTGAAGTATTTATAGCAGCAATTTTTGTGATAGCAAAAATAAAAACAAAAACTGGAAACAAAGTAGATTGTCCAGTTTGCTAATTTCCCTTTCAAATGATAACAAATAATGACAGTCTTTGGGTACTTTTGTTTGATGCTGGATTAATATTCCAGTTATAAGGAATGATGAACATGACAAATTTAGATATGTTTGGATATTACTTTTATATATACACGCATACATACACATATCTGTATATATAAACTGATGCACAGAGAGGTAGGTGGAGCCAAGAAAACAATATGCATAAGAACTACAACAATGTAAATGTAATGAATGACAGCCACAAAATATTTGAAAAATGAATCATGTGAAATTTTAATAATTAACCTTGGCACCAAAAATAGGAGAATATATCCGTTCCAGTTTCTTTGCAGAGGTTAGAATCCACAGTTACATAATAATGCGTCTGATGTTAGACTTTGTAAATGTTTTGGCCAGTTCTGCTGATTTTTTTATGTATTTGCTTCAGTCTTTTCTTTTCCAGAACTCTCCTGATCTAATGTCGATAGGCCGTTTTCTCTGCCTTTCTCCCAGACAACTAAGTAATGCCGAGGTATACCTCAGGCATTCTTTCTCTTTTCTCTTTCTGATGTCTCTGTGCATAAAGTAGAGACTTGAATTTGAAAGTATTTTCCACTGACATTTCTTCAGTCTTACCCTGGATATAAGTCCTATCAGGTTCCTTCTTCAGGGCAAGAAGAATATCTCTCAGTTTAATCACCATTGCTCATTCCCTACTATGGCACCCTATGTAAGGGTACTAATAACCATGTCACAAACTCTGTGTATACACACATATCCATAAATCAACATGAAAGAATTCCATGAGGGTGGCTAGGTGACACAGTGAATAGGGCATCTACCCTGGAGTAAGGAGAACCTGAGTTCAAATCTGGCCTTGAACACTTAACATAAAACTAGCCTGATGACCTTTGGCAAGTCACTTAACCCCAATTGCTCTACTTTCCCCCCTCCAAAAAGCAAAAAAACCACAAAAAACACACAAAAAAAGAATTCCATGGCAGGCTACATGGAAGCTGAAGGTACCAATCCTCTGCATTTGTCTGTTCACTCTGTGCTATCATTCTGAAATGCAAAATCTCACTCCCCACTGAGACCTCCTTTCTTTACATACTCCTGCACTCACCTGACCCCAGCTAACTTTCAACCATCCAAATGACGTTATGTGCTTACAAGCTAACTACTTACTGACACTATTAAATATCTCCTTCAGAAATATATTCAATAGTTTCTTTTTCCAGTAGCCCTGAAAAAGTGAGAAAGGAAACTTTTGTTTCTGTTTTTTTCTCTCACCCCCATTGCATGCTAATGTAATATTTTGGAAACCTTTCCTTCAACAGGTTCTTTGAAAAGAAGAGTTATTAAAGGTTGACTTCTAAAAGAAAGATGGAAGGTGGTATATAAGCTAGTTCACTTCATTATCACATTTTCTTTCCCTAATAATCACCTTCTTTGTAAGGAAAATGTAGAGTTGGACTAGCTGTACTGTTTGTAAGATTTAGGAGGACAGAACTGAAAGAATGTGCTAATTTCCCTTTCAAATGATAACAAATAATGACAGTCTTTGGGTACTTTTGTTTGATGCTGGATTAAGAAATATAATGCTCTATATGATATGCTCATGAAGCATTTAATCTTTCATGATGGGCATCAATAAAATTTCATTCCTTTTAAAGTTTTAACATTTGTTCAGCACATTTTCTTGTTAAATCTTATCCAGTTAAACCATATTCTACTACTTATATTTATTATGTAGGATTGGTCTAAGGAGACAATGTCTGAATCTCCTTTTCTATAATAACAGTATGACTCAACAAGTAGTTGTTACTATTTTATTACTTCAAATCAAATTATAGAACCTTGGAATACTGAACATTGATTTTTGCTTAACAGAATAGCCTCTTTTTCCAAGCTAAAATGTGTTATGGTTCTTAATGGCCCAGTTATTTGAAACACTGTGAAAAGTATCAATGAATTTTTTTTCCAACTGGTTAAAATATCATACATTTCTTTCACCAGTTCAGAAATCTTTGTCTTTGATCTCTACTCATAGAATTTAGTGAGAAGGTGGAAAAGACGATTGTTATAGAAGATGAATCAACAACATGATGGACAAAAGATCACATAGAAGTAATAAAAAGATTTTTTACTTCAAAAAAACTCAGAAAAAGTGGGAGTCTTTAGATAAGAACTTTAAAAATCTCTTTAGCAGAATTCTACCTAACTCACATGATGTTATTAGAAAACCAAGCATATCTACTTACATGTACACAATGATTAGCGTATTATAAAGATAAAGTTAACTGAAATGAAATCAGTAATAAACTTAGGGTCCACAATTATTTTAGAGATAGTAACATATTTAAATTAGTTAATAAAATCATTTGAAGTATCATAATTACTAATATCTTATTATTTATAACTGTATGAAGAGTTTATTATCAATTTCATTTTATTCTATTTAAAGGGGAAAAAACTATAAGGAAGCATTAAATCCTATGCACATCAAGCTGAAAACTGAAGAGTAGAAAGAGCACGAGAGATTGCCTTTGGGAAATTGTGTGGTGTTTGAATGAACCAAAGTTTCTCTCTGAAACAAGGAATCATCTTTTGAACAAAATTACCATATTGATAACAATAACTTTAATGGCAATGGGTATTTATATTTTGAACTGAATCTGTCATTTCATTAGTAGAGGAAACTCTCAGTAAGAAATTTTTTTACCAGTGCTCTATAACTTACAGTTTGGGGAGTTGTGGCAGTGAGAGTTTAAGTGATTTGTTCAGCGCGCACACACACACACACACACACACACACACACACACACACTTTATGTAATACAGAGGAGTAAAAGAAAGTATAAAGCACCATCTTCTGAGGTGGAAGAAAAGACAACTCCTCTACGGAGTTGTATCCTTTCTTCCTAGTGCTAGCCGCCAGGTGGTGTAGTTATACTAAGAGAAAATTCTGCTTACCTTTCTGAAGGGAGGGGATTAGAGAGTAAAGAACGTTCTTGGGGGGATCAAGGAAGGCAGATGAACTTTGCATGAATAGGGGTAGAAGTTCATATATAAAAATATTAATAACTTGGTTATTCATAATTCAAGGAGTGCCTTTTAAAGGGTATGTTAACAATATCTTTCCTCTTTTCTCTAATATATCAATATAACTATTTTTCTAGTGGTCTGAGTATATGCTTCTCTGATAAATTGGAACTAATATGTTAGCTACATCCTAATTAGTGCAAATTATTAATTCCCTGAAATGGTCACATATATTTGAATTTGTACTACTCAAAGCTATAATTACATATGAATATGGTCATTGGTTCTACCCCAATGGAAATACGTAGTATGAATTCAAATAATCCAACCACTTTAAGACATTCAGTATATTTACTAATGGGGACCTAGTTTAATAAATGTATTTTAGACTTAAAACACTAATAATATGAGATCTGCTGATTTAAAGACTATTTGTCAATCCAAAGCTTATCTTTGATATTACCAACAAATATGATATTTCTACTGCTACTTTATGGATTTGATTCCATAAAGTTATTCTTGCCGAGGCAGCTAATTAGTCATAGTAGGTAAAGCTTTCACTGGATTTTGCTTTTCTTAGGCTAATTTAAAGTAATCATCACAAATCATGTCAAATAGAGACACATAAAAGTTCTCTGAGAAACTGGGAATAGACATTTAGGAACTTTAATGCCATCTGGTATATACCTTGTAGCCATTTTTCCAAATTTTTTACCTCAGAGGTGATAAAAAAGTGGAAGTAATAGTATCATTACATGGATGATTGGACTTGGGCAAAAACAGACCAAAAAATCATGCATCAAAATTTGAAAATGGCACAGAACTAAAAGCTAATGATGTAACTTTCTTTTTAAGGCTCTGTATCATTCTGTCTCCAAAGGTCACGTGGTAAATTCAGAAGTCATACCTGATATTTTTTTACTATTGAACAAGTTGAATCATTCCAAACATTCACTGACTATAGGGATGACAATAAATGACTATCAAGTTCTGAACAAAAGTAAAAAGCTGTCTTGCCAAGGCTTCTTTAAGAACATGTAAACTTACAGTTGTTAAAATTTTTTAAAGTAAATTATTAGAACAAGCCTATTGATAAGGAAGAATCAGAAATAACTGAACTCAATAACAATGACCGATAAATCTGAGAACAAAAATTCCTTGGGAAAGAATTACCTTTTTGACAAGAATTGCTAGAAGAATTGGAAAGATGTGTGGCAGAAATTAGGTTTAGACCAACATTTTATACCATCTACTATAGTCTCTGGAAAATGAATATCAATGTGTTGAATATGAAATATCCTGAATTATCCTACCATAAACAAATGAGAAGACAGCCATATCAAATGCCTTTCACAGCTATAGTGAAAGTGACAACACAATCAAAAAAGGTAGAGTTGATAGAAAGAAGAAAATAGATCATTTTGATTATATAAAATTGGAAAGCTTTAGCAATAATAAGATTAGTACAAGTAAGATAAAAAGGGAAACAGCTGATTGGGGGAAAAAATCTTTGCATCAATTATTTCTGACAAGGATCTGACATCTAAGATATATATACAACTAACAGAAATATTAAGACCAAAACCCATTTTCTGGTGGATAAGTGTTCAAAGGATTCAAATAAACAATTCTAAAAGAATTGCAAACTATTGACAACCATAAGGTAACTATAATAACATAAGAAATGCAGATCAAAACAATTGTAATGCTAATCAGCAAGTTAACAAAAGTGACAAAGGAAAGTCAAAATTGCAGAAGTTGTGGCAGTAAAGGCAAACTAATACCTTGTTGGGGAAACTGTAATTAGTCTGGAAAGGACTTTGGAATTATGTTGAGAGTGATTAAAGTATCCGCACATTTTGATTCTTAGAGTAAGCGATAAGGCATATACCCTAAAGAGGGCAATGATACAAGGAAAGGTCCTATACATACCAACATATTACTATTTATAGCCAAGAACTTGAAATAAAAAAATATCCATTGTTTTGGGGTATAGTAAAATAAATTGTGGTACAGAAGTGAATTGAATTCTATAAAGATGATGACTACAGAGAAGAATGTGAACACTTGTATGAATTAATACAAAGTAATGTAAACAGAATCACTAAAATAATGTATACCATGACTACAACAATGTAAATGAAAACAACAAAATCAAAAGTGAATGCTGGGAAATTATACTGATCACATTTCTTCCTGAAAAAAGATGTATAAAGTATTGAAAATTTTCATCTGCATTTCTCATATTATTGTGGCTATCTTATGGTTATTAATAATTTGTAATACTTTTAGAACCGTTCATCCGAATCCTTTGACCACTTATCCACTATGGAATAGCTTTTGGTCTTAAAATTTCTGTTAGTTGTCTAATATCTTAGATGCCAAATCCTTGTTAGAAATTATTGATACAAATATTTTTCCCCAGTCAACTGTTTCCTTCCCTTTAAGGATGTGGGAGTTCTATGAGTATGGAACACTGTCTATGAGGTCAGACTTGGTTGATACTTTGGTTAATTTTGCTAAACCACTGTTTGTTTTTCTTTGTTATAAGGGACAACTCTCAAGGAGGGGAAGAGAAATTATCAGAAATATCAAAATAAAAGATATTTATAAAATTTTTTCAAAAGAATATTGAAACTCCTTTTTGTAGTGACAAAGAGTTAGAAATTGAGGGAATGCCCATCCTCTGAACTGAACAAACTGTGGTATATGGTTATAATGGGATATTACTGTGTTATAAGAAATGATGAGCAGGCTGATTTCAGAAAAAACCTGGAAGGACTTATATAAACTGATGCAAAGTGAATTGGGCAGAGTCAAGAGAACATTGTACATTGTTCAATATGGTACAGTGATCAATTGTTCATGACTTAGCTATTCTCAGAAGTATAGCGACTCCAAGACAATTCTAAAGGACTCATGATGAAAAATTCTATCCACCTCCAGAGAAAGAACTGATGGAATCTGAATGCAGATCAAATTATACTGTTTTTCACTTTCTGTATTTTTTTGTGTCTTGTTTTCCTTTGGGTCTGTGTCTTCTTTCACAGCATGACCAATGTGGCAATATGTTGCATGACTGAACATGTACAACCTATATCAAATTATTTACCATCTCAAGGAGGGGAAAGTTGAGGGAAGAAGAAAGAAAATTTGGAACTCAGTATTTTTGAAAAGTGAATGTTAAAAATTATTTTTACCTGTAAGTGGAAAAATATAAAATATTATTTTTAAAAGAATATGGAAATTGAATTAGTTGCTGTTACATTCACCTACTTGACATTTTTTTCATCAATTGCATCTACCTGGTAAGTTATGAAGCTAAACTGTTTTCGTTACTGTCTATAACTGTGTATCTAGTATTTTCTGAAAGTACAAGATCAATGAAAATGTGATTTTTGTCTCCTACAAACCTCTAAAGACAATTTAAAATCCTGAAAGGAGTTATAGGTTATAATAGGGCTAACATTCGTTGTTAGTTTCTCAATGATGAATGTTTACATTCAGCATTTAGGTGTCACTTTAGTGCCTGTTGTAGAATACACACATGTATACACATACATACATATATACACACATGTATACACATATACACACATGTTTGTAGGCAAAGATAGACTTCTACAGTGAACAAGTCATCAGGAATATATCTCCTATCTCTTCTGCTGAATGCCACATGACAGCTAAGTATCTTTAATACTGTACTGACATCTAGAAGTACTGTCTCTACTCAGCTATCACAACCATAACTCTGTAGCTCTATTGGAATGGCAGATCATGTGAAGAGAATGGAAGGTAGCAAATATTTGCTGAGAAGTAATTAATTTTACTGGGAAAGTAATTTATTTACTGAAAAAGAAATTATACTAAGACAAAGAACTATTCAATCAATCATCAAGCACTTATTAAGTGCCAACTATGGGCTAGGCAGAGGGCATAGAAAGGCAAAAACAGCTCCACCCCTCAAGGAACTTACATTCTAAATGGAGAATCTTGGTAAAAAAAAAATCAATAGAGGCTAACAGAGATCCTGGCATGTGAAGTTCAGGGGTGCAGTAGATCAATATTATCTAATTTAAGGTCATAAAAGCACTAGGCTGAATTATAAGGTCAGGGAAATCCATACATTTAATTCATAAATAGCATCAATTGGAAAATATACCATAACCACACTCATTATTGTTACAATTGATCACTATTCATATTTGAATCTTTTGTCAGTCATTATGATGTGAATGAAGATCCACTGAACACTAGACTGCTGTTCTGGTATTTCCATTTCTCTCCAGATTTTCAGAACATTGACTCATCTCATCAAGTTTTCAGTCTCCAAGTTGACCAATTGTAATTATATCAGATCAATTCTTAGTGAAGCCATCCATCTGGAGTCCAGAAAGCTGCTATTGGATTTAAGATTTAACTGTCAGGAAACTCTAGATTCTAGTAATATATTTTCTTTTGCTTAGTGTGTTACTGTGGGACAAATCATTAAGCTTCTTAAAATTTAAATTTCCTATTTTCTAAAATAAGGATTTTATAGTCTGCTACTAAACTCAGAGGAATATCAAGAAAGCTAGTCATTTAACACTTTGTTGGGTGCTTTAAATTCCTATGAAGAAACTCCAAAATTACAAACTACTATAAATACAAACTGTATCCCAAAGTTCTTTTTGTCTTTTCTTTTATTCTCACCCTTTTCCTTCCTTCCTTCCTTCCTTCCTTCCTTCCTTCCTTCCTTCCTTCCTTCCTTCCTTCCTTCCTTCCTTCCTTCCTTCCTTCTATGGAGCTTAAGGGATTCTTGTGAGGCAGTGTTGGAATACTTTGTTCAGCAGTAGCTACATCTCTATATTCTTTCAGATAAAGGTTTCCTTTGGTGTTGAATCTACTGACTACTGATCCTGCAAGATTCTTTCTCAGAGTAATTGATCTTTGTCTCTATAGCAAGATTAACCAGTACTAGAACCTGATATTAACTGTCTTTTCAATTTCTTTCTCTAGACACTCACAGGCAGCCTCTTAGGAGAGATAGGCTGGATTTACATGTTTCAAGATTAGATATACTAACAAAGAACTAGGTTACATTCTAGAGAGAATTAAGAGTCTATTATTCACTCCAGGCTACTGGTGGCCCCTGTAGTCTAGTTTCCATTGTTCATATCAGCAGCCAACTAGAGGGAGGGAGGGAAAAAAAAAAAAAAGAGTAAACCTGAGGCCCAAAGCATATTTGAAAAGACCTTACGGGAGACTAGCAGATGTGGGGCGTTCTTTATTTACTTCTGCTTACAGGGAAATTAAAGTGACTATCTACAATTGCAAGTTTCACAAATAAATATTTGTCTTCAAGATCTAGACTGCAGGCCAATGTGTGATTTTTTTTTTAAATTAAACGTATAGTCTGGCCTACATAAGAAAGAAGTTGGCAAAGCTCATTAAGATTTATTATATGTCCCAAATTTTGTAGTCCCAAAGCTTAACGACAGATGGTGGTGTAACTCCACCAATTTTGCAACTTCTGCACTCAATTTGATGTACTATAGATTAGCCCTTCGTTTGACTTCGGGAAACCAGTATTCTCTTCTCTTTCTAAACTCAAAGAAGCAGGGGAAGTGTGTGTGTGTGTGTGTGTGTGTGTGTGTGTGTGTGTGTG
>CM053597.1:108568460-108603577 GCA_028646575.1 Pseudocheirus occidentalis | reverse complement strand
CCTGCCATCGCCCCCGCCTCCCCTCCCCCCCAATACCATCCAACTCCAGTCCCAGGTCCCAGACTCCAGGCTGGACTTGACTTTCATCCTCTCCTGCTACTGTTGCAGGAAAGTTTCACCCCAGCGGCTGCTCTCTGTGCCGCGGTGCAAATGTGACATGTGTCAGATTTCGGCTTGGCATCTGGTTCGCGTTCCTGCCTGCCTTCACATCACCACTTGTTGTCTTTTTTAAAATTTTTATTTGTGATTTGAGTACAGGAGGGAGGATTTGTTGCTGTTGGCTTTTTTTTTAAGCATGAATTTTAGCTTTAAGTAAGCAAAATGTTGCCTTGCCGGGAGAGACTGTGTTTGAGGAAAGTATGTGTCGAAACACCAGATGTGGGTGTTTACCAGGATTTGGGGAGGGGAGGGGGGTTTGAATATTGTTTGTTGCTTCTCTCTTCCTATTCCTCATCTCTCTCTTCTTCCCCCCTCCCCCTCCTGAAAAACCAAACTAACAAACATCTGGTGTTTAGAAGCACACACTTTATGGATCCATTTGTTGACCCTTATTTACTAAACTGCACAAAGTGCATGCTTTTCATTATAAGTTAGGAAAACTTCAGTTTTTATTTAAAAGTCCTTCTCTAGAAAATTTTAAAAAGAAAAAGCATAGAAGGAGAGGGAAAGGCATTTCTTCTTATCCCAGGAAACCTTGTTCAATTGAATGAAGAAACTGCCTTCTCAATCCAGGAACCTTTGGGATAACAGCATTTCACGACTGGCTCTTGACATTCTTTACCTTTTCCTAACGGCCCACTTTCTCCCTCCCACTGTCTTTCTTCTTTTTCCTCTTTGGAAATTTCTCAGTTTAATTCCTTGTTTACTTGGGGGTTGGGGTAATATTGCTAAATAACTTCCCCCTTGGTTCTTTTACTAGGTCATCTGAGAGAAGCGAAAACCCCTTCATGTGTGTTTGTTTTTGGAGGTCGGTGAATAGGAAAGAAAGGGAAAAGAACTAAGTTGTGGGCATACATCTTGCCGTTGGTACTTTTGTGTCCTTAGCCCCCTTCGCGTCTCATCAGATGCACGTGCAAATGATGGCGTTCGCCACCCACTCTCACTGGCCAGGGGAGGTTACTGCACTACATTCACGTTGCCTCTAAACGCTTAGCCTAGCAGGTCTTCTTCACAGCCTATGCCACAGCAGTCCTCTCAGCGCGCTCATGGAGAATGCTAACTTTGATCCAAATGCCCCAAACAGTACACTGATAAGTGGTATGTGAGACGCAGGGAATTTCTGAGGACAGTTAAGTATTGTTGAGGGTAGCAGTGTTGACATTTACTTGAAACTCAGGAGTTATTGGAGACTCTGGTTGGGGAGGAGGGGGTCAGAATTATTGAAAATATATATGTTGTGGGGCAGGAAGGCTGAAAGTATTATTCTGAAATCTTAGTAAGGCACTTTTGGGTTTGGTGTTTCCTGACTGAAACAGATAGTAAAATTGTAAAGTTTGAGGTTTTCTGTAAGCAGAATCAAGCCTAGAGATGAATCAACAGTTGTAGACATTAGTCATAGCTGGGGGAAATGTATAGAATACAGCTCAGTCTAGGAACTAGACCAATCTTAGTTTTCATTAAGCATTCTCTCCACCGATTTTAAACAATTAATGGGCAGCTGTTCTCTACCATATATATATATATTTTTTAACACAGTCTCTCCACATGTTGAGTTTCAATCAGTTTCTGAAGGATTAGACTTAAAAAAAAATACTAGTTTCCTAACAGGTGGTAAGCCAATCAAAAAAAAAAAGAGGTCCTTTTTGACCTTTCCTGACATTTTATAATAGAACTGTTTTGAGAAAGGAATGGAGTGCATGAAAGGAGTTTAGGTTTAGTTGAATTAGGACACATATATGTGGGTGGGTAGGTGGATGTTTGTCTAACTATATAGTCGTAGTGGAGATCAGATTTTTTTTTCACAATGGGATACTTTTTGGTGAAAAGAGATACAGAATTCTCTTACTCTGTCTACAAGATGAAGGCAGAAACAGCAGGTCAACAGGAGGTAGAAAATGAGTATGAGCATGTTAAGTGGTGGAAGTGGAAGTTTTCCAGCTGGAAGTATTCAGAGTTTTACTTTTTGAAAGCAAAAGTTTGCCTGGAAGGCATACTTTTTTTTTTTGGCATGCTCTTGTAGATCTATTAATTTGATTAAAGAGTAGAAACTAGAAGAGGTGTGTATAATAGTGTGTCTGTGGTATTTGTCAAAATTAAGACAAAAAAAGATTAGTTTGGAGATACTTTGTTCTCAAAGTTTGGCACTGTAGCTAAGGTCTATTTTATCAAAAATGCTATTTATCATTATGGTCACTAAGAGTTTTGGAAAAGCTGTTTTTTCTCATTGTGGCAACTTTGGAATTTAAAAAACTCAATATTTGTATAACATTGCTAAACAAATCATATCCCAGACTTCTAGGGTAGTATTATGTACCATAATCAACTGTACTAATGTCTAGATGAATAAGCTGTGTGTGCTGTTTAAGAAATATAATTTGGATTTTTAGATATTTAGATTTTTTTTAAAATAAAAGATACCAGAGCTGCCAGTTTCATAGTAGGTCCTTAAAGGAATGAGTACCAAACTATTATTACTTAAAGTTGAGCAAAAGGAATATCTCATATTTTAGGTCACATTGAAGCCACTAAATCTTAAAAAGGAGACAAAAATCTGAACACATCTTTCTGGAAGGTAAGTGGAAAAGGGGACAGTATTCAGTCTTATTTAAAGAGGTTATTCCAAAAGTATACTTTTAGGTACTATGGTAACAGACTTTTTAGATGAATAATGAAAAAAAAATCTACTACCTAAAATGAAATGACATTTTTATGTCTATGTTATTAAAATGTTAATAGAATGTATTTAATTTGTAATAAAAATAAATTTAAGAAAATCTACAGATTGATGGATCAGGAAAAAATTTTAAACAACCACTGTAGGCTATTGGCTGTTATATTTTGCCTTCTAAGGTGATATGTAAGCTGGACCTGGACATCATTTTTTAATAGACTACATAACCTGAAATGCATGCTGGGGAGGCCTTTAGTTACATTATACTTAGTAATGTCTGTGCAAAACTGGTGTTTATGAGTTTTGCTTCCTTACACTGATAATGTACTGGTTTTACTGAGGGATTAGGAGGTAGAGGAGAATTTGTGTTGTGCTTTTTTTTTTCTTCTTGACACCTCAAATAAAGGAAAAAGAATTGTTGACTAAGGATCTAGTGTACAAATAATACTAATTCTTTTTATAGTAAAAGAAAATTGTGAATACAGTTTCACTGTTAGAGCTAGTATATACAGATCTATCCCCTGAAAGGTTTCATTCTCTTTGTATGAAGGAAATTTTTTATGCATAAACAATTGTGTGTAATGTAGCCTAATTAGAATTAGTCCTCATAAGAAGCCCATTTAAATATGTGAAAATAGATGTTGTTTCATACTAGGAAATAACACGTTTTGTTGTATTGAGAAACATGGAATAACCATGGCAATATAATGAATGTAGCAAGTCATCTTTACTGTATATTCTTCTTCTTCTTTCTTTTTTATTCTTCCTTATTTTATTTTTCTTCTCTGAGAAGATGAGTAGGGTGCAAAATTTTAATTATGTAAAAGACAATTACATGTGATCTTAAAGGATTTATATTTAGTGCTTTATCACCCTTGAATATTTTCTGCATTGACAGGTTTGTGTTAGAACAGCTATGCTCTCCTTTGAACAGAAAACTGAGTGATGGAAGTCTTCATATTTTTTCTGCTTCTCAAAATGAAATAATGAAGAGGTCATTTAGTTGTATGAAGGAGAAGTGAATTAGGACGCAGGTCACTAAGAAGTATTCAGTGTGTGATTGCTAATAGAGAGAATTGCAAATCAGAGTTAAATTCATAAATGGTATCAGTTCTATTGCAAAAAATGAATACTAATGTTTGCTATTCTCAGCATATACTTGGTGATAGCTAGTAGTGCTAGTCATGTAAAGAATATCAACTGGTTAATCTCATATTGATGATTAACTCACTGTCCCTTGTTTTGTGGAAAAAAAATAGCATTCATTTAATTTAGATTGAACCATGTAATTATAGGATCATAAACTAAGTACAAGCTTTAACTATAATCTAGTCTTACATATATATCTAATGAGTCCATAGCATTCAAATGAAACTTCACCAAACCCATTACAGAAAGGTGATTATCTACATACTTAGAGGTCTTTTGGGAAGGCAAACTGTCTTAAATGTCTTTGAAAACACTCTAGTGTCTCTCTCACAATCCATAGAATTCCTAATTCCTTCCCTAAATTTCTTGTGCTATAAGTTGCTATTATTTTTCTTCCATTCTTAGTGGAAAGAAAGCAGCTTCTTGTCTGTTTCTGTATCTCTTAATATACTTGAATTGTTGGAGTAACTCTTCTTAAATTCTTTCCTTCCCCAGGTAATACGACTTTAGTTTCTTTCTGTTTTCATAGGGTTGAAATAATTTTCATTGTTGTTTTATGAAACTTCCCACAGAGTCTCCTTTCTCTGTTTCAGGACACCAGATTGGACTTTGGCAAAAGTCTTAGACAATGTTGGATAAAATGGTAATGAAAAGGCAGTTTTATAGTTCTTACAAACTATAGCACAGGTGAGCAGAAACTGGTGTACAGAAATTCATTATCACGGAACTTATGAGTGTAGCAGTTGCATTTTATGAAAAATCATATTAGAGATTTTCCAGTTATCTTCATGTTACAAAAAATGTATTCTTCACTTTGTTAATTCATGCCAGCCTTTTTGTTCATTGCCTCTATTATGTTTCTACATGTCTTCTGCTGATCTGCCCAGATTAACCATTTCTAAAAATGTGCAACTTCCACAAAGTTTAAGGAAATGGATCTGAAGGTTTATTTTAAGATAGTATTGTGGAGAAGTCTTCAAAGAAGTTGAGTGATTCTTCAGTTTAGTGTGTTGTCTGTATTTTTCCTTGAGATCTCTTTAACTTTTGTGACAAATATAAAAGTATGCTTAACTACTTTGTATTTAGATATAAAGACATTTTGAGTAATTTAATATAGAAAAATAATTTTATAACAAGTATTTGATTTTTAAAATACTTGCTGCATTTTAAAATGTCATTTTATCAAATATTGGCCTTAGGTATTTTGAGGAGACTGTAACTCCAGTTTTACAATATAAGCCAATAAAGAAATTTTCTGTTTAGTCAGTTGATCCATTTGTTCATTTTATAAATATTTGATCCCTTTATAGATAGCATCGTACCAGACGTGGGAGGGGGATGCAGACATAAACACAATCTTGCCCTGTAGAAATTTACAATCTAGTTGGGGAGATAAGGAATAGAAATGAAATAGTTATATAAGTGAAAAATCACATATAACTAAATGCCACAATAGTTGATACAGAAAATGGCTGATTGACAAAGGGATAACACTTATTAACAGTGTTATATCTGTCATGTAAAAAGAACTATGCCTGCATCACCTTTCCCCCTTCCTCTTATGTAGCTGATGGTCAACTATGAATCTTAATCCCGACTCATTTTGAATTTGTGGAGTTTGTTTATACATTGTAAATTAATAGACTTGTTAATGTTTACAACTCATAATAGTTATTTGGAAAGCTAGACTTTCTGCCTTAATGAGAAAATGCATTCCTTTATCACATAGAACGTTAAAGGGAATGTAGTGTGGTGGAAAGTACACTGAAGTAGCAGTCAGGAGACCTGGGTTCTAGTGTAGACAGTGTTGTTAATTGACTCTTATGCTGGTCATTCCTTTTCTAAAATGAGGGGCTCAGACTTAGTCTCTTCCAGTTCTTAAGTTTACATTTTTCTTGTAAAGATGATAAACAGTATCTAATCCAGGATCATTTATGAAATTATACACTGTATGTTCTCTTACATTCATCTGTTGACAAGTGCTTTATAAATTCCGTCTTCCCCCACCTGTACAACTAGCATTGTTGAGATAAATCAAAGTTTCTTAGTACTTTGAGGGATATAAGCACATTCCTATTTTGACATTCCTTGAATTTTGGATTGTACATCTATTTTCATTAGCATGACAGTGAAATTTATACGTTAGAAAAGTATGTTGCTACTAAGGAAATGAATACCCTAAGAATTTAAAAGCTTTCAGCATTATTAAGTTGTTAACAGTCTTCATTTTCTCCCAATTTGTTTTAGACGAAATATTTTAGAATTCTAAATAGAATTCTAAGATATTTTCATATTTTTGTTATAAAACTTCTCTCAACAGAAATCTCAAGTGAGAATAGTCAATCAAAATTTTATTAAAACTTTTATTATCTTTGGAACTTTTATTTGAATGCCTTAAAATGATGCTTCATGATGTAACTTAGACTTTATTGATAATAGATTAGTTTTTATTTCTTTTCTCAGTCATTTTGTATTTTTTTTGCATTATCTTTAATGGCCTATTTTTTATCAGCTTAGGAAAATTTCAAACACAAAAGTTACATTTTTTGCTGTACAATTGTTTTCAACTCTAAGAAGAAATAAAGGACTTATGACTAGGAGAAACATCAATGTACTTGTATCTGAAGAAAGATACTTGTAGTTTTTTGGCAGTAGATGTCTGGGGAAAGAGCTTTCTAGTTTTAATATTCAAACTAACAAAACACACTTCAGGTTTTTTTCTTTTCATATGATCTCTACTCTTCTGCTAAAGTCCTAATCTCATCATTTCTCATGGCTTGAAAACGACCCTGGGCTTTTGAAAGATTTGCCAGCAATGCATAGATTCCACTAGGACCAACCAAGTTGAAAAAACTTCAAGTATAGACCCAGTGATGAGTTCTGTATCAGGTATATGTCAGGATCAGCCCAGCTGAGGTCAGACACTCATCTTTAGGTTAGCTGCAAGATGACAGATTTTTCCAGGAGCTTATGAAAACTGTCCACTGTAACATTTTATGTCAGTAAAGGGAGTTACCCACAGTGACAAAATAACAGTTGCTTGCAAAGTAATGTCCCTAAGAATCCTTTTCCTCTTGCTAATCCTATTCCTCATTATTTCCACATCTAAAATTTTTAGCCTATCTTAATAATTTTAATTTCTTTCTTTTTTCAACTGTCCTTTGCTCTCAACCTTTTACCTTCTTTATTCTCTCTAAAGTTTATTTCAAAATAACCTCTTTGTTCTCACACTTTTAACTAACTTTTGTTTTAAATTCTGTATGGTAATGGCCTGTCATGAAGCTTTCTGGCGGAGTTGTGGGGTTCATATCTTGGGTGTGAAAGACACATTGACTGCTTGACCTTGGGCAAGTCACTTAGTTTCTCAGTGCAACTCTCAACTACTTTAGATTGTAGAGAAGGTAGAAAAACTTGTGTTGGTCCAGGAATTAACTCCCTTGGTAGAGTTCTCTAACCTAATGAAAACAGCTCCCATCCCTTCCCCTGTGTCCTAACTCAGTTATCCGACTGATTTGTTCCAACTGTTAGTAAAAAGATTCAGTTCATTCTTGATTTAAAACCCATCCATTAATTTATCACCCATAGTAATGAGTAGTTGACTTGGTTTTTTTTCCTCTCTGCCTCTTTTCATTACTTGTCCTTTTTTTGGGGGGGGGGGACCAAAACTTCATTTCACATTGGCCAAGTTACCTCCTTTTAGCTTCCAGTTCTTACTTAAAATCCCATTTCATCCAAGAAATATCACCTAACTTGCTGATCAGAGTAAGAATTTTCTTCTTTCAGAATCAGTGTTCTAACTTAACCCTCCCCCTTAAAACTCTCCTCTTTTATCTATAAATGGACAGTTATACTCTATGAGCAGCAAACTAGGAAAGTTGAGTGTGTAAACATTTTAATGTTGTCACCAAATAAAATTTGCAGCAAAGTTAATTTGACACATCCAATGATACACATAATTACTGTTGCCCTTTATTGTAATTAAGTATAAATTGTAAATTAGTCTAATCACTGTTAACTTTATAGAATTGTAGGGAAGAGATCATTCCATTCTTCACGGATAGAATGAATGAAGGAAGTGCTCTGCTATCCCTCTTGATGGTCCCTGGATCCATTATCCAGGAAAATTATCCAGTTCTTCTGCAGGGTATAGACATGTTTAGTCAAAGAATTTTGGGACTTGGGTCTTATGAATTCCTTTTCCCTTCCCCAGGATTTAAATTGCCCCGGACTCTATTCTTCAGTAGATGAGACCAAGTGGTTGAATTTGTTGGAAGGGCCACCTATCTCAATAAAAACTTCCATTCTTCTAGAATAGGGAACTAATTCTTTTTCTTTTTTAAATACCTATCACTGAAGTATGGTTGAGTTACAGGTATCATTTCCCCCCTCTTTTTCCTATGGTCTTTGGGAGGTATTTGACCAAATGAATATCTTATTGAAGACTTTTCAGACAGTAGTGTTGGATAGATAGATAATGAAGATTTTGGTGGCAAAATGACAGATAATTTGTCTTCCTGAGAGAGAAGGGAAGGAGGAAGAGCAGACAAGATTTTAAATGAAGATTCTTTGGTGCTCTCTCACCTTTTGTTTTGTTTCCTTCCATATTATGCTCCTCCTTATCCCTTCCTCCCCTCTGGTCGAGCACAAAACTATGAAGGATCTCAGCAACAGTCCAACTTAACATACTTCTTTTACAGATGAATAAACTGAGTGTCATAGAGAAGAAGAGATGGGCTTTTTTCAGTGTCATTCAGCAGCTAAGTGGGAGAGCCAGGATTCAAATCCAGATCTATGTGTTCAGTGCCCTGCCTCTGTGAATTACGGCAAACCGTTTTGAGGGTTGAACTCTTAAAGGTGCTTGGATTAAGGGAATAATACTGCTATACTTTGCTATGCTGTTAATACTTCCTTCCGTTTTTTTCTCAGTGTTTTTTTTTCCCACAGGTGGAAGACTGGGGAAAAAGTCAGATTTGTGACCTTCCATACTAGTTCTGATCAGGTGATGCCAGGATGCCATATGTTTAAAGCCCTGAAATGGAATGACAAAAATTGTCATCTCCATATCAGAAACTTCATGCCAACTCTTTCCTTTTACCTCTTCTGACACAGTGCTTTTTATATGACTGGAGATGCTCCCTTGACACTCCTGTAGACCTTCCTGTTCCCAAATATTTGATTTTTGTTCTTTTCCTTTAAAATTTCTCTTCTTTGAATGCACAATAGCATTTAAATGTTAAGGGCACTAGCAGGAGATAGTAATTCACATTTAGTTGTGGATTTTCCTTCATTCTCCCAGTGACTATCTGTTAAAGTAAATGAAGTTCTACTTGGTGAATTTATTTGGAAGGTATTTGTTATTGAATCTCCTATACTTCTCTAGTTTGCTGGAATTTAAAACTCTAACATAATCCACCCCATCCTGAAAACAAATACTTTTGGGAAGTAATCCATAAATCCCAGTTTAGAGAAAGAATTGACATAGGCACGGATTTCCTAATTCATGAAAATAGAATTGAGGAGAGACTCACCTATTTTAATAGGATTATTGTAGTGATTAAGTGACAAGATTGGAGACAGGCAACTTGACTTGATACAGGTAGAGGTTTCCCTAAACTTGTAAAAAAACAAAAGGGATAAAAGAATATTAGGTAGGTATAAACCTTAGTAGAATTATATGCTCTGAAATAAACTTGATTGTTGGAATTCTCCTTTGCAAAAAAATATTGTGTGGGTTTGTTTCACAGATTTCATTCATTTTCCAATGACTGAAGAAGACAGCTATCAAATCTTTGTTGCAGGTTAAAATGACCTAGATCCTTTAACTAATACTCATATGGCATGGTTTCCATTTCCTTCATAATTGTGATCATCCTCTCCCAAAGAGGATCCTTTCTAAAATATAATCAGCCCTGAATGTATTATTTTAGATATAATCCATGGCACATTAAAACTACCTCCTTCATTCTGGATCTTACACTTCTCTTTATGCTTCCTACAATAGTCCTCTTGTCATACTATTTATTGACTTGTTTTAAGTCTACTAAAACTTCCAGGTCTTTTTAGCAAGAATTTTTATTTAGCCACAACCATACTATTTTACCTTGTGTGGTTGATACTTTAAACCCAAGTCAAGGACAATACATTAAAACCTTTCACTGTATTTTTGGATCTTGGTTCTTTTATCTAATATGTTAGGTATCTCATATATTGTTTTATATTGTTTGAAGATTGGATAAGTATGCCGTCATGTCTTTTTGAAAACATTGTTTAAAATGTTACACTGTAGAGTCGAGCAGAGATTCCTTTGCCACATTATTGGATAGACTCTTTGTGAGTTAGTATCTACCTCTCAAAGACTACTTTTTGGGTCTGGTCATTCATTCTCCTCTGAATCCAACTAACTGCATTTTGTTAAAGAAAATAGAATAATACATTTTGCAAAGTGCCTTGATCAAATCCAAGTATATTGCCTCGGAGACATTTTCTTGATCTGTTTGTCTAACATCCCTGTTGTACACTGGAATGAAGTTAGTTTCCCATAGCTTATCCTTGTTGAAGGCATGCTGGCTCTTAGTGACAATTGCTTCCCTATCTAAATAATTATAAATTATTCCTTTAATAATGTTATAGAATTTTATGAGAAAAAAGTCTTACTAGCCATATTTTATAGATACCATTTTATCTTTTTTTTTTTTTAAGGGAGTGGAGAAGGTGGAATCAGGACACTTGTCCATCTTTACTCCTATTGCGTTTCATTGTGTTGAAGCTAATTGCTTTTTGTTAGCTATCATCTCACTTATTTTAGGTTTTAACTCCTGTTAACTCTTAAAAAAACAAAACAAAAACCTATCTTCCTACCAAAGGTCATCTTCTTTCTTGTCAAAGAAAATAGGATCAAAATAAGAATTGAATAATTCTACCTTCTTTCCATTGTTCAGTGTTTTGTAAAAGAAGGAAGCCCAACTGGCAACAGTAATATTGCTGTATCAACCCTGTGCTTCATTTAACATATAAATAATTTACTTTTCCATAATATTTACCTTGATAGCCTTATCTCATGCCTTTTGATCCTGGTTGTTTTAAACTAGGGAACTCAGTTTGGTGTTAGATTATATATTTGGCAAAGTTTGTTTTTAAAAAATAGACCTCCACCTTAACTCAAAAACTCCTTTTTTTTCCCACTCCCATGAATCTCATAGATAGATCTAATTCCATTAGATTGTGAGAGTCTTGAGGGCAGGGACTCCATTTTGCCTCTTTTTGTTAACTCTAACACTGCCTGGCACACAGCATATGTTTAATAAATGTTGATTGATTGTTTGATGTAGTCTGGAGGCTGACTCTGCATTAATTGGGACTGGAGTTCAACTCCACTTGACAGTGCAGTATTGAGTTATAATTCTAGCAGAGACGGTTAAACTTTTTGAACTTTACAAACTGTTTGATTTTACAAACTTTATCAGTTATGAATATTATTTCTAAGGAAAGACCTTTCTTTTTATTTTCTCTTTTTTCTTTTGTTTTCTTTTTTCTTTTGTTTTCTTTTCTTTTCTTTTCTTTTCTTTTCTTTCTTGCCCTCCTTCCTTCCCCTCCCTCTCTCCCTCCCTTCCTTCCCCTCTCTTTCTCTCTTCCTTCCTTCCTCCCTTCCTCCCTCTTCCAACCCCCATCTTGTGTGCTTTCAGTTGCTCTTTTATATACTTATCATAAGCATACCATTGTTCTTTTTTAAGGACTTTTTAAAGCTTTCTTTCTCATAGTTATTACAACCATAATTTTATAATCCAAGGAAGAAACAGAGCTGTTACAAAGACGTTGTATTATTACCTTGTGTTATTGGTTTTCACTGGCCTATCATCTTAGATCTGTTCCCTAATTGTCTTTGAATGCCTTTCCATTAGTGTTACATTCCCAGTGGGTAGGAATCATGCAAGATTTTGTATTGTGGATGTTATGGCACTGAAGAAATATTTACTTTTATTACTCTGTTTATAAAGGCATCATTATTATTCAGTCCCTTAAATATATCTGGGCCACACTGATAAAAAAGTATACTTTTCTTAATTTAGGAAGTTTCTTCAGTTAAAAGTTTTTTTTAAATTAAGTATAACTGAATATATTTTGTATGTCCTGAAAAACAGAATTGAAGCTAACTTCTCAACGAACATTTTTTAACCTAATAATTTGGTTAATATAATTGGAAATAAGATTTTTTTCTCAAATAGGTTGCCACTTAAAAAGTAGAATGTGAGTGACTCATCTTTTGTCTGTTAAATATTTATGAAATAATAAAAAAGTAAAAAGTTTAATGTCTGCATAAATTTATGTTTTTATATATTTATGATATTTTTGTTTTTAAGATATTTCTTTTTTATTATTGAATGTTGATTCCTTCTCTCTAGAAATAAGGCTCAATATTGTGAATGTCAAATTTTTTTATTTTGGATTATTAATTACATGTCATCTTAATTATACTCTGACTTCTTATTAAAGTAGTTGTAACCTCTTTATCTTTTGGAACACATTTCAGTTTTTTTTTAAAGACAACCACTTTAAAAATGCTTATTTGTGTCATAATTCCTGGGGGAGATAATTTAGAACTAGAGCTGTCACTTCTTTTAAACAAAATTTTAGATGCCTCTCAACTTTATTTTGGTGTAGATAGAGATGCAACTCCCACAAAAAAATGAGAGGCATTTTTTGCATATTGATCCATTAAAATTAATATTTAGTTCCTTCCCATTGTTTAGTCTCCTGATTATCTTGTCTGGCTTTCCTAATCCTCCATGCCACCACCACGCCCTGTATTTACTGTCTTGAAAGTGTGCATTTTTTTCTTCTTAATGATCACCTGATTATTGACTGAGAGAAGACTTAGCAATCAATAGACATTTATTAAGTGCTTATGAATGTTTGGCATGTACTGTGCTCAGTGCATAGAATACAAAGTAGGGCAAAAAAAAAATCTCTGCCCTTAAGGAGCTTACATTTATATGGTATTTGGTTTTTAGTTACAAAGATGTCTAAGTGCTTTTCACTATTTGATCCTCATTATAGTCCTATGTGGTTATAAAGTAGTAGGAGTAAGAGAACCAAGACTTGAACTTAGATATTTGTATCCATTCAGATTCTTCTGATGGACTAGCCACTGTAGTAGGAGTAGGAGTAGTAGGAGGAGAAGGAAGAGGAGAAGGAGAGACCCATTGTGCTGATGGTCATGGTAGTGAGGGTTGTGTAAATTGAAAGCTACGTTCTTTAAATGGCCATTTGTTACTTGGCCTGTGAAAGCCAGTTTCTGTGCCAGACAATATGCCAAGCATTGGGAATATAAAGAAAGTCAAAAACATTGTCTTTGCTCTCAAGGAACTCCGACTTTAATAGGTGAGAAAAGATGCAAGTAATTGTATACATCAAAGACATATACTCTGTAAACAGGAGGTAATTTTAGAAGGAAAACTTGGGCTGAGGACAGAGAAAAGTCTTCTAAAGATCTGTGAGATCTGCCCAGTCTTGAGGGAAGTTTGGAGTTAGACATGAGGAGGGAGCTTTCCAGGCATGAAATATATCCATGCCAGATGCTCAGAGCCTGGAGAAGAAGCGTCTTTAGGAACTTTAAGTAGGTCAGTATAGCTGGATTGTAAAGTTCCTAGAAAGGAGAAGTGTAAAAAATCTGGAGAGGGTAGAAGGGGCCAGATTATGAAGAGAGTTAAATGCCAAACAGGATTGTATATTTGATTCTGGAGGTAATAGGGAGCTACTGGAGTTTATTGAATAAGGGAGTGATATGGTCAAGCCTGCACTTTAGGAAAATTGTTTTGATAGCTAAGTGGAAGATGGGCTGGAGTAGGGAGAGACAAAGCAGGGAGACCAAGAATCAGGCTGTTGTAATACTGTCTGATGAGACAACCTATATTAGGGTGATGGCTGTGAGTGGAGAGAAGGGGATATACTGATGTGGTGAAGGTAAAAAGTAAAATATTTGACTACTTACCTTAGATAGCTATAAATAAGAACTAGGGAAGAATAATGATGCAAATTAAAGGTGTCGTGGGTAAATAGAGGACTTAAATAGTTGTTTTCATACTTTCTGGCTAAAAGGATGGAGGAAAGTGAGAGAAAGGAAGTATAGACAAAAAGAAAGATTGTTTCAAGGAACATTGCCTTGAGAAGATGCTAATTACTTGGCACTCTTTTTCTTCCAAGTAATGGTCTCTAAAGTTGGAGTTGTGGCCTTGACACCAAGGGGACTTATTCCCATTCCCTCCTAACTCAGGACTGCTTGCAGGTACCTCTCAGAGGGTGGGCTTGGGGGCAGTGGCAGGTGAGTAAGACCTCCACACACTTCACCCTCCCCACGTGAAGATTTTTGTTGTTGTTCTTTTATTAGTGGAAAAGAGTGAGTTGCACGAGATGAACAGGAATGGATGGATTGAGATAGGCCTTCCTGATTTTAGCACATTTTCTTTCCCCAAACACTCTTCCCTATATCTTTGGAGAGAACTGTCTTCCCAGCCTTGTCTTTATTCTTAACTCCTCATTGAACTGAAATTTTTCTCTTCAAAGTTAACGGTGATCTCTTGATTGTCAAATATGATGGCCTTTTCTCAGTCTTCATTGTTCTTGACCACTTCAGCAAACTGGTGAACATTCTCTCTTTCTAAAATACTTAACACTCTTTTCCCTCAGTTGCAAAAAATGATGTGTTACTTATAAAAACTGTTATTTGCACACTTAAATTTGGAAACAGAATTTTTTAAGATGTATAAAAATTTCCTAAAGAAGAGTTTCAGTGAATTTCAAACCCAGTTGTTTAATGTGAATACCTTCCTGTTTTTAGGAGCAAGTGCTTGACTTCAGAAAAGATGGAAATTTTAATAACCACAACAAAAAAACTTTTGCACAATTGGTGGATCTGATTAAAAAAATGATAATTATTAAACACAGTTAAGCTTTTCTTTCCTTTGTAGATATGTATCTTTGTGATGCATTTTTATACTGTGACAGCTATTAAAATCCAATTTCTGTTTGACCAGTTTTTGCTTGATGACTTGCACTGATAGAAGTCTCACTGTTAAGACAATCAATTCCACTTTTCCATGTCTTTGAGTATTCCATTTAACTAGCCTATGAATACCTCTCTAACTTCTACCCCATTGATCTCAGTTATGCATTTGGGGACAAGCAGAAAAAATCTAATCTTTGTTCTATATGATAGTCCTTCACATTTTCAGGGGAAAGATCACTTGACTTGAAGTCAGAAAACTTGACTTTCAATGCTGTGTCTGTCACTGTCCCTGTGTGATATAAGATAAACTGTTGAACTTTAGTAGGCATCATCTTCTTCATTTTTTAAAATGATGTAGTTGGACTAAATTCATCATTAAGGTCTTTAAGATTGTTAAGTTTTAAGCTTTCCATGAGTCTGAGTTCCTTGAACTCCTTCTTATAGCATGGTTTCAAGTTGTCTCACCAAGCTAGACCCTGCCATGTTCTTACAGTCCTTCTAAAAATATACTCAGTAGTTAATGCAGTACTTCAGGTAGGGGCTCATGAGGGCAAAAAACACAATGGAATTGTTACTTTCCTTATGCTGTACCTTATGGTTCTTTAATGTGGATTATATCCACATTAGCTTTTTTGACTGCCATTTTGCATTGTTGTCTTTTGTTGAGTTTGCAGACTACTAAGATATGCTCTTTTTCTTCTACATGAAATGTTACATAGCCCTAACTTCCCTGTTGTCTACATGTGAAGCTAGACTTTGATCCCTGTTAAATTTTATATTGTTAGATTCAGCCCATCATCACAACTCACCAGTATCCTTTTGGATTCTGATTCTGATTCAAGTTGACAAACTTGCAGTTCCTCCTACCTTTGTATTATCCATAAATTTGGTAGGCATACCATTTACCCCTTCTTTAAAATCCAAGAAGCTGTAAGTTGGAAACTTGGATTAAGGCGACCTTTAGGAAGAAGTAGGCAGAATCTTTGTTCTGTGAACTTCATCCTTTTGACAATGACTATCTTAGAACTAAGCTAAATGGATTAAGTATTCATCAAAGGGACATTGTTTGAAATCTTATTTGGAAATTCCCACTTCAAAATTAGAATAAAATCTAAGATCCATAGAAATGTCTTTTCATGTTTGCTTTGCCACAACCCACTTGCTGCCCTATCAAAGAGCTTACTGATCACACAACTGGTTAGTAGAACAGACTTTAGAGGTCAGACCTCTTGTCATTAGGTGTTTATTAAAGGAGACTGTGTGATATAATGTAAAGAACAACAGACTAGGTGTCCAAAGATCTGTCTTCAAATCCTTCTACTTTTTCTGTGTCGCCTTGGGCAAGTCATTTATCTGGACCATACTTTTTCAGTTGTAAAGTAAGAATATGGAATGTCAACATGAAGGACCAAGACTGTGAGGTGATTTTGGTACTGAAGACCTTGGCCTTGCCATGAGCTTTTTATATGGTTTCTGGTAGGAGAAAAACCAGTTCCAGTGAATGCTCCTAGTTGCTGTGTCTCAGCTGGAGCATATAGCGTAGATGAATGACAAGCTGAAGAATCCTAAGAGTAGAGAGTTCATTTCCTTGTGTTCTATTCTTCCTTGCTTCAGGAAGATCCATAATTAACACCTAGAAACCAATTTACTTTTTTAAAAAAAATTTCAGAGCTTTGGTCTTTTCTATTTGACTCTTAGGTTTGTCTTCCAGGCTCTCTTATGACCCCTCTGATGGGAAGAACTGTTAAGTTGATATCTCTTTTCTTTTAAAAAAAAAAAGTCACTTCCCTTCCTTTGACTGCGTATCTCCTTTATCTCCTTGGTTTAAACATCTATGACTCACAATTCCTCTGTAATATCAGGTTGTGTTTTGTTCCTTTTTAAAAGATGTAATCCCTTCCTATTGTCATTATTTTTATTTTTATAATTTTTAATATAGCTGAGGGGATATTTTATATGAAATCTATCCTTTATAATTTGGGGATTTTATATGATTCCTTGGTTGTTGGAATTTATATTCAATTTATGTTTGAATTATATAAAATTTGGTTGTGCCATTGAATTGTCATTTGGGGAGATGTTAGCTCCTTTTATTGTAAGACACAGCTCTGTCACTTTGTTCGAAAGTTAGGACCAACCAGACTTTTCAGAGGCAGAAAAAAGTTTAAGGCTTTATGAAAAACACAGGCTAATCTCTTTTAGAGTTAAGACAACATGAATTGAAATATTTATGATTTGGGGCATAGCCATATGAGAAAACCCAGATAGGGCTGTGGTTTCATTATAGTACTTACAGTATTTGCATGACCCCAAAAAGGAAAAATACAAAAGATCTAATGTAGTCAGGTGTGCAGATGCTGCGGAGATGCGTGTAGCTCATGAACTGTTATGTTTTCCCTCAGAACCGAGAAGTTCTCAATTATTTGTGTGAAAGTATTAAAAGTGGATGAGTGAATACAGATAAAGAGAAAACTAGTGATTATCATATGTAAAGTATAGGAAATGTCATGTAGATGATGTTGAGTAAAGGAAATTGAAAACAGGAAAACAATTTTATAAGACTTAGTCTTGCTTCATTTCTCTAGTCTCTTACCCTTTTGATCTATTCTTCTTAAAGCTGCCAAAATAATCTTAAATGCTTATGTTTGACCATGCAACTCTCTTTGCACAAATGCCCTTAGTGTCTGCCTGTTGTTTATTTTAACTGGAATTTAAAGAGCACTTTAAGGTTTGCAGCATACACCACATTTATTATTTCATTTTATCCTTACGGCAACCTTGTGGAGGTAAGTTCTATTATTTACTCCCATTTTACAGATGAGTAAACTAAGCCACAGATAGACTAAATGACTGTCAAAGGTCACACACAGAAAATGTGAGGTAGGCTTCAAACTCGAGTCTTCCTGACTCCGAATCTGGCATTCTATTCACTATGCCACCTAGCTCTTTTGCATAAACTATATGGAATTTGTAGGCTAGAATCTGGAGGTAGGCATTTAAGGCACCAACAGTTTAGTTCCAATATACCTTTCAAAGGACTGCTTTTTTCATTTGCTTTACTGTTAGGTTGGACTAGTTGTTTTGTCTTGCTCTTCCCCTGCACTCTACCTTGCAGATCTTCCCTATCCTTGTAATGTATTTTCTCCTCATCTATTCCTTTTGATCCTTTCCTCTTTTCTAGGCTTAACTTAGATATCATTCTCTCTGGGAAACCATTCTTGAGTCTTCCATCAAAAAGTTGATTTCTCCATTTTCACATTTTCTTAAAGCAGAAGTTCTAAACTTGGGCTCAGTGAACTTAAATGATATATTTTAATAAATGAATTTAAATATAATTGGCTTCCATTGTGATCCTGTGTATTTTATGCATTTAAAAATATGATTGTGAGAGAGGGTATGTAGGCTTTATCAGACTGCTAAAGGGATCCACAACCCCCCAAAAGGTCAAGAGCCCTTGTCTTAGAGTTTTGGGTATCGTTTTCTTTGCCCCATTGTGTTATGCCTTGTATAATCATTAGTTTTGCATATGTTGTATCCCTTTAATAAATCTTGCAAACTTCTTGAACTTAGGCTTGGTGTGATTTTCATCTTTGCATTTCTAGTCCCTATCATAGTGCCTTCTACATTGTTGGCAATGTGAAATATTGGCTGAATTAGTATATATGCATAGATATTTTTAGAACATGGAGTTACTGAAATGTTAATTTGCCAAAAATGTAAATTTGCCAGGAAAGGTAAAATTCATTTTTTAAAAATTGATATTTTTTGTTTTTATAGGATAATAATTATTCTACAGAACAATACCCTCTCCTGCCTTGAATTTGTCCTTATAGCAAAAAGAAAAACAGGCAGAACCCACCAACAAAACAATTAAATTACGCACCTATTAGGCCCTTGTGTGTTCTGCAAAACCTGTGCTGGTCATCACACATAATCTGAGTTTGGCTGCTTTTTAAAAGACGGGGTATTTTTTTCTTCCTGTTTTGTAGTCCTTGTGTGCTCTGCATGATGAGCTCATTCACATTTTCTCATATGTTTTTGTATTCCTCATACTCATAATTTCTTATGGCACAATAGTATTCCATTATATTTGTATTCGGTACTTTGTTCAGCCAGAATCTAGTTGATGGGCATCCACTTTCTTCCTAGTATTTTGCTACCACAAAAAGAACTGCTGAAGATATTTTGGCATGGCTGAGACCTTTCTTACTGTCTTTCATACCCTTGGGCTATACATTCAGTAGTGGGAAAGCAGGGCCCACTGTTACAAACTGTGTACTGACTTTCTCACATAATTACAGATTATTAGCAACTCTTAAGTTAAATTTAAATAAAATAATGATGCCTGGACAGTTGAATTCTCTATACTTTCTGAGATATATGCTAATTAGACCACAATATAAACTGAAATGTTTGACCTTTCTATTTTTGTCCTTAATTTCTTATCTACTTGCCACTTTCTCTGTGCAGTGTTTCCTGATCTCACTTGGTCAATAACAACTTTGTCTCTTGGACTTCACATAGAACTTTTTTTTTGAAATTTGCAAATACAGTTACGTAATATTGTAAATTAGAATTATCTGTGTTTCATGTCATTAATAAAATATAAATGATATTAAGCTTGGTGTGATGATAATAGTTAGTATTTATATAGATAGCACTTTAAGGTTTGGAAAGTATTTTACAAATATCTCATTCTATCCTCACGACAGCCCTGGGAAGTGGGTGTTATTATTGTCCTCAGTTCCCCCTCCATTTTTTTTAGAATTAGGTGATCAGACTGAAGCAGATGGAGAATAAGTGATTTGCTCCAAGTCACACAGCTAGTAAGTGTTCGAGACCAAATTTGAACTTGGGTATTAAGGACTCAAGGTGCACCATGCTGTCCACTGTGTGTCCTCGCTGCCTCTGTGTAGCATTTGAAGGGTTGTGAAGCAACTCACCCATGTTCTCATTTGATCCTCTCAAGCTTCTGTGTAGGTGCTGTTCTTAACCATCCCCATTTTATAGATAAGGAGGTTATTTTGGCCCTTTAACTGGCATTTTACTTTTGTGGTATGAACTGTCCCTTCCCTCCAATTCCATAGAAATAATCATTGAGAGATGACAGGAATTGGATCTGTGAAATTGATAGAAGTTAATTGACTTCACAAGGATCAAACATGTAGTGACTTTCCGGTCTGTGATGTGAACTCAAGTCTTTGTTGACTCCAGGTTAAGTATTTTATCCACCTATACCACCTGTTCCTTGACAGAAAGGGCTGAATCAGAAGTTGGTGTCTATCCAAGGTGGATACAGGTGGGACTTATTAAATGTTGTGAGTATTTCTTGTTCTTCAGTTATTTCAGTCATATCTGATGCATTGTGGCCCCATTCAGGGTTTTCCTGGCAGAGATACTGCAGTGGTTTGCCATTTCCTTCTCCAATCTTAAATCGAATGAGGATACAGAGGCTAATCGGGTTATGTGACTTGCCCAATGTGACACAGCTTTAAGTATTTGAGGCCAGATTTGAACTCAAGAAGATAAGTCTCCTTAACCCCATATCCAGCACTCTTATCTATTGTGTCACCGGGCTGCCTGTTGTTGCATATATGAAAGTATAAATAGTTCTTAAAGAAAATTTTATGAATGGAGTGGATTCTATACGTTGATATAATTATTCTACTAATTGGAAAATTAGTTCATACATTTAAAATAGTCTTAATCTAAATAAATATTTGTTTCTAATACTCATATTAAAGTAAGAAAATAAACATACATGTGGCAAGAACCAGAGCAGATTTCTAACATTTTTGAAGTGGTTGTCCATAGAAACTCTAAGAAAGACCTTTAAAGTTCTGAACAAGCAAAAAATAAATCCTTTTGTGTATTAAAGTGGCATTAGTATAGTATCCCAGTTACTAGAGTAGTCCCTGCCCAGAGCAGGTACTTAGTCAGTTTATTACATTTAACTAGGTTGTTACAAATGATGCTTTGAAAAATATATAGGTAAATTCCTTTAATTCCTCAAATTACTGTCTCTGTAGTGTGTATGTAATAGATGTAGCTGGGCAGCTAGGTGGCCCAGTGGATAGAGTGCAGGACTCGGAGTCAGGGAGACTCATTTTCCTGAGTTCAAATCTGGCCTTAGATACCAACTAGCTAGGTGATCCTGAGCAAGTCACTTAACTCTCCTTGCCTCAGCTTTCTCATCAGTAAAATGGGCTGTGGAAGGAAATGTCAGACTACTCCAGTATCCTTTACAATCATAGTAATAGTGCATATATATATATATATATATATATATATATATATATATATATATATACACACACACACACACACACACACACTATTACTTACTATATATATTAATATACTTATATATATATGCACTATTACTATATATATTACTATACTTATACACACACACACACACACATACACACATACACATATATACTGAAGAGACGGGGACTAAATAGAACAGACTACTAGAGTCAGGGACAAAAGGGCATGACTTAGTGGGCTGAGAATTGGCCTTGGACCAGGAAGACCTGACCTTAAGTCCTGCTTCTGACACTGCCTGTGTGACCCTAAATAAGTCACTTTTGTTCTCAGTAGTCAAGGTAACTCTAACAGTTCAAGGTTCAGGGAAGGTGCAGAACTGCTTTGGTAGAGGGAATTTCCTCCCTTTAATCAGTGAAATAACACATCCAATCTTGTCATCTCTCAATGATTATTTCTATGGAATTGGAGAGAGGGGACAGTTCATACTGTAAAAGGAAAGTGCCAGTTAAGGGACCAAAATAATTATTACTTACAGATAACCTCAATAATCCTAATAAGATTTACTGAGATTATCTTCAGGGTCCTGATCACATCTAAAACTGCTCTTGCTGTTTCTCTCTAACTTTTGAATGTTTAGATTTCTAGTGCTCTCCCTAGTCTTTCCTACTGTACTGCCAGTAACCCTTTCTTTAGACAATAGACTGGTCAGGGCAGGCTTTCTAAAGGGGGTGGAATGTAAACGGATCTATTAATTGATAGGTTGTGGATCAATCAGGAAAGTGGGGTTTGTGCTGGGGATAAGGCCAGGACAGTAAAGATGAAAACATGAACAGAGGGGTGGAGATGAAAGCATTGTAGGACTATGCATGTGTAGATAGGAGACAAGAGTTAAGGAGTAGAAAGTGTGCTGGGTTTGGAATCACTTGATGGGTTTAAATCCTACTTCTACTTAATAAACATTTATTAAAAGCCTATGTGTGGGGCAGCTAGGTGGCGCAGTTAATACAGCACTGGCCCTGGAGTCAGGAGGTCTTGAGTTCAAATCCAGCCTCAGACACTTAACACACACACACACACACAAAAATCTAGCCGTGTGACCTTGGGCAAGTCACTTAACCCCAACTGCCCTCCAAAAAAAAAAGCAAAAAAAAAAAAGGCCTATGTGTGTGTGTGAGCTGATATGCTAAAGTGCTACTTACCACATTTATGACCTTGTCTAAGTGACTAAAAATCTCTTGACCTCAGTTCTCTTCATCCATAAACTAGACCAGGGATTCTTAATCGTTTTCATGTTATGCAATCCTTTGACAATCTGATGAAGCTTATGTATCCATTCTCTAAAGAATGTTATTAAATAACTGAAGGAAATGAAAATTTTCAGTTAAGGGCTAATAAAAACAAAGATAATATTTTTTCTAATCCAGGTTCATAGATCCCCTCCCACAAATCCATCCCATAGCCCAGTGATTCTCAACCTTCCTAATGCCATGACTCTTTAATACAGTTCCTCATGTTGTGGTGACCCCCCCCCAGCCATAAAATTATTTTTGTTGCCATTTCATAACTGTAATTTTGCTGTAGTTATGAATCTGTCTGATACAAAGGATGTATTTTCATTGTTACAAATTGAACATAACCAACAAGTTGAGAATCACTGCCATAGACCAGGTACCATTCCACAGGTAGTCTGTGGAATCCAGATTAAGAACCACTGGTCTCAATGATCTGTAAGGCACAAATAGGTATCGTTTGTTACAAGTAGCAAAGCAACTAACATTTGTAAGTAATGTTTGCTACAAGTAGCAAAGTTCAGCTAGGCATCTCAGCCCTCAAGAAGTTGATGTTCCCCTGGATTTCATTAGTAACCAGAAAACAATACAAAATTATAGGTTCATATTCATACTATACCTAAAAGTAAGGGGGAAAAATCTGCAGAAAAAACTAATTATAGATGTTTAGTGTGCCCTTTTACTGTGCCAGGAGTCATGAGCAGGAGCTGAATTGTACATGGTTGATTTAATTTGTGCCTGTAGATTGAAAAGAGCACTTGATTGGGAGTTGCAAGATCTTAGTTCTAGTTTTGGTCCAGTTAACTAAGATCAAGAGAAATTGTCATCTGTTCTGTCACTGGAGAATTGGAATTCAGACTCAGGTGTGTCAGTTCTTGTTCACTTCATGTTCTTTGCTGTTTTTCTACACAGAAGAGAGTGGAAGGAGGGTTTATGTTGAATTTGCTGACTTTTATAAAATTCATTAGGTTTATTTTTCATATCTCCTGATAAATCTTTGTGTAAGAAATTATCCATATTATGTCAATAATATGATAATTTTGGACATTTTATTACCAGATTTCCTCTTCGCTTTCTTGATGTAGAACCTGCCCTTCCCTACTTAGCTTTTTTCCTCCTTAGTTTGTGGTTTTGGGTGCTCTACCTCCAGACCTGTAATCCTAGTTTCAGATCTGGGAAAATTAAGTTTCAACTCTTTCCCTCAGTTTTCAGGGTGTATACCATTGTTGGGGAGGGAAGTTGGAGAAGAGAAAGACTCGAGAAACTCTATGGTTGAAAGGGGGAGACAGAACAACAGCACAACTGAAGGATAAAATTTATAATGTATCATTATGCATTAGAAGCTTGAATGGAGCATCAGCCCTGGAGGAGGGGAACAAAGATTCTAGGGAAGAGAAGAGAGGCCATCTCAATATGTTGGTTCCATTGTATTTACTGCCAGATCCCACTGCTCCTACTTAGACTGTACATCACTGTGCTTGACCTGGAGATGGATCTTGGTCAGGGGAGTCTCCAGGTTAGTGACTGCCAGAAATGAGGCAGGTAAGAAAGCAAGGATTTTGGACAAATGCAGATTGCTTCCCTTTTCCCCAGTTATCTTTATTTACATATAACTCATTCTAATGTAATCATTTCACCTTGAACTCAAGGTCCCTTTTTCATTTATGTCTGTGTGTCCCCAGGACCTAGCACAATGCCTCATATATAGTAGTTGTTTAATAAGTAAAGCAATGTCTTCATAATCCTTATACATGTATAATGTAGGTTCAGTGCTTATTGACTATACTCTCCCACAAAACTTCCAAAAGTGGCCTTTAAATCCTTTTCTTAGAGGTTAGGACCTTGAAAGCATTTTTCATGCAGTATGGGATGTATAATATGCAGAAGCACAGTGCCTGAGGATTGGACAGTGTGTTTGGTTTTGGAACAGCAGAAGTGAAACATATCTGATATTTATAGTTCTTTGAACCAGGTGGGCAGGGGAAACGCATGTATCTATCTTATCAAGGACTAATGAATATAATTTCTTACTCCCTTTCTCCTCATCTCAGAAAATTAAAACACTAACACCTGACATAGATGTATTTTTTGCTTAATTCAGATACACACTATATGCATTCTAATAATAAATAATAACAAAAATACTAGCTAACTTTTATACACTTTAGGATTTGCAAAACATTTTTACATGTATCTCATTTGACACAAGAGAAATGTTATCAAATGAGATAATAATATATGCTGCTTTGGAAACCATGAAGTGCTATCACAGTATTATGATGAAACAGGGCTTCTTAACCCTGTTTTGTAATAGATCACTTTGGCATTAAGGTGAAAATTATGGATCTCTACTTGGGATATTGTTTAAAATGTATGAAATAGCAGAATTACAAAGATTTTTATTGAAATATAGTTTTTAAAAAATTCATGGATCCTAGATTAAGAATTCCTAATCTGAAAGAAAATCTTAGAAGCTGTATACCATGTTCTGATAGCTTGAGTACTGCAAGAATTAGATATTGATTGCGGTGTGAGCCAATATACATTTGACCCATGTGAACTCTGAAAATTAATTTTGAATTTTAAGTTTGTGGTATTTGCAATTACAATTCTTTATTTATGAAGTTCTCTGAAGCTATTAGGTGTGGGCAAAACTAGAAGTTGGCCTGGCTATTTTAAAATTCTCTAAATTTGCCTAAGTTTCTTTTTGGCTTATTGAAAGGCCTTAGGGCATGCTTATTGATTTACATTGAGCACAAAGCTTTTTTACAATAATAAAGTCAAAGTGACAACTCATTATCTTGAGAAAAATATTTTAGAAAAGTGTCAGTAACCAAAGATTCTAGTAGATCAGTAGTAGTGATTACCAGCATCATTTCTTCTGTTGGTATTTTAAATGTGTACCACTAACGGACCTAACTAACATGTTTTCCTTTTCATTTCCCCTAGTTTCTTAGGTAAATCCTGCATAGTTAGTGTTTTTCTGTAATAAATCTTGGGCCTGGTAAGTAAGCTAGGGGTTTCTCATTTTTCAGTTGGTTTTGCTTGAAGGTTAGTGAATATTACCCCCAGCGTTGACATTGAGTAACTTTCTATTTACTTAAGCAGATTGAGAATACTTTAAAAAAAGCAGCACACCTGACACAGAGTACCTCCCTAACTTGTAGTTAAACCAGCCAGCTGAAGTTTGGATCCTCAGGGATGGTCATTATAAGAGTACAAAAGATAATTTGTACATTTGAATTTTAAAAACTAAAGCTCACAGTTCCTCCAAATTTACCTTTAACAATTAGCTCAAAACAACGGCATCTAATAATATAGTATAGTAAAAATAGTAGCCATAAAATATTCCGTATACTTGATGTACACTCTCCCTTAGAAAAAGCACCCATGGGAAAACCAGATAAAAACAAGAATATAATAGTAGAGAGGCATATATGTAGAGTGGCCAAGGCAGCTCGTATCCCCAGCATTGCAGTGCCCTGACATCCTTTCTCTTCTTATGGAATCTTCAAGTTACTGTCCATGACTCTACTTTACAAATAGATATTCTGCCATATTTGGACTTTTCTCTATGCCTAAAGGGTCCACTGACCCCAGTCCATCTTATTTGGGATGTGAAACCTTAGTGTTATAATGTTTTTGTTTAAGATACAGAGAAATTTTACAAGAAAATTAGAAGAACATGAACATATTACATATCAGACTTATGGATCAGTGAACAATTTGTGAATTAAGAAATAGAGAGCAAAATTAGGTATAAAATGGATCATTTCAGTTACATTAAATTAAAAAAGGTTTTGTACAAATAAAATGAATATTGCCAAGATTAGGAGGAAAGCAGAAAATTGGGGGGAAATTTTTATAGGTAGTCTCATACCTAAAATATATAAAGAAGTCTATCAAATCTATAAGGATATGCCATTCCCCAATTGATAAATAGCCAAAGCATATGAACTAGCAGTTCCAATGAAGAAGTCAAAACAATTTATAGTTGTAGAAAAAATGTTCTAAGTTGTTATTGATTAGAGAAATGCAGATTAAAACAACCATGAGATATCATTTTACACCTACCAGATTGGCTAAAATGATAGAAGGTGAGGATTAGAAATACTGGAGAGGATGTGGGAAAATTGGAACACTAATTCATTGTTGGTGGAATTGTGAACTGATCCAGTCATTTTGGGGAGCAGACTGGGATTATGCCCAAAGAGTTATTAAACTACTTATACCCTTTGACCCAGCAATACCCCTACTTGATCTGTTTCCAAAGATAATTAGGGAAAAAGGAAAATAACCTATATGTTCTACAATGTTTATAGCAGCTCTCTTTGTGGAGGCAAAGAACTAAAAATTGCAGGGGTGCCTATCTGTTGGGAAATGACCGAACAAGTTGTGGTGTATGATTGTAATTAAATACAAATATGTTTGAAGAAATGATGAGCTCGATACTGTAAGCAATCTGGGAGAGCAAGGGATAGTTTACCTGTCAGAGCTATGGAGAGGGGAAGACTTGGTGATGAAACAAGAGTTAGAGAGCATTATAAAATGCAAAATGGATAATTTTGATTCCATTAAATTGAAAAGCTTCTGTACAAATAAAGCCAATGTTACCAAGATTAAGAGGGAAGTGGAAAATTGGGAAAGAATTTTTACAGCTGGTATCTCTGATAAAGGTCTCATTTCTAAAATATACAAAGAATTGAATCAAATCAATAAGAACACAAACCACTCCCCAAATGATAAATGGTCAAAGGATACGAAGAGGCAGTTTTCAGAAGATGACATTAAAGATATCTATAAGCATATGAAAAAATGTTCTTAATCACTATTGTTTAGAGAAATGCAAATCAAAACAACTTTGAGGTACCACATCTCATCAACCAGATTGGCTAAGATGACAAAACAGGAAAATGATAAATGCTGGAGAGGATGTGGAAAAATTGGAACACTAATGCATTGTTGGTGGAGCTGTGAACTGATCCAGCCATTCTGGAGAGCAAACTGGAACTATGCCCAAAGGGCTACAAATAAGTGCATACCCTTTGACCCAACAATACCTCTTCTAGGGTTATATCCCAAAAAGTTCAGAGAAGTGGGAGGAGGGCCCGTATGCACAAAAATATTTATAGTAGCTCTTTTTGTGGTGGCAAAGAATTGGAAATCAAGGGGATGCCCATCCATTGGGGAATGGCTGAACAAGTTGTGGTATATGCATGTAATGGAATACTACTGTGCTATAAGAAATGAGGAGCAGATGGACTTCATAATAACATGGAGAAACATATATAAATTGATGCTGAGGGAGAAGAGCAGAACCAGGAGAAATTTGTACACAATCACAGACACAATGTATGTGTGATGACTCACTTCAGTAGACTGGGCTCCTCTCAGCAATGTAAGGTTATAAGACAACTCCAAAAGACTCATGATGGAAAAAGATATTTATATCCAGAGAAAGAGATGCGGAGTCTGAAGGCAGGTTGAAAGAAACTACTTGCTGTGTTTCTTTTTCTTGTTTTGTTTCCTCTTTCCCACTGATCATTCCTTCAGTTATAATCCGTCTTTACAACCTGACTAATGATTAATGTGAAGATATTTGTAGATGCTATATTTGAGTGTATGCCACCATGATGGGGGGGAGAAGGAAAGGGAGGGGGAGAAAATTTGAAACTCGAAGGACTGTGGAAGAATGTTGTAAAACTAAAAGTAAATAAACCAATTTAATTAATTTTTAAAAAGAAAAAAAAGAAATGATCTCAGTGCTTTTAGGAAAAAAAAACCATGGAAAGACTTCAACAAAATAATGAAGCATAAAATGAGCAGAAACAAGAGAATGTTGTATACTGTAACAGTAATATTGTTTTAAGAACAACTTTTGAGTGAATAAGTTATATTGTCGATTATAAATACCCAAATAAGCTATAAAGGGCATATGAAGAAAGGTACTGTCTGCATTCAGAGAAAGAACTGGTAAGTAGAAGTTTGTAGAGAATAATTTTACATAGAGTCACACATACATACACACACCTATTTGTGTTTAATGGTAGCCATCTCTAGGGTGGTGGGGGAGAAAAAATATACATGATAATTTTGTTGCATTTATTGCATTTGAAAAGAATAGCAAGCTGTGCGTGGTAGATTTGCAGTTTCATGCACAATCATCTTTTTATTGTGTTGTTATGGAAATGCTTGTCTTACTCCATAAATTAAAAATAAAATTAAAAAAAGACTAATATATTACATGTGTACATTGACAAAATGATGTAAAATTCAGTTTTGAGTGAAAATTATAGGAATAAGCTGCTAGGTGTATGTTGAAAGTCTTTCAGAGTCAGGTTTAAGTCTGTATTTGTAGAATGATCTTATGCTGTTTCCTTCATGTGTCCTACATGCCAGCTACACTGAATTATTTACAATTTGAGGAACTCAGCACATTCTTTCCTGCCTATTTGTGCTGTCCCCTAAGCCTGGAATTCCCTTTCCTTTACTCCATTAACACCTGTTGAAGTTCTGCTGGTCTTTCAAGACTCAGTGCAGTTGCCTGTTTGTTGATGAAGCATTGGTCAGACTGATGGGAAATAATCATTCATCTTCAGAACTTTGATAGCATCTCTCATCTAACTCTTTTCTGATACTTAACACATTCTAGTTTGTATTATGGTAATTTATGTATGCATCTTATTTACTAGGTTGTAAACACCTTGAGGACAGGAAAGATTCTTTATTATGTGTTTTTCTCTTTAGCATCTATTCTGGGAACTTTTTACATAGTAGGAACATAATACATTTTTACTGAATTAGTTCATTCAGCAAAGATGTAGTGGGAGCCAAACATATACAGTAGTAAGGACACAATCTCTACTTGTGAGTAACTTAGAATCAGTAGGATAGGTAATATAATATGTATCAGGGTTGTCCCAAAAGTCTTAGTGCAGTGTTTTACACTTTAAACAAGGTAATCATAATATGGAGGAGAGAATATGCTAAGTGCCAGAAGAAAGGTTCCCTGTGCTATTATATTGTATTTCAGAGGTGAGAGTATATATTGGAGAAGTACTTTCCAAAGTTCTATATGAAGTCTCAACCTCTTCTTTTAGTGCTAGAAAAAAAATCAGTTAATTTTGATGAAGTATAATGCTTTTTATTTATTTGTAGCAAAAAGTTATTTGCTGAACAGATGCATACATGGTATAGGGAAGGTTTTGCAAAAGACACATACTCTTTAGTTTATTGGGGGTGTGAGGATATGCTAGTCATTCCATAATAAAAAAAAACCATATGTTCAAAGTGTGGTTACTGTGTGTGGGTGGTAGCTAATCTTATAAAATATCATATAATACTGAAGGGTTCATTAAAAAATTAATGTATTTTTAACATGCGGGTTTTCTTTTAGTAGTTCTTTGTAAGATCTAGACAAATCTTACTGATAGTTGTCTGTATTCGCAAACTCTGGAAAACTGGGATCCCACTGTAGCTCTTGGAAGTAAATTTGCTTTTATTTCAAAATAAATTTACATCAATATTAATGCTAAGCAATATTAATATGAGCCAAACAGTAAATGTGCATGTTATAATAACTGTACTATGTAGGCAGTAGTATCAGTGACTTCTCAGTGTTTTATTGAACCTCTTTTGTAAGGAATGTACAATAATGTTTACTCTCTGGATTAAAGAGGAAAAAAAGGACCTTTACTTGTAAAATGCTTTTAGCACATTATTCCCTTCCAACCACTATTGTCTAGCCATGTTGGCCCAGCTTCTGTTTCTTGTAACACAAGATGCTCCATTTCCTTTTTCAGTGCCTTTGCATGGACTGGTCTCCTTCCCTGGAATGCTTTCTTCCCTCAGTTCCATCTTAAAATTCCTAGCTTCTTTTAAGACTTGCCTAAGCACCACCTCCTGCAAGAGGCTTTTTTTTTCTTCTGCTTTTGGCAATTGGGGTTAAATGACTTGCCCAAGGTCACACAGCTAGTTTTATGTTAAGTGTCTGAGGCTGTATTTGAACTCAGGTCCTCCTGACTCCAGGGCTGCTGCCCTATTCACTGCGCCACCTAGCCACCCCAAGAGGCTTTTCTTAATGTCCCAGTTGCTTGTATTTTCTCATCTAATGCTACCTTCTATGTGTTCTTCATCAATTTTGTTTGTAATAATTTATATAAATATTGTCTTCACTTTGGGAATGCAAACTCCTTGAAGGCAGAACTAAACTTTTTTCCATCCTTTTTTCTTTGTATCCCCACTGCTTAGCACAGTGTCTGGTACACAACACTTGGTACACGTTTGTTAATGGAATTAATTGATTTGTTTGCTTGATTAATAATTTCTTGATGATTAAGGACTGAATATTGTACCAGTAGAAATTTTACCTGGAAATATTTTTTGAGACATGTACTTAAGCAATATAGTATGTCCTTAATCACCTTTAATGGTCTTCTAACTGTATTTTAATGGTGTATATAGTTTGGGGGCCAGTCTCTTAATTTTTGTCATTGATAGTCCTATTCTTATTAGCATTAATTGAATTACACTTATAGAGAATTAATTTGCTTCAATTTAAACTTGAAATTGTATTTTAGTAAAACTATGTGAAATTCCACCTTCCCTGTCTTTTGAGTATTTAATATCAGATTTTTTTCTTTCATTAATAATTTTTGGTGGAGTTTATCTTGTAGCTCAATTCATATTTTGAAGAATGAGCTCAGTGTTATTTTGGAATCCTTCTTAAAATAATACTAACAAACCTGATTTGTCTTTATAGGATGAACATTGGATTTATTTAACCTTTTATGATTATAGTGAAATGCAAATTATAAGAAGCAAATTTAAATATATGTAATACATATCTAAGGTAATTGGAGTTTTTTTAGTCATAAAGTCATCAGTGATATATAGTTTTGAAATTCCATGGTTGTTTCTATCTTTTAAAGAAATTATTTTTCTTGTTTTTAAAAATGATATTTGTTTTTTTTATCATATATTGAAATCACTTTGGTGACGATATTTTTATTAAGTCTTAGGAGATATGTTACATTTTTCTTATGATAAAATATTATTATAAAAATGTTAATTTTAACAATAATTTTTACACTTCTAAAAACAAATTTATATAAAATTGTGGAATATTTGTAGCAATCATTTTGATTTTACTGGAAAGAAAAGGTGTAATATTTTAAAATCTGAAGATTATTACATGATTTATGATGAATAGGGATGTCAAAACACTAGGGTATTTATTGTTAATAAATATATTTTTGTAGAAACATAATTTTTATTCAGCATCACTTGTATAATATTTGTTGAATCAACTAAAAGAAAACCATTTCATATATGTCAGTTTAATCCATATCCTATTTTTTAAAAACTGAAAAGAAAAAGAACTGTTTAAATTCTTTAGTTTTATTGGAGTTTTGTGGACCTAGTGATCATTTCATCATATACAGTTTTTTCTTCTTAAATTATTATTTGGAAATTGATTCCATCTATATTCTAAATATTCTGAATTGTGTGTCCCTTGTCAAAAATGTGAAGAAATCATTTTCTTACTAAACAATACTTTTTAATCCACAGTTGTTTGGTGTGTTGCATAGATTTCTGCATTTTAACTTGGTAATTTTACCTTTTCCTTCTTATCCTTAAGATTTTTATGCCTGATCTACAAGACTTACTTCTACCTTAACAAACTGAAGTGAAGAATATTTCATAAACATAATGTGATCACATAAACTGTGATCAGTAAATGCAGCATTAGACAAAGATGTAATATTAGATTATATATTCCTATAGAATGTGAAATTGTTTAAGAGATTTTAGTATTGTTTAATATGAGAACAACCAGATGGGACATGTAAAGATCCATAAGCCATTCATCTTACACTCTGTTAGTAAATAAAGAGCTTGGCAGTATGGTTCCAAATTTGCGTACACTTTGTTGTTTAGAATATTTTTTCTTTGGCTGTAAGTTAATACCAGTATGTCTGTCTATTTAGTGTGTTCCTACCTTACACCCCTTTCTTCTAAGACAACTTTTCCTGCTTGTTTTCCCCAGAAGTTTTCCCCAGAGTATCGTTTGATGATTTTGTTTTTGGTTGACTTTTATGTCAGCAGATAAACTATGATTGATAATGGAGTATCAGTCCAGTGGCAATGAGTTACATTTTAGCTTCTTTTGAATGGAACTCTAATTTGTAATCAGATGTACTGCTTTATTTCTGTGAGAGCTTTAAGAATTTAGGTTTGAGCATTTGCTGTGGCATATGGTGCATTTTCTGTCCTATTTTGTATACCAGCCCATTAAGAAGAGAAAGTGAAGTAAGTAAGCTAAAAATAACTCTGCTGTTGGCCTAATTTAACAAAAAAAAAGTCTTCTGTGCATAAGTAAAGTTCCACATTTTGTCTCCCCTGGTGGAAAATCTACTAAGCATTTTGCCACCTATTCACAGAACGACATCTTGTCTGGCATTGTAATTGCAGCCCAGAGGGCCCGATTTAAAAAAAAAAAATTTTTTTTTTTTAGTTATGTTTTGCTAACCCTGGTCACAAGTATACAAATCTAGTCAACATAGAGACACTTAATATATTGAATTATTGCCATTCAGTCTTTTCCCCACAGTCCCTCCTCCCACCAAGACATATACCTAGCCCTGTTCCACAAGCGGTATCTCTTTTACAGGCGCGTCACACATTCAGTGCTACATTTTACATTTGCATTGGTTAAAAAAAAAATCAGCGGAAGCAAGAGTATATGAGGAAACTAATTACAGCAGGTACATTTCTGTCTTTGGAGTTCATTTCCTGCATAGTTATCTCATTTCACCCAATTACTACATAGTAAGACATTTTTAAACTTGTGACAATTCACAAGGTTAAGCTAGTTTAATGCATTCTTAGTGATGTGTAACTTTTATTTGGGGGGGGGTCAGTAATTGTTCTTAATATTTTTTGCCTGTGATTTTTTTTTTTTTTAGTGACTTCATGTTTTACTTCTTGTTTGGTCTAGAAGTAAGATGGTCAGAAAGTTTCTAATTTTAGGGCCTTGGGAAATTTTTTTCCCTTTGATAATTTGAAAAATAATAGACATAGTATTTATATATGTATAAGCTGCTCAGGAGACTCAAAAGCTAAAAGAGTAGGGATTATATATTTTAAAAAGTGCTGTTAATAATTTGTCTTTATGGGGCACTAACTTTCATGGATTTTTATTTTCCCGAAATCTTTTTGAGATGTCAACATGAAAGCCTTTGGTATCTGGTATCATGGTAACAGTAGAAAATACAGCAGCCTGACAGACCTCACTCCAGAGTGGTATGATAATTATGTTTTAAAAAAATGGGTGTGTGTCTGGGCGCTGCCAGTTATTCATGATGGGACTGTGGGCCAGCCTCTTAACCTTGAGCTTCAGTTTCATCATCTGTAGAAGAGGAGACTTGGATTAACTACCTCTTAAGGTTATGAGGAGGTAGCTTCTAAGAGAGTCCTCTAGATGCTTTCACATTTCATGGGTACCTGCTTAGCACTTGGACCATTAATTCATCATCCCTCCTTGTCACTGTGTTATTGGTCTACCTGTTTTTCCAAACGCATATTTTTAGCATCATTTTTTTTTCCATACGGCATTCTTACTGATACACACTGCCCTTTCCTCACCCCTAATTATTCTTTTTTTTCATTGACTTGTTTATTTACTTTTAGTTTACAAGATTCAATTCCACAATCCCTTGAGTTTAAGTTTTTCTCCCCTCTCTTCCAACCCCCACTCCCACCCATGGAGGCGTGCAATCAAGTATAGGATCTACAAATACTTTCACATTGTACAGTAGTCTGGTTGTATAGAAGGGTTGTAACCAATGGTGTGAACAATGGGAAAAAAGAAAGAAAACCAAACATGAAAAAAAACAATGACATGTATATTGCTTCAGTATCCATTTAAACTCCGGTCTTTCTAGATCTTTCTCTGAATGTAGATATATCCTTCCATCCTGAGACTTGTAGAGTTGTCTTATACCTGTGCGTTGCTGAGAAGAGTCCAGTTAAAGTTGGTTGTCACACATATGATGTGTCTGTGATTGTATACACGTTTTTTCTGGTTCTGCTCTTCTTATTTAGCATCAGTTTGTATAAGCCTCTCCAGGTGAATATGAAGACCATATTCTCCCCATTTCTTATAGCACAATAGTATTCCATTACATTCATATACCACAACTTGTTTAGCCATTGCCCAATTTATAGGCATCCCCTTAATTTCCAGTTTTTTGCCACCACAAAGAGAGCTGCAATAAATATTTTTGTACGTATGGGTCTTCTTCCCACTTCTATGATCTCTTTGCTCACCCCTAATTATTGCCCAACTCTCTTGCCCTATAGTTTGTTTTTTTTTTAGAGCTGGAAAGAATCTTTGATTTTAATTTATTTTCTTCATTACATCATTCATTTCCACAAGGTTTTGAGTTACAAATTTTCTCCCCTTCTTTCCCCTACCCCCAAGCCCAAAACAGTGATCTCACTGTAAAGCCCCTCCCACAATCTGTTCTCTTTTATGTCCTCTTCCAACTCCCCTCTAACTTTCTAGTAGGGC
>CM053597.1:108521238-108567960 GCA_028646575.1 Pseudocheirus occidentalis | reverse complement strand
TTCTCTTATTTGGTTTTCAAAGTCCTTTCTAAGTCGATCCGTAGCTAGTAGGCATTCTTTCAGTGTCTTGGAAGCATTTGGTATGGGAGTTCTGACAGTATTGTCTTCGTCCTGCTCCATGCTTTGATACTTTTTGTCCACAAAAAAGGATTCTAGAGTTTTATTGCTGTTCTTACTTTGCTTCCTTTTCCTCATGTATGCCAGTCTATTAATTGCTTGGTTTTTTAGCTCTGTGGAACTCTGCTTCCCAGGGGGTTGTGGGGGGGGAGAAGCTCTGTCCAAAATCGCTGGGGCCTTCACAGCTGCCAGAGCTATTAGTGGGGTGCTTCAGTGCCCTCCCCAGCTTTGGCCCACTGAAAGTGCACCCCAGGACCACCACTCAAGACCACAATCCAGATCCAGGCTGCTCAATGCAAGAGCCCTATGCTATATGCAGGCCGTGGCCTCTGAAGCATCCCAGTGGAGGCCGCTGCTGCTTTTGGCTGTTCCCACTGCCACAGCCACCTCCTGCTACTTCCTTGCCCTGGGAACAGCTTGGCCCGACTGCTGTTCTTCCCCAAATTTAGCAAAATCCTCTGACTTTTCCCTTAGCCTTTTTGCTTCTGGCCTGATAAATGTGATAACTGTGCCTCCAGTGCAGCCAATCTGCTGTCCTATAGGCTTGGTTCGACCTGATTCCCTGGGGCCTGGCCGACCTGGCCAGGACTCCCAGACTGCTAAGATGAGCCCCACTTGCTGAGCTGCCTGCAGCAACAGATGTGGTTTCTGTATTTTGGAGAGTTTTTGAGCTCGAAAATTTGATTAGAGTTCCATTTTATGGGTTTTTAGGGTGGTTGTGTGGGAGCTGCAGGGCTTTGCTGCTTCTACTCCGCCATCTTGGCTCCACCACCCCCTGGAAAACTGCCCTATAGTTTTGTAAATATCAAGCATCATATAAAAGATTGTTATTCTTATACAGAAAATTTTAAATGAAATTTTATTTAAAAAGAAGAACATTCAGATGTTGGAAAGGAAAGAAATGAGGAATAGTAGCCATGAGAGAGAGGCTATGTAGTGGTATCTGAAGAGTGTAGCATTTATAGTATGAGGGACGTGGGTTCATTCAACCCCTGGCTTTGCCATTCATTACCTTTGTGATCTTGAGCAGGTCTCTTAATTTCTCTGGGCTTCTGTCTCCTCATTGGAAAAGGAGGGGTTTGGATTAGATGCCTTCTAAGATCTCTTCTAGCTCAGAATTTATACTCCTGAAAATCTTTTTTATTCCCCTGACTTGATAGGAATGTTAAATCAATAATATTTTCAGGTACCTACTATTTTCAGAGCACTGTGCTAGGTGTGGTTTGGGTCAAGAAAGTATTCCAAACTTAGTTTCTCTGTCTGAAATTCCAGCTATGGCCTTTGAGGTAACCTGTGACGTAGAAAAAGGGAGGTAGGTGGCACAGTGGAGAGAGTGCCAGACCTGGAGTCAGGAAGACCTGAGTTCAAATCCAATCTCAGATACTTCCTAGCTGTGTGACCCTGGGCAAGTCACTTAACTCTTTTTGCCTTAGTTTCTTAATTTGTAAAATGATCTGCAGATGGAAATGGCAGGCCATTCCAGTATTTTTGTCAAGAAAATCCCAAATGGGGTCATGACGAGTTAGACATGACTGAAACAACTGAACAACAACAAATCACACTGACTCTTTGATTTGTGTGATTCCTTCTGTTTCTTTCACCAGAGGGTGTAAAGAGAAAGAGAAACTAGATAGAGATTTGTGACTCCATTTGTGTAGTTCCTGAGCTAATTGTTTAAATTCTTGATCAGAAATTCAATTATAGTAACAAGAAGCAGATAAAGGGGTTCCTGGGATACTCAGTATCACTGACTCTGGAATGCATGTGATTGATGATATGGAAAGAAATCCCTCTTTATCTGTCTCTATATATCTATTGAGATATGTATGTATAGGTATAGATAATAGCTGTGATACATATCTAAAAATATTTATATATCTCTCTATATAAATACTTATACACAAATGAGAATCCGAGTAGAGTCAAGACTCCATGAAGAACCTGAAAAAACTATTAGGTAACACTGAGTTCACAGATACAAGAGGTACTTGATATTTCATCTAGAGAATATGGACTTTGATAATTCCCCAGCTCATGGGAGGAGATGTAGGAGCTGAAATGGGTTGAATTATTCTTCACAGTGATACTACATGAACAAAGTTTAATAAATTCAGTCAGGCAACACGTATATATTAAGTACTTATTATGAACCTAGCATTGTGCTAAGTGCTTGGAACATTAATACAAGTAGAATCAAGGAGCTTACATTTTACAAACATAAAAGAAAGCTGAAAATGGGGAGGGGGATCGCTTAGAGGATCAATGAAGAGCCACCATTATGGATCCAGTTTTTTAATTGGACTTAAGGGGGGGCATTCCAGTGGAAAATGACTAGAATATTGCCTTAGAAACTAGTTGTACCTTTCTAAAATGTTAATTTGGACAGAAGTTATATTAAATTGTACCAGAATGTGTAAAAAATTGAATCTTTGGAGGAAGGGGAAAAAAGTAAATATAACCTAAGATTTTAAAAAAAGAAAAATATGTGAAAATTCCTATTTTTGATACTTGAATTTGAATGTGCAAGTTAACTAGAAAATACATAATAAAATGTATAATAGACAACATATTGAATAACAAAATGAAGAGTCTATATTCTCAATCCACAGACCTGCTAAGCCTTTGTTTTAATACAGAATATATGTTTCTTATAAAGAGGGAGAAGATGAAGAAATGGGGAAATTCTCAGTAGACTATAGACAAAAATAATTCATGGGATTATAGATTTACTGCTAGAAAGAATTATATGTCATTAGTGTCAGCTCCGTTATTTTACAGATGAATAATAGAAGTCCATAGAAATTTAGATGCATGCCCAAGACTATGTAGCAGAGCTTAGACTTGAACCCAGTTGTCCACTGATTCCTGATCCACTGCCTTTTCCAGTAACTGCTGTAACTCCATGGTCTCCTACTTCATTGTTGCCTTTCCCTCCATCATATAACACTGTATCCTCTTGATGGGCTAAAATGATGATGATCACTATTGTCTTTATTTACTTTTCCCAGGCTGCTCAGGAAGTTGTAAAACAGTGCAAATTTTTCATATGCAAGTTCAGCTGTATCTGTGTCACTATTTGGTAGTCTTTTGAAAAATTTACCTTTCACCACATCTCACCAGTCAGATTGGCTAAGATGACAAAACAGGAAAATGACAAATGCTGGAGAGAATGTGGAAAAATTGGAACACTAATGCATTGTTGGTGGACTTGTGAACTTATTTAACCATTCTGGAGAGCAATCTGGAACTATGCCCAAAGGGCTATAAATAATTGTATACACTTTGACCCAGTAATACCACTTCTAAGGTTGTATCCCAAAGAGATCATGAAAGTAGGAGGAAGACGCATATGTACAAAAATATTTATTGCAGCTCTCTTTGTGGTGGCAAAAATTGGAAATTAAGGGGATGCCCATCAATTAGGGAATTGCTAAACAAGTTGTGGTACATGAATGCAATGGAGTACTATTGTGCTATAAGAAATGAGGAGCAGATGGACTTCATATTTACCTGGAGACGCTTATATGAACTGATGCTAAGTTCGAAGAGTAGAACCATTAGAAATTTGTACAAAATGACAGACACAAGCTATGTGTGACGACCAACTTTGATAAACTGGACTTTTCTCAGCAACACAAGATAATAAGACAACTCTAAAAGACTCAAGATGGAAGGATATGTCTACATTCAGAAAAAGATCTAGAAAGAACAGAGTTTAAATGCGGACTGAAGCAAGCTACATGCTCTTTCTTTTCCACGTTTAGTTTTGTTTCCTCTTTTCCTTTGTTCATTCCATCAGTTACAGCCCTTCTATACGTGGGGAGAAAATTTGAAACTCAAGAGATTGTGAAACTTAATCTTGTAAACTAAAAGTAAATAAACAAATCAATACTTTTTAAAAAAATTATCTTTTGTTGGTTCCCTAGAAAACATGTTGCTGTGGTTCCAGGAATCCTTTCTTATGAAGCCTTCTGCTCTTGCCATGAGTGTCTTCATCCTTAGCAGATTTACCTGATCTCCTGTTCTGAACACATAAAGGTTATCTGGCATAAACTCTTGCAAATTTAATTTTCTGTTATTTCAGTAAATCTCAGTTTCCTAATTTACACTCTTTAGTTTGAGGAAGATCTTAAATATAGATCTATATCTTCTCCATGATCCTTTCCCCTTCTACCCTTTCTAGAACTGAGGACCTTTCTTACTCAGTCACCCATCTCTATTTGGTTGTCTCCTTTACTCATTTCTATTCTTCTGTATTCAAGTATGTACAAGTTAACAAATTTTAGGAGACTTTCTTTTGCTATATAGAAAAATAGATTCTATTCTGTTACTCCGTTTTCACTGCAATATTTCCTGAAGTCAAGAAGCTTGTTTCTTTCTACTCTACCCAATCTTCCCTAAATTGAGTATCTACTTCTCCCGACTCTCATGGGAGGAAAAAAGGCATTGTGCCTCAGCAGATAAAGAAGTAGCCTCAGAGCTGGGGAAACCTGGGTTTAAGTCCTGCTTCTGACACATACTGGTTTTTATAACTTAAAGCAAATCACTTAAACTCACATTATTCTCTCAGGTAACTCTCTTGGATTCTAAACTTCGGAAAAGTTGCCAAATCACATAGGTAGAGGGAATTCCCTATGCAGTTACAGCATAGGTTCAGTCTCTATCCCTATCCTCAGTGAAGAAGCTTTGTGCTAGGTCACTCTTGATAGCCTTCTTAATGACCATTCCAGTAGCCTTTATTTTTTTGTTAGTTTTCATTTCTTTTGACCTTTCTGCTCTATTTTGTACTGTTGAACAGCTCTTCTCTTGAAAATTTCTCTGATCTTGACTTGCGTAACACTTGTATATCTATATCTGCCTTTCTACCCTAATCTTTCTTTGTTTTCTTCTTTGATTCTACTTTTCTTACAGCCCCTAGTGATAGCATTCCCTAATGGCTGAATCCTTGGCCCTTTGGCATTATCTCGACAGGACCTCTTTCTTAGAGTGCCATATTTTTCATGTAGTAGATATTGGTTTTAAAAATTTGCTTTGGAGAAATGCAACTTCATGATCTAAGCAAATACCTAGTGTGTGTGTGTGTGTGTGTGTGTGTGTGTGTGTGTGTAGAAATTGGAATGGAGAGAGACAGAGGGAGAGAAAGGGGAAGAGAAAGAGAGAGAAGAGGAGGATGAATTAATTTCAAAATGAGAGGAGTGTACTACACATGGAACTGTCCTAAAGGAAGTTACAATTTAGCAGTGTTTTTTTGTTTTTTCTTTTATGAATCAGTGGTCTTCTCAGTGTGAATATCCCCTTCACTAGTACAGATTGTGGCTTGTCTGCACCTTCTCATGCTATGTCTGATTGTCCCTGTCTTTAATCCTAGGGGATCATCTAGATCAGGGGTGGGGAACTTGTGGCCTGGAAGCCACATTTAGTTTTCTGAAGTTTGGATTCAGTCAGAGGGCTGCCCTGGAGGACCTAAAGGGCCACATGTGGTCTCAAAGCCACAGGTTCTGCACTCCAGTCTAGATAGATGCTGGATCTTCTTGTTCTTTTAATATGTGGGCCTGGAGTCCGGAAGATCTGTATTCAAATCCAGCCTCAGATGCTCATGTAACCCTAGCAAGTCACTTAACCTTTGTGTATCTCAGTTTCCTCATTTGTAGAATGGGTATAATAATAGTATCTACATCCCAGGGTTGTTATAAGAATCAAATGAGCTGATAACTGTGAAGCCCTTAGCACAATGTCTGGAAGATAGTAGGTGCTATATAAATGTTATCTATCATTGTTGCTATTAGTGTATCGTTCAAGCTGTCCATTTTTGTCCGTGCTATGTCATTGACCCATCATCTTTCCCATCCCATTTGCTCTTGAGGATTTCTCTTATACCACTTCTTGGGTTCAAGTGATTATTGATAATTTGATTTGGCTTCCTCACAAACACTATACATTTTAATATTGATTTTTGGGTCAAAGCAGTTATAAGTCTTGTAAGATAATAGTGTTGCTAGGTCTGCAACTGTATCACGCGACCAAAAGAATATTTATGACAAGAAGATGTACTTTGGCATCAGGGAGCAGCTTGGGAATCTTTGGAAGTATTAGGCCACTTCCTAAATCTGACACTGTCCAGGTTCCCTTCTTTTCAGTTCCATTTGTAGCTCTTTGTTGAAACTTAAGAATTATGAACACTCCACAATTGGCAGGATATCTTTAATTGTAATTATCTAGGAAATTTATATTCCACGTATCATCTTTAGGATAATCTAAATGATTCATATTTCAGGGTTTTACTCTGCAGTATCTCAAGTTTCACGTTGCCTTCTGGTTTTTGTAGTTTTGCTTGGCTAATTTTCTATTTAGTGCCAGGTGCTTGATCTGAGGGTTTGTCTGACTGATTACATGAACAAGTCAAGTCCCTTCCAGCTCACTTTCTATGAATCTATGGAAATAATGTCATAAGAGAATCGGTTGAGAGAACTTGGTATATTTATCTTGGGGAAAGAAAGACTTGAGTGGGGGACATAATAACTATCTCCAAATATTTGAATCTCAACCATTTGGAAAGGGAACTCAACTAATGATGAAATCTTACATTTTACGTAGCATTTTCTAGCTTATAAAATATTTGAATATACACAGTTTCATTTGAACTTTGTAATTTTGAGAGTTGGGTGGAACAGAAATCATTATCCCTATTTTATAGTTGAAGAAATTGTGACTTAGATGAAATCACACTGGATTTGCAGTCAGAAACAGTCATGTATTGAATCCCTTATTTAATCTTAGGTTGGATTCCTAGAGGTATAATGCTGTAGATTAAGTGGTTAATAATTTTCCTGTATACTTCCTCCTACATATCCATTTTGGACAAATAGATAGACATTTCTATTTGTTTTACTCTAGTTCAGATCCTCTTCATCTCTTACCTGAACTACAATAATTTTCTAGTTTATCTCCATTCTTCTGTGTTAATCTTTCCTCTCTCCAACCTGTTCTAAGCCCTTTGCTAGATTTATTATCATAATGCACAGTTTTAATATTTTCTCTGTAAAAATGAAAACAGAAATGTTCAAGTAAGTGATCATTTCCTACAAAAGAGAATCCAAATTCTTTAGGCTGGTATTCAAGACTTCTCTAATGGAAGGCTAGGGGTTCTCAATCCCCAGTCAAATTAATGTAATCACTGAAGGTACAGATATCTCAATTGAATCAATTAATCAACAAATAAAGTCAACTAGATATCAAGGACTTTTTCTCTAACCTTATAATAGTGTGTGGACAATCCCTTAGTCAATTTGAAGTCAATTAGGACTTTTAGTCATTGGATGAAACATGGATGACACTGCATATGAAAAAAAAATCCGGTCATTTGGTTGAGCAGAATAAAAAAAGTATGGCAGTCCATTGAGGGAAATGTCTTCAACTAACATGGTCCCTTGTAATACAAAAGAATGCTGTCTATTGTTTTAGGAAAGGACTTCTAGTAACCAAGAATTGTGAGTTTTGACAATACTTTTGACAATATCGACTCTATGTGGTAACCTCACTACCTTTGTACTTTATGTCTGCGCTCACTCTCCCCATGGAGAGGATGTATTTGTGGAAGAATGTACACTAGACTTCTGGGCAAAATGTTTTGTACCAACTATACCATCTTAGCAAAGATGTTTGCCAAAAGTTAATTAAATGTGGCTACTGATTTTTAATGGGAATTATCCTGGTGGCGTTAATGGGTGACTATATTATAAACGCAGCCTCCCAAGGGCCTTAGAACACTGAGAGATTAGTAATCATCCATTTCTTGGGTTCTCTAAATTCTGAATGTTAAATACAGTTTGGGGGAAATGACATGTGAAAGGGGTATTAAAATATAATATAGTGAAGTAGATGCTATTGCTTGTGAAGATGCTTGTGAAGTAGATACTATTATTATCTTCATTTTAGAAGTGATGAAAATGAGTCTGAGAGTGATTTAGTCAGGGTCACCTATGAAGGAAATAAGCATTTATTTATCTTTTACTCTATGCCAAGAATTTTGCTAAGAGGTTATAAATATTTTCTCATTTGATCTTAAGTTCAGTTCTGGGAAGTTGGGACAGTTATTATCCCCATTATTATCCCCATTCTACAGAAACTAAATATGAGACTGCCTTGCTAGATGTCACAAGGCTAGTAAGTGTCAGAGGCTGTATTTGAACTTGGATCTTTCTGATTCCAGGCCCAGTGCTGTATCCATTGCACAGCCTAATTGCCTAAGTAAGTGTCTGAGGCAGGGTTTGAAACCAGGTCTTCCTGAAGCCAAGGACTTTATCCATTGCATCACCTGTTGCCCACTGTATGTGGCAACTTATGTGTGAAAATGAAAGAGCTGGTAGAGTTGGTTTCACTGTATGCCCAATAGCAACAAGACATATCATTTAATGAAGCCTTCAGTATTTTCACATCATACTCCCAACAATGAACATAAGCCAGAAAAGGCATGGAGATCATTATTTCTTATGTACCCACATCTGTTGCACAGTATGTAGAAGCAGAGGATTCTGTGATGAGTTTGGCAAGATCTAGTCAGCATAAACTGTATTATGAAGGTTGGCACAAGAGAGGATGGTGGAAAATGTGGTGGAAAATTTGGTTTGAGATCGAGAAATGAAAGAGCCCAAAGATTAGTAGACTGCTATCGCCTGTGTGTCATGAGTGTACCCTTTAAAAAAGAAACATTTTAGCCTTTGGATGAACATTGAACACATGGAATTGGTAATATCACATAGAGGACATTAATGCTTACTAATGAATAAGCCATTTCACAACTCAGCTGTCTAAGAGCATACCATTGACACAAGTCCAAATCAGATTTTTAAATTTTAAATCCAAATTAGATTTTTAAAAGGATAAATATGAGAAGATGATACAGGGCTCAGTTGCTGAAGCTCGACTCTGACTTTTTAAATTAAGTAAGCAGTACACTAAAAAAATGGGAAATGGATAAAGTTAAAGACATTGACTAATATTAAAAATCATTCTGGAGAAATTTAAGTGATTTTTTTTTGTGTGTTCATTGGCAGTTGCCAAAGAGACTAGAAAGTACCTTAGTTAGCAATCATTTGATGACCTTGCCAAACAGTGAGAAGTCAACCAAGAACAACATTATCTAGGAGGTAAGCATATTTATAAAACATCATGGCAGAAGGTGATCAAAATAATAAATGTGGTTGTACTGAAAAACCAAAGGAAAACAGGAAAGAGAAAAAAATAAGCTAGTTTGATTTGAGATGCAACTAAGCCAGATCATTCCAAGAATATAACTAGAAGGACACCAAATAGATTTGAAACGGAAGAGCAGATTTGCCAGCCTTTACTTTTTTTTTCTGTTTTGCATAATTGCTATTTTTCAATCAGCAGTGACAGTGTAACAGTTACTTTTGGACTGTCACTTAAAAAGAAATCAGAAAGAACTTCTACATGGACAATTCCAAGGCATACCAGGTGTACAGGAAATTGGTACTGAGGGTAAAAGTTTAAAAGTCATCAAAAGATTGATAATCAAAACATATTACATGAGGGGGGAATACAAAAAATCCTGGGAGAATAAAATGTCGCTGATGGTATTGTTAAAGAAAAAACCAAGAAGTCATCATCAACTAAAAAGTCACATGTCTATTTTCTCATGTTTATGTGATCTTTATAAGAATGGTCTACTCAAGTATTGAGCATGTCTATGGTGAAGTTATGAAACTGGCACAGGCAAGGCTTTGGTGGTCAGTTTTCTACAGGAGAACACATCTTTACAGTTATTTAATTTACTAAAAGATACAGAGAAATTTCTGATTTTACTCTATATTTTATTGATTACAAAACAAAATTGTGACTCAGAGTAAGCCACATTCTTAAAAACTTTCATCTTCCAAAGTATGTATATTTGTTAAGGTCGTACCAAATTCCATAATGGATGCAACTACAGATCTAATTTTATTCAGTGATTATATGATTATCAATATTAAATTAACCATAAAACGTGGAAACATGCTTACTGAAGATGTCCTACACTGTTAGAGATGATGTCCCATGCAGAGCCCCAGTGGGAGAGGGATGGATTCTGTGTAGATGGTGAATACCTCCAGATGTTCTCATTTGAGAATGATAGGACCATGTATTTTAAAGTATAAGTAATTTTAAAATATGTTATGGAGGTTTTTCACATAAACTTGAAATAAAAGCAATCTATTAAGTGTATTGTCTTCCAAATATATTTTTATCATGAAAGTAACCTTGCAGCTGGTTGAGTTGCATTTTTTAAAAGAAAGAATGTCTCTTGCAGTTCAATTCCATGAATTTCTTCATACTTAAAGAAAAAAAATCAACCTAATTCATATATTTGTATCTGTTTTAGGAGTATGAAATTATGTTCTTTAGTTTTAGAAATGATTTACAGTATCAGTGGTACCTCAAAAAGTTAATAGAATTTCATAATTTCATTTTCATTTGGATGTATGAATAGAATATATTTTCCTAGTTCATCGTTACTAGATTTACAGTCTTAGTATCTACTCTCTTCTTGGCCACTGGGATTTTTGCTACCAGCAATAAAAGATAACCTTCATGTTGTACTGTACTGTATAGATATTGTAAATTTCTGGTCTTGCTTTCCATTGATCTGGATTGCCATGTGGGAATCATATTCAGCTGATCTTTATTTCCTGAGTCAGAAATTCTGTTTTACCCATCTTTGGGGCTTTCAGCAGCTATTCTCAGTGGGCTGTCAGGTATTGCACATGAAAGTGAAGGTTCAAAGGCATATAAAAAAGGTTCAGGGCTGAAATGTTTACACTGCATTTTAAAAAAATTTTACAAACATTTTCTAAGCTTGGAGGTTCAGGATGAAAGCTTAGTAGATCCACCTTTTTATATGCTATGGTATAGGGAACATTTCACATACACATGACTTTGTAGGAGTAGCATGGTATCCATCAGTTGTAAACTTGATGCAATGATGGCTTTTTTGTGTCTTTTTTTGCCAGTAAGAAGAATTAACAGTGTTGTAATCAGTTTTTCTAAGTTTATTGATATTTTTGCCAGAGGTTTATATCCCTGTTCTTTTTGTTTTGTTTTGCAGATGACAACTAGTATTGAGTGGTGAAGCCTATCTCAGAATCAAAATATATACAGATTTTAATTGCCAAATAGTGAAATGTCAGCTGAGGTTTCATAATAAAGAAGAACTGTCATTTTCAATGCTTTTTGTTTGGGTCAGCTGCCACAAATTATACAGTAATAAAATCTCTTGATATTTTATCTAAATTATAGTTATAGTGCCAAAAAAAGGATAGGCCAATGTTCAAACTTTCAGTATTTTAAAATGCTTGTTTCATTTCAAAAGCACTCTCATTGTGTTACTGAATATTGTTGAGATTGCTGATAGACCAGTAACCTATTTGAATTTAGGCCAACTTCAAATATCCACCCACAGATCATTAAAATATCTAAATATATGATTGAATGGAAGCTTAAATATATCATGGACTACTTTGCCACTTCTCTTGTATTATATGTACAAACAATATTCACTATGTAACATAGAAATTTTCTTAAAGTCTTATGTTTATCCTTATGTCTAGAAATGTTTGTAAAATGGAAAAAAATAAAACAAAAAGTAACCAGTGTAAAATAAGCATTTCAACTTCCTATCATATACAGACTTTTTTTATTAAACAGATTCTTGACAGAAAGAAAACAAACCCTAATAGAACTCATGTTCCTCTGAAGTTTAGAAACATTCAGCAACTCTTTGAGAAGACAAAGTCTTTATTATGGTGTTGTTTCAGAATTTAGAAATGTGAGACTAATATACTTGGTGGATGATTTATAAAAATATTATTAATTTTAATTTCCTTTTACTTGTCTTCCTTTCCATCCTTATTTCAAGTGTACTTTGTCTCTTCTTTTCCTACAAAATATGTCTTATTAAAACACATTCTTCAGCCCCAACCAGAGTAATAATTTAAAGATATCTTGGGCTTTTGAAAGCAAGTAAATTTTCACGAAACCGTATAGTTGAAATTGCATTCTGTATTGTTTTATAATCTTGAATGCTATATTTTAAAATAGTATTTAACAGCATTAAATAGATCTGATTTTCAATGGTATCAAGCTGCTCTCTGAAAAAAATATCCTAACACCTGTCATTTAATACTCATATTTTTCTTGTGATGTGTGCCACAAAATTATGGGCCACCACAATCTTCAAATAATCAAAATTGCAAGTGAACCACAGGGCAACAGGTTTGCAGCCTACTACTAGGTTTAAGTAGGTTGTAGCATATCAGCAATGATGGTCTGCTCATACAAGAAGTAGAGAAAAGAGTAAAGGAGAGTTTACTAGTCATGCAGAGAGTACAAGGGCTAGTTGATTGACAGCCCCAAAATTGCACAATTCACCACATCATGTTGAAGTACTTATAGAAAAGTCGCTAGAACACATTGAGTTGCCTCTGTGGAGAATTTTAGATGTGATCAGAGAAGAGCTCCACAGCATGATAAGGGATGGTTGGGTTACCCTCTGTATCATTGAGCAGAGTGTGTTCTCAGTGAGATCACAAATTCGTTGGAGCATTCAGGTGAAAATGATTGTGACATTTATGAATGTACTCACATGCATGTATCTGCCAAAATCCAAATTTGAAAAATGGTACCTCATAATCAATTTATAGAGGGAAAATGATATAGTGTGGTACAAATGTATAGTTTTCCACTCAATCCCCAATTTTGCTTCAAGATCTAACCTCTTTATTTTGGAGTGATTAGGGCTTGGTACTTTTTGAGCTCCCTTTTAGTATTGTATAGTTATCAGGTTGGTGAGAAAAAAATGAGAGAAATGACTATAGTCATATTCTGTTGATGCTAAAAGTAAGTCATTCGTTCTTCCTAAAGAGATTGAATTAGGTTAAAATTCAAAAGGAATTGTTTTGTAGTTTCTACCACTTACAATGCCAAGCGTTGGCAAATTAATGACCAGAAGATAATCCTATGGTTATTAGCCTGGAGCTAATCCCTGTTTCTACATGTGTAGTTTCTCCCCCTTCAGAAGTGGTGAGGTATGCATTGGCATAATGTTCTGCCTATAATTCAGAGCCAAAAAGGAGCTGAGAAGAATGGGAGCAAACACACATTTATTAAGTGCCTACTGTTTGCCAGTTACCTTAAAATATGGCCATCATTTTGTTCTCAAAACAATTCTTTAAGATGGATACAATTATTATCCTTAGAGGTTAAGTGACTTGCCAGAGTCCACAGGTAGTAAAGGATCTGACTGGTTTTGAAGTAAGGTCTTTTGACTCTAGGCCCAACTCTCTGTCCACTGTATAACTCCTAAATTCTACCTCAAAAAGTGCCAGAGAGTCTTTGGTGATGTAGCAATTACTGAGGAACATGGACATTAGATTTGTGATGATGGGAGCCATCTTACATTAGGTAGACTGAAACCTTCCATGGTTATTTGATATTTCTCTAGGCTATGGAATTAATACAGAACTTGAGATCTAAGAATAGGACCAAGACTCGAACTCCTTTCTAGGTACTCTGAGCCAGTGATAGTGGTTTCTTTGCTGTTCTTTGATCAAGACATGACTCTAGATTCCAGGCATTTTCATTGACTGGAATACTCTCCTCCTCATCTCTGCCTCCTAGCTTCCTTCATGTTGCAGCTGATACCCCATCTTCAGGGAAACTTTTATACTCCTTCTTGATTCTAGTGCCTTTCCTCTATTGGTTATTTCTAATTTATGTGTGTGATATGATACATACATATGCACACATGACTTATTTGTATACAGTTTGTAGTTTCCCTCATTAACCTGTGAGCTCTTCAAGATCAGGGACTGCCTTTTGCCTTTCTTTGTATTCCCAGCATGTAGCATGGTGCCTAGCACATTGTTGGCTTTTAACAGATGTTTATTGACTATCATTGTCTGAGATGCCTTTTATGGGGCAGGGGGAGCCTAAGGTTTTTAATCTACAGTTGGAGTTTTAAAAAACTTTATCATGCATCTTCTGGATGAAAAATTGGCTGAAATTCATTTACACATTCCATCTAGATGATGGAAATGAGCAGTTTTCCTGTTTTTTTAGAGGAGTAAAGGTAAAGAAAGAAGTGGGGTTTAGGATTCCTTAAATGGGGGGGAAGTTCATAAAAGGGAGGACAAACTTAATAGATTGGACCTATCTGCCTATATTTGCAAAGCTAGTGTGACAGGAACAATAGAGTGTTAAATTCAGTGATACTTTATATAATGTTGGATCTCTGTGATTCTATACCACTTTCTTATGTGAATGTGAGTGTATAGTTTTGCTTATTAGAGTTTTATGACTCCAAGTGCTGTCCTTCCTTACTCTGAAGAATGCAAATAAATTAATAATTGCTTGTTCCAAAAGTTTATGCACATGCACACATATAACATATAGCTCTATTAATAAGTATAACCTTTATCCTCAGTAACAGGTCTTAGAGTATTTTAAGTTTATCCTGCTTCTCCCATTACCACATTGAATACTAGTTAGGATTTAAAGGATAGAACTCCTGGGGAAAAAAAAAACGTAAGCACTTCCATGAGACTTTTCATGACACGTGACTGATTATTGGTACATAGCCCATAAATAATTATTGTCTCTTTTTTTCTCTCACTGCTAAAATCAGCAATGAAGGGTCTTCCCCTTTGCCTAATAATTACTTAATAGCGACTATGTCTGTCTCTGTCCAAATTGGCTCATGGTACTTCACATTAGCAATAAGTCACATCTACTTGTTAGTGAACCTTGAGTAAATTGGGAAACATTCCACTCTTATGTTCTTGTTCACATCTCTCAGAAGTCCCAGAACATAAATCTGGAAGGATAGGAAGCAAATTATGCTCCATACCATTCACCATCTTGGACCCTTGAAAAGAAAGGGAGCATCTCTAAGACACATCTCAGAAGAGATTTTTCGTATATAAAAAAGGAAAGTGGAGAATCATGTTTGGAGCTCCACCACAATCTGTGGCACTGCTATGCCATCATCCCCATCTGGACCTACATTTGGAGGCCTGAAGCATCCCACACCTGTCTCCAGCCAGCTGTAAGGAATATTCTTTATACAGTTTTCCTTTGGATATCCTTAGTATGTCATTTTCCTTTTTGCCTACTTACTGTGGACACTTGGGTTATCACATAATCACTCATTAGGAGAGACACTTGCCACCAAATGAAAGAATTGGACTAGGCAGGAGAAACGGATCATATCGACTTCTCCTTTTTAAAGTCAAGCTCAGGGAGCCCTCATTCCAGTTACTGTAGTCAGTGCCCTAATTCACTATGGCGTTGTTTGAAAGATTTACATAGAGACAATCTCTGAGCTCTTGAGAGTGTATTGTTTAAACTTTCAACTAGAGAGGAACAAATAGAATCTTTGTAGTATATGTAGGATTGACCTGTGATCTATGAGCACTTAATACACTTTGCCTTTATTACCAGGATATTTACAAATTCAGGCATTTACCAAATATCTACAGTATGCAAATCACTTTGGGGGGGTGGTTACCAATTATCACTACACTGTTGGATTTGAAAAGACTTAATATATTTGTAGGGAAATTTATGATCTCCCCTCACAGCATACCCACAGTACTGTAGATCACAACCTATTCATGTTTATCACAGAGGTTTTGCCCCACATACTGGGGGGTTTTCATCATTTTTTCTTAACCAACATGTAATTACATGCTGTCCTGAATTATTTAAAAGTTTTTTTTATATGTCACAGTGTCCACAGTTTCCACAATTATATTGTAACATCTTGAGGGACTGTGACTAAGTCTTGTGTTTCTTTTTTATTCCTTACACTGAATAGCATATAACACTAAATAAATATCTGTTAATTTTTAAAGTGTTTTAATTTCTTAGCCAGTTTTTTTCTTTTTGTACAGCCCTAAAAAATAATTTTAAAAAATCTTACCTAAATGCTTTTGATTTAAAGAAAATATAGGAACATTTCACAGAATCATGAATTTAGAAGTTGGAAGGGACTTCAGCACCCATCTATTCTATCCCATACCTAAAAGGTATCCCTACTATTACATACATGAGAATTGGTAAGCTAGCTTGCTGTAAGGATGGAAGGACCTACTACCTCTCCAGAAAACCCATTCTCCTTCTGAACAAGTTCTCGTTCTTCTGAAGTTTTTCCTGACCTCAAGCCTAAATTTGTTTTTTTGCACCTTGAACTCATTTCTAGGTTCTATATTGCATAGAACACCAGGTTCTATATTGTAGGACCAAATAGAACACATCCCTCTTTGACAATGACAGCCCCTCAAATAGTTGAAGATTGCTGTCATGAGCCCCTGAAATCTTATGTTCTTCAGGCCAATTATGCCTATTTCTTTTAGCCATTTTATATGTGTAGATGAAATAGACTCAAGGACCTTCATGATTCTGGTTTGTTTCTGTCTAAAAGAACCCCCAAATCCCCAGTGTCTGGGCTGCCTTCCCTGTGTCCTAGCTTCCTCATCCACAAATCTCATTTGAAACTCGACCTTCTACAAGAAGTGGTGCTTGGTTTCCTTCAGTACTAGTGCCTTCTTCCCCCTGAGATTACCTGCAGTCTACCTTGCACTCATTTATTTATGTAGTTGTTTAATACATGGTGTTTTCCCATTGAGAACATCTGCTTCTTGAGGACAGAGACTGTTTTTGCATTTCTTTTTAAAGTACCTACATAGATCACTGCCTTAACACATTCTAAATATTGAACAAATTGTATTGCTACTTTGGTTTGGCTTGAGTTTTATTGTATATTATTTACTGAAAGAATTTCCTGATAATAAAAAATTGACTCAGTTATGTCAGTTAACTATTTCTAAGGCTATTTCCAGGGCTATATTATTTCATACCTACCCTTGTTTACTGTTGTGTAGTGGTGACCTTAGGCTCCTGAAAGTACCAGCTGACTGCAAGCTCTGTTAGATCTTAGTAAGTCAGAATATCTTCAGGCATGGGCTAGTTGAGAGTCTAAGTTTAAGGTCTAGCCTAGCCAGAATCACAGGAGGCTTATCATTAAATTGGCTTCAGAGTAGTGATTTTTTTTTCTTTTTAGCCACAGCAATTATCAAAGACATTTGCTAAGTGGCTTACCTTCCATGTAGTTAGAAAGTATCATTTTGTACACAAGGTTTTAATAGCCTTACCTTTTTCTCAGCAGAAGTGGGTTTTTTTTGTTTGTTTCTTTTATTGTTTTAAAAAAGGAATTACTGGTGGAATGGGGGCAGAGGATGTGGGGGGAGGAGTTCTGGTTCATTGATATAGATAGACCATAGGCTTTTCTAGCAAGAAGGAATTTAGAGATCAGTTTGCTGTCATTTTATTACCAGAAAACAAAGTTATAGTTGTCTTAAATAGCACACATTCTTGCTATGAGGGGAATTAGCAAAATCAAAATCCCAATTTTTATAAATTACATTTTTCTCATCTTTGGTTTTTAATTTTTCTTTTAGCATTTAGTATATAAAGTAGTTGGTTTTGTCTATTATGCAGTACAGAAGAAAGCAATTGTGTATCCATGTGCTAAAGAAATTTATCAGCATTTGAGGAAACAATGAGTTCTGGGTGGGTTTTTCTTTCCTGTTTTTTTCTCTCCCTGGAAAATCAAACTTCTGTTGAATTTTATTTCCATTTTTTAAAAAGAAACATTGGCATTGTTATACTAGATCATTACAAGCTTTACTTTCTACTGCATTTTATCATAATGCACTCTGAGTATAAATAAACTCTGGTATGCTAAACCTAATAGCAATTAAACTGGAAATGTTTGTGTTTCATCACTGTGAACTTCGCAGAAATGTTTCCATGACAACCTCCATGCTAGTTAAGACAACCAGAGGTGATCAACAGTTTATATATTTTTTTCTCTTGTAAGAATGGAATTTGTGTTGACAGTTTTGGCCTTTAATGGCACTTTTGTACTGTGTGAAAGTATTTGTTTACCAGATCATACACTGTTAACTGTCAGTCTGAGATAGAGTGATTGCTTCTGATAAAAGGCTGCATTGCATTTTAGGGTCTCTGAAGCTCCTGCACTTTAATTATCCACATCAGTCCAGAAATGTCCATTTGCTTCAGTACACTACAAATTACCTTTTATTAGGATCAAAGAATTACACTGAGTTAATTTTATTTTTTCTTCTTAATTTTATTTGACCACCTGAAAATTGAGGTTCATTATACTGTAACTTTGCAGCTTAATGAATTCATAATCCCCCTTGTCCGAACATATACATCCTTTACCAGCCTGGCACAGGGCAGACCGAGCATTATATGTGCTTACAGAGCAGCAGTAATAGTCACTTCACTTTGCTTCATTCATGTCCCTATGCACCTCGGAAAATATCATACTGCTAGGCGGCCATACTGCAGTGGATACCACTAAAAAGTAGGCGAAGGGATGGAGTGGTAGTTTGCAATGTCAGACAGTGGCTGTCAGGACTACAGTGAAAGGAAGGGCTCAGAATCATGCAGTCACATAATTCTGGCATTGGAGAGGACTTTAGAGATCTTCTTAGGGAGGCAAATCCTTCCATTTTTATAGAGAAGTTGAAATCCCTGGGGGCTTAAACTGAGCTTTTCTCACCAGTGTTCTTTCTACCACAGAGTGCTTCCATTCCAGCCGAATCCAAAAGCACTTAACTTATTAAATTCAAGGCACTAAATTACGTGCTCAGGATACATTAGACAAAAGGAAAAAATGCTCCTTGTCCTCAAGGATCTTAGTTTCTCCTGGAGTTGGAGGGAATACAGTATGTTAATATAAAAGAGGAGGAAAAAAACTGACATGCAAAGGAGATTAGTAAAGCTGTTCTCTGTAAGATGGAACATGAATCAAGCCGTAAAGAAAATGAGAAATTCTGGAAGAGGGAGAGGAATAGAGAAGGGAAGGGGAAATAGGAGCTTAGAGTGGAAAGCAAGAGGGTCATCTTACTTTTCTCAGTTTTCTCTGTAGACCCTTGGAGATGGGATTAAAAGCCACACCTAGCTTGGGAATCCTGGTGTGAGAAGTCTGTTCTGTATTAAAAGGGACCAAAGTATATTGTTCTTCCTTAGAGTTTGGGGAGTAGTAATAATATAGTAGTAATGATATAATAGTAGTATTTAAAACTTAAGTGTAACTTTTGTTTTCTGGTGATAAAATGATAGCAAACTCATCTCTAATATAATAATAATAGTAATAATAATAATATAATGCAGCTAGGGGAAAAGATATATACTATACCTTTTCTCTTGGTCTCCACTGGCTATCCAAAGCTCTCTCTAAAGATTGCTTAATATAGCTGCCACACCTTACGGTTTTAACCACAACACATTGCTATGTGACTATTTAACTTCTTGGGTTTGGTTTCTTTTTCTGTAAAGTGGAGAAGCATTAGATGACTTTTAATTCTTTCAGTCCGGTCTGACTCTTAGTGACCCCATTTGGGATTTTCTTGGCAGAGATACTGGAGTGCTTTGCCATTTCCTTCTCCAGATCATTTTACAGATGAGGAAACTGAGGCAAACAGGGTTATCTGATTTGTGCAAGGTCACACAACTAGGAAGTGTCCGATGTTGTTTTTGAACTCCTCTTGGGACAGCCGTGCGTCTCAGTGAAGAGAGCGCCAGACTCGGAGTCAGGAAGACCTAAGTTTAAAAAACAGCCTCACACACTTACTAGCCACCCATCTTTCCAGATTGATGTTAAATAATTGCCTTTTACGTCCCAGCAAGACTGACCCTTGTGCTGTGTCCTGTATATGGTATGTTATCTCTTGCCTTGGTACCTTGCATACCTTTAATTTGATACTTAGAATGTTCTTTGCCTGGAGAACATTTGCCTTTTAAAACTTCTAGCTCTCATTAAAGCTCAACTCTTATCTATTTTAGGGTCTTACTGATTCCCTCAGTTTTTAGTACTTTTTGATATTGCTGTCATCTGTGAAATGGGGGTAGGGGGAAATAACAGCACTACCTGTCAGGGTTACATGAGGATCAGACAAGATACCTGTTGCAAAACACTTGGTGAGGTGCCTGGCACACAGTAGGCACTGTAAAACTGGGAGCTGTTATTACATATATTTTGGTTTTGTTCACCTGGGGGCATGTTGTTTATTCCAGTAGAATAAAAACTTTTTGAGGTGAGGTACTGTGTTCACTTTTTTGTTTTATGTCCAAGTGCCTGGCATGCATAGTGAATTCTCAACAAATGCTTGTTGAATTCAATCATTCATATTGCCACTGTAATGTTCATACTAATAGTACTACTAGTTATTAGTACTATATCATGGTTTCCCTGGGCCAACCTATGCACCTAATCATCATTTATGACACCTCTTTGTCCTTTTTCCTCTGCTAGCACCTCTTGGACACTAAGTGATTGGCTAGTGCAGTTATCCATACATTTTTGATCATGTACCCCACTAGTAAAAAATGCTTGCCCCTATTACATATATCATGTGGTTAGGAAGTGGGTGTATAATTTGAAAGGAGTACCGCGCCCAGGTTAGGAAGCTCCCCTTTTTTATGTTGGTTGGCCCATTCTCTACAATTGATTGTCCTAGAAAGTTGCCTGGGGCAGTAAGAGATTGTGACCTGGGAGTAAATATCAAAGGCAGATCTTGAACTCTGCCTGCCTTTTTAGTTCCAGACCTTCTTTCTAACTATCTTACCAAGCTGCCTTTATGTGAAAAGATTTTATAATATTCTACACTACAGCATTTTATGTTTGTTGCTGTACTAATATATTAATTATAAGATATACAAAAATTATGTGATAAAGATGAGATAATTAATATATATATTTTTATTAACAGGAAAAACCTTTTTTGTTAGTAACAGTAATATTTCAGCGAGAGCAGTGTGATTGAATGTGCTTCATTGTTTTAAAAGATCATAACACTTTTTGGTTCATCCATTGAAATGTCTGCTTCAAAGTTCATTATATTTTGATATGTTAACAGCTGTCAAATAAAAAGAAATTTCACAGATAAATGTACACACATATGGAAGAAATATATGTATTTTGGGTCATACTTAGAAAATCATGGTACTAATTTTCTAATGCCATCCAACAATGCTAGTTTGTCATTGAAATTCAGCTTTTAAATTTCCCTTTCTATTGGCGTCAGTCTGTTGAGTTTGCAAATTATTTAGACTGTCTTTTTGTTTGTTTGTTTTTTACCTTTTTAGAAAATGGATTCAAAGCTCACTGAAACACTTAGTTTGGAATATTTTTAAACAGGTTAGAAAATTCTGTTTCCAAGTTTTTATTTTGAGTGTGTATGTATAAGAGCTCTTATAAATTAGGTGGCTCAGTGTTATAGTTTTGGGGGGGTCAGGCTGTATAGGTTTCACCTATACCCTTCCTCAACAGGCTTCGGGTGTCCCGGCTCCTGGCTTCCGCTTTCTCCGGGAGAAACAGCTGCACAGAAAACTTAAGACACAGGGCTTGCTTCTTGCTACTTTCTCTTAGGCTTGGCGTGGGTGGAACTCCCTCTCATTCTCTAAGCTTGGCTTGGGACTGGAACTCTTCTTCAGAACACAACACTTGCTTCTAGCTCTCTAAGCTTGGCGTGGCTGGACTTCCTTCTGCTTCCGGGTAGCCTGTATTTAAGTCCTTTCTCCAGGGCTGCTTAGGGCCCCTCCCCTGGCCTTGCCCTCACCACAGCGAGCCAATTGTGCATCACCCCCGAAGGCAGAGAGATAATCCTGCTTATGGCAAACAGGTGTAACCTTAGCATTCTGGCCCGAGGTGATCAAGTGCCTGTTAGTTGAGGACCCTTCAACCCATTACCAACAAGAGCCCCAACAGCTCAGTAGATAGAGGGCTGGGCATGGATTCAGGAACAAATCTAACCTCAGATACTTAACTAGCTGTGTGACACTTACTAGGGCCCATCTCTTCTCCTCTGTCTGCCTCAGATTTTTCCACTAGAGAATGGAGATAATGGTAACACCTTCTCACCGGAGTTGTTGTTGAGAATCAAATGCAGTATTTGCAAGGTACTTAGCATAGTGGTTGGCATATAGGTGCTGTGTGTGTGTGTGTGTATAATGTATATATGTGTATATATGTATATATATATATATATATATATATATAAATGCTAGTTTCATCATTATGATTAGTGATAATCTCAACAGTAGAAGATATTTCACATCTTGATAGTTCTTAAATTTTTTTAAATGTGACTTATCGTAGTTGTTTAGAATTTAGATCATTAAAGTTTTTACCTTGCCTTGTGGATGATGAAGAGCTTGTGTTCAGAGTAAGAGAAGGGCTAGCTCTGCCCTTTTCTTGTTTGCATGTGTTTTATTGGCATTATTTTCAAATTCTGTTTTCTTTACCAGGACCTTTTTAAGCCACTAGTCCATTTTGTGAAGTTTAGTTAGTTAAAACTAGATAATATAATCTGTAAATCTAATTGGAAACCTGTAAACTGTAGTTTACATTACAATAACCTAAAAGAGATTTAATGAGTTGAGGGCACCCCTTTTAGCTCCTCTGCCTTCTGGAAATACTACTATTGCCACAGGGTGCTTCTCATTCCATGACATGTGACTGTTTGATGTACTGACTGAGTCATGGTACTGGGGTCAGCCCATATATTAAGTGCTAATAAAGGTTAATTTCTTTTTTTTAATGACAATTTAAGTATATTTTAGAAGAATGTGAATATATTTTCCACTTTTTTCTTTCCACACCTCAATTGGTCATCTTGTACCCCCTGAAAACCTTGTTGCATCCAGAATAGACCTCCTTGGTTTGTGCTTGATCTAATTCATCCTCACTCCATCTATCCCAAGGCCATTTCTGTTTCTATTGTGTATACTCCAGATGTGAAGATTCCACTATTTTTGATGAAGAAAATCGTTACAGAAATATTCCTGGTTCTAAAAGTTATTGATGACCAAAAAAGAGGAATAAAATAAGCTTATGTAAATGGTCTTTGCCTTTCTTATTATATTGCAATTTAAATACCACACCTTGGAGACCATTGGTCCAACCTTTAGCATTAGTGCCTGACACATAGTAGGTGCTTACTGAATGTTTACTGATTGGTTGATTGAAAGGAAATATAATGGTGCAAATAACTTTTTGCAATATTGTAAGCAATTGACCTATACTGCAGTGCTTTAGTGTTGACCACCTGTAAATGATGAGCATTTGTTAGTTACATATTGCCTGTCTCTAACAATGCTTATGGGCAGTACTAGTCCATTCCAACAAGTAATTATCAAATGTCTGCTATATATATGAGACACTTTTACAAACTTGGGGGTTGGGGATGAGAACAAGGACAAAATAAAAACCAATTTTTAATTCAGTTAATGTTTCCAATAGGTCCTTGTTGAATGGGAGCAGAGAACTGAGACCATTTTGATTTTTTTTCTTATCTTGATAACTACACCATTCAGAAAGTTTCCGTACATTCCTTTACCAAGCTGATTTTCTACATGATCTATTCTAGACTATAATAGCAAATTCCAAATGCTGAGATAGAGTAATTTTTAATCTTCATTTGCTTTGATAAATTAATATTAGCTCTTAAATAAAAGTGGTTGAGATTTCTAGTTGGTTAACTCTGAAATAACCTATTTAAAATAATAATAATATTGATCAAGTAGAAAGTCTAAAGTTAGTTATTCAGTTATATGTACTAATGTATGACTTTTTATCTCAGTGTAAAGAGCATGTTAATGGGACTCATAAAAACGGGGAAACTGTCTGAAAGGCAAAAGAGAACTTACTTGTGATTATTGAAAAAAATAAGGAAATTGGAGATATGGTGAAGGGTTCTGCTTTGCTATTATTAATTCAAGGACAATAACTTAAGATCCTCAGGTACATCTTATTAAATGTTGGATAATTATTAGGTTTTTTTTATTTATCCCATTTGCCAGTATCACCAACACATGTATAACACCCTCATGTGATTCTCTTGTTTATCTAAAATATGGTTTGAGGTTATCACCTTTTCTTCATGTGCCTTTTTTTGGCTTTGATGTAAAATAAATAACAAAAGGATAAGTTGTCTCATAAGCTTGTCCTATGGAGTAAAATTTCTCCATTTGTTAATCAGCAAATAATAAAAGATGGGACTATATTTATAACTATTTTCCTCATCATTGAGAGTGGAACCTCCGTATTTGAACCTTACAAAATGGAAATAGAAATTGTATTGCGGAAAATGAAATGAAGCTGGATGTACCAAGGAGTTCTATGTTGAATACAAGAGAATTTTCACCTTAATGAAGAGTTATTTCATAAATTATCTCAGAGAGAGAAGAATACCAAATGGGCAAAAAACCCACAGGTAATTTATATCAAGTATGACTGAGAACATACTGGATGTATGTCACCTTTTATCTTCTTCTTAAATTTTAATGACACTGATCTACACACATATGGATGGTGTCCTTGATGAAAATACGAGAAGGGAACAGCCATTCTATTGCTAATGATTGACTATATCAGACTACATTTTTTTAGTCATATAACCAACTGAAAAGCACAGGTAGGTCATCTCTTCCTTGTTTATTGTTTGAGTACCAGAAAGGCTATTTATATTGCCAAATTAAATACCTTGGGCTGCGTTCTTCTCTATACAGTCTTTGGATTGGCTTCTTTCTGTTGTAGAAAAGGATGTTTGAAATTTTTATGGTCTAGACTGACCAAGGAATAATTATGCCTAATCTGAAAAGTTTTAACTCCCTGCTTCTCATTGTAACCCAATGCTTTTAACCTGTTAAAATCTTTTGAAATTAACGTTGAAACATTTTTTAAAAGTAAAGACCAAAAGGAGAAAATTCCATCGAGATGTATAAGAATAAAGCAAAGGTGCTATTTGCTGTTCTGTCTGTGTTTTGAGGTCTGGTGTTGATTTTTTACTTTGTTAGTATAGACAGGTAGAATTTTGGAATCTCTGTGCTTTCTGCCCAGATTTCTTTCACACTTCAGTTATGTAAAAGTACAAACCATAGGGCAGAAGAACATATTTTCAATGTGTAGAGATGAAAAACACATTAAGTAAAATTATATGTCATTGAGTGATAGCAGCTCATTAGTATATAAATTCATTTGAGGTTTAAAATGAAAAAGTGTAATAGCCTGAGTAGTTTAAGAAATTTTGCTACATTAGATTACCCATTCAAAGCTCTGATTTGTAGATATTAACTCTGTGTGATCTTGGGAATGTTTAGCTTTCTCTTTATGTCTAGTTTCTCATTTGCACAATGGTAACAGTGCTTACTTTTGTCCATTTGTTTTTGAAGAAATCAAATACTGTAGTGATTATGAAGCACTTTTCTCATGTATAGGAAATTTTGTCTATATGTTAGCATGTTTTGTTTCAGTTGTGTTTGACTGTGACCCCCTTTTAGGGTTTTCTTAGCAAAGACACAGGAGTGGTTTGCCTTCTCCAGCTCGTTTGACATTGGGAGTTGAGTCATTCTGCATGTTGCTACTGCTGCTACATCCTCTCAAATCCCTTATTTAGGGTATAATTCACTAGATTTGGAATCATAACATCTGGTTCAAGTCCTTTTGTACTGCCTGTATGACCTTAGACAAGTCATTTAATGCCTCAGGATTTTAGTTTGCATACTAAAACTGAAATTGTTTAAGTATAATTCTTAGTACTTAAAATCTTACTCTCTTTTTTGTGTGTCTTAGTGTCTTCTCTACTCATTTGTAAGAAAAAATTTTGTCAGTTAGCATTCTTGCAGTCTGATATTTAACCTTCAAGATTTACTAGCTTAAACTAATTAATTCATACATGACTTCAGCATCAGCATTTCTCAGTTTTATTGGAGTTTTGCTCATGTTAGTTTCTTTTTTTTCTTTTTTTTTGTGGGGGATGGACAGCTGTGTTATATAGTACAGTCCATAAAATAGAGCTACTTATGTTTTTATTTTAAAAGTTAGTTTTTAGTTTTTTGGTAGTTTGAAAGATTATAAATTCTTCTCCTTTCCAAAAACCACAATAGACTTTTGAGGGTCTAGTTTCCCTTCTCTAGAAAAGGGACCTTCAATTTCCTTCCAAGAACTAAGGGGCCATTCAGATAAAAGAATCTATGCTAGCCATCAGATCAGCCTTCAATTTAAAAGTAACACCAGAAATAACAGCAAAATCAAACGTACTGTAATGAATTATTCATGTAGGCTAATTTGGCTATATCTTTATTACTACAGTAGAGGCTAGAGACTATTATCTTTAACTAGACACTATTTTCCAACATAATAACATCAACAATAATGAGCTAGCATTATTCTTTTGTGAATTGGAGGTACTGTGATTCCTTAAAGATGGTGCTGGGCTTCAGCTTAAAAAAAAAAGTTAAAAAAAAAAACAACATATACACAAAAACTAGGAGTAAAAATGTCTGTTGAAAATGCTGAGGAACCTGTTCACTGTGTGGAATTTTAAAAACTCTTCATTTTGATAGAAGAGTTGCTTGATTAAATGTGAGTTCTTTGAGTCTGTTCTCCTACAATGGCTCTTTGTTGTTTTGTTCTTCAGATTAACAATAACAAAACCCTCAAATAAATTTACCTGTTTATTTTTTTTCAGTGCTTCTTATACATTTCCCTGTTTATTATGACAGTATCTCTGCCTTAGGAAGGTGGCATTTAGAATTGAATAGATTATTTACAGGTAAGGAAATAGAGCTTTTTGTATAGAGGTAGCTGGCTCTCTGTAAGCAATGCTGTAGAAATCCCTGACTAATGCAGAGTAAAGACAATGAAGCCAAAAATAAAGTCTTCAAGTAATATTATTCTAGTTTTGAAACATTTGGTTACTATCATTTAGTTGTTTAAAGTCTCAGGAGAGAGGCTTTTGGACATATGTAGCAGGTATGAAAAAAGTAAACATGCTTTGTTGGCATTTTAAAATTATACAAAGAAGACAGAAATTTCAATAAACATCTATTTATGAATTCTGCAGAAGCTCCAACTTTGTTCAAGTATTTATTATTTTGTTGGTATTATACATATCATCATTAGCCATTTAAGAGTACTGTCTGTGTATGGAGAATTTAAAAGGATATCTAAAATGCATGTGACTTTGCTAGTACAGTTTGTTGATGTAACTACTGAAATGGAACAAGAGTGTCCTTGAAAGGAAGATCTTCTCACTGAAGATGTTTATTTTTTCAGTAAAGAAAGAGTAAGTGAACCTCTCCAAAATGGTTTACTTGGGCATTTAGAATTTAAACTTTGTGACCCTCTAGCTAAAGGGCACATAGCAAACCTGAGGAGGTAGATTGAGAAAGGGGCAATGAGAGAGAGAGAAAGAGGGAGAGACGGAGAGAGGGAGAGAGAGAGAAACACTTTCCTCACAACAATCCTTTGTGGTAGGTAAAAATTTATGTCTTACTTTATTAGAAATCATCTGGTTTAGAGGTTTTCAATCATTGTGTCATGGACCCTTTGATTATCTAGTGAAGACTCTGGACCTCTGGACCCCTCCCTTCTCACAAATGAATCTAACTGTTTTGAAATACATTTATCAAAATAGGAACCAAAAAAAGTTCATGGTTAAGAACCAACCCCTCGTTTTGTCCTACTTTCTTACTTTATAAATAAGGAAGCTCAAGCTCAGAGAGGTTGAGCCTTGAGTATTGCATAAGATAACGTAGATAGCAGAGTCCAAATTATGAACAGAGATCATCTCCTTCCCAATCAAGTTCTCTTCAGTGTCCTGTGGCCTCCCCAAATTGAGCATAACAGAGATGAGAAAACTTGTGGATGGTTAAAAACTAGTTATCATCAGAGGTTGGATTTGAATGCAGATCTTTTGCCTCTCATTACAGTCCTTCTATACCAAAGTTTTGAGCCTCACATTTTTGTGGGACCTGGCCAAGAAGCATTGGCTGCCATTACCACGAAGGAGGAAGGAAAGTTTGAGACTATATATACATATTGACACTTGTATATATTGCTGTTGTTTAGCGTTTCCGTTCCAATTTGTAAAGGTATGAGCGCTCTTTGTTTATCTTTCTTCATAATAGCCTTTTGAGGTATGTTGATTTTGTAATCTTGCAATAAATGTTACGAAAACTGAGACAGGGGAGATGAAGCAACTTGTTCAAGGTTGTACAGCAAGTTACTGGTTGAAGTGCCAGCAGCATGTGTTTAAGCTTCCAGTCTTTTCTGGGCTTTTTCCAAGTGGAAGTAGCATTGTAATAAAATGACCAGGTTTGGTTGCTGCACATTTTTTTCCCCTTCAGCTTCCCAGAGCCTGGCTGAAAAAATGAGCTGACTTTTATTATTTTTTTATTAAGATTATTTTTATATTTACATAATCGCAACCCAAGTAGAGGTGATGCTAATAGGCAGAGACAAACATCTGCCAGAGGAAAATATGTGCTCTGTCAATTGAGGTGATCCATTTGCCCTTGGCTTGGGTCCTTAGGGCGCTTCAAGATCCACAGTGTCTTGATTCCCACATAGTGAGTATGCCTAGTATAGCTTCTTGCCATTTATATTTGGAAAAGAAGGACATTGCTAAAGTAATCTATTCCTTTGTAAACTTTAGTTGAATTAATGAAATGTAACCTATTTTCAGTATTTACCCTCAGCAGCAGTCTATTGGCTGGAGCACATCCTGAACAAACTAGGCTGACACAAATCACACACAAAAGCAGCTGAAAGTTTTGCCCAATTTGTCTTTCAGGAGGCAGCATTCTACAGTTTAAAAAAAAACATGATTGGCTTTAGGGTTAGGAGAACTGGGTTTGAACCTTGGTTTTGCCCATTCTTTGCTGTGTATAATTGGTTCCATTACTAGTCACTCTGGCAATTAGTTTCTTCGTCTGTGAGATCAGAATGATACTTCTACTGTTACCTTACAAGATTGTGAAAGAAAGACTGCTCTGTAAACAATGGCTAGTGCTATTTATACATACATAGCCTTTACTTATTTAGTGCTTTCTAAAGACTTCTCTAGCAAGAAAAGGAAGATTTTAAAAAGAAAACAAAAAAAAAACAACTAATTTTGCACACCCTTTCAAGCTAAGTCCTGGAGTTGGGTGGGGACTGCCAGAGTAGAACTTCCTTAAATTAACTCAGTTGAATGTTGCTATTGACAACTTGCACCAGATAAGTTCACCTTCCCTGTACTGTAATGTGTGTGCATGTGGGCGTGCACAGTCATTTCTCTCATATGACAACCCAAAGTCACTTCATGGCTCGAGTATCAGAAACTGGAACTATAAATTATTTGATTATTCAAATTTATTAAGTTTACTATGCACATCCTTCTGAGGCAGTCCTTTATTACGGTGCTGGATTAGCCTCTCTAGACTCAAATTGTACCAGCTGATATTTTAGTAATATTGCTAGAATTTTGTCATTGCAGAAATAATAAAAACACCAACAAACTGTCTAAATGTTAAGTTTCCAGTTTGTAGCTTAGAGGAAAAAAATGTGACTCTTAGAACTTTTAAGGTTTGTGTATGAGTTTTCTTTACGTCTAGTTTTCTTAGTATTCTAATGCACTCTAAAAGGTATTTTTTATTTGATTAAAGTGGCAAATGACAGAGTGAACACAAATGAATATCTTTAATAATGTTTAAAGAGTATTATTTAAAATAGAAAATATGGAAAAGGAATGAAATATTTTTGTGGTGTTTTATTATTTACTTCATTTATAGTGGGCTAAAAGAACTCTAAAAAAAAACCCACTGACTTCTGTTGTAATCGTTTGGTCTTATTTTAAGGTCTTATTAAACATTTGGTCTTATATATGGATATTGTTATGTAGATTATATACATATATGTGTTAATATACATGTTTAGTAGGTCAATGTGGTAATATCCATATATATATATATATGTATATATTGAAATATAGTGGGGTGGCTAGGTGGCGCAGTGAGTAAGGCACCGGTGCTGAAGTCAGGAGGACCTGAGTTCAAATCCGGCCTCAGGCACTTAACACAAAAACTAGCCGTGTGACCTTGGGCAAGTCACTTAACCCCAATTGCCCTCCAAAAAGCAAAAAAAAAAAAAAAGAGAAATATAGTAATAGGAATCACCTATTTAATGACAAAATAATGATAAGCAAAGTAGTCAGCAATGTTGATTAGGAATAAAATATAACTGAAACATTGTCATGAGGATAGAAAATTTGTCTGGAAAAAATTTTTAAAAGGTTGTAGTCTTTGAATCCTATCATAAAAGAGATAAAATTTCTTAGGAGCAAGAGCACTGTTTTTTTAACTTGCATTTCTATTAATGGTATTATTTACATATTTTAACAGATTAATGTTTTAAAATAATATGAATAATCTCCCTTTTTTGTTTGTTGGCTTATTACAGTAATCTTTCATGGATGAGATATTGAGGACACCTGGGTTTTAGTTTTGAATTATCCCTAAGGAAGTTGAACTTAACTATCCCCTTTCCTCAGTTTCCTTGTCATTTGATGGAGATGAGACAATTGATCTCTAATTGCTATTCCAGCTCTTAAGTTTTGTGATTTATTTCATCTTGTTGGACAGCTGCATGCTTTGTCCAAGTGAATTTTTCATTTAATTTGTTTGCTTATTTAAGTAGAAAAACTTTAAAGCATTTGAAATATCTTTCTAAAATGCATTAAACTGCCCTTACTCCTTAGAGGATGTTAAACATAATTTAACCTTTTCTTGAGGACTCAGTCTGGCCAAAAATACTACTTATTCTGCATTGACGCCCTTAGGGACCATTGAGGTATTGTGTATACTGTTTAACCTTACCCTAAAAAGGCCACATCCTGCCAGGCTGTCATAGTTCTTCAGTCTTTTTCCTGTGATATCAACTGTCACTTCTCCCGGTTGTCAGTGCCCTGTTTCCAATCTTCTACATTGTTTTGTACCTTATTTTCTGGGTGGCTCCAAAACTCTGAAGTGAACAAAGGCTATAGGTGTTCTGCCAGCTGCTTTTTTCTGTTCAGAGATCTCTTTTATCTCTAAATTCAGGTTTTCTTCTAGATGGTTGACATTGCCATACATTTGACCTCTAGAGAAGTAGGGTATTGTGTTAAAGCTTTACATTTTTCTTCCTCCCTTGTCTTATGTAGTCAGACCATCAGCACATAATCACTGAGTATCCATTGTGTGTCCAGTGCTATACAGACCTTGAATACTGTAGCAAAAATTTAGTTGACATTTGATAGACACAATTACAATCAATTAAATTCAGCAAACACATACTGAGTGCCTACTATGCTTCTTTGTGCAATGCACTATGCTAGGCTCTGGATTTAAGCAGACAGATAAAACACAATTACTGTTAAATGAACTTCATATCCAAGGCAGAGGAGGTGGAGTGGGGAGGGGAAATAAATACATAGGTAAATATATAAGTGAGCATATGTCTGAGAGTGCTATTAGATGATTAGTCATATTAACTGAGAAAATAACCTCCTGAATATTCCCCCTTCCTTTGCCTTTCATAACATTGCTGTCTCCTGGTTCTCCTTGTACTGGGTCTACTTTGCTGATTCATTGTCCTTATTTTTTACCCCCTCCATTAGTCAACACCTGGCAATGTTGTCTGTCTGTACTATCTCTTTGAGTAATCTTATCAACTTGCATGGATTCACTTATTGCTTCTGTGCCCATGACTCCCAAATTTTTATGTCCATGCTTCATTGTTTCCCCTGAACTCTAGTCCCATATCAATAATACCTATTGGATCTCTTTTCTTCAAAGTCCCAGTGGCATCTTAAACTTAAACATGTCTAGAACTGAACTTATTATCTTTCTTTCTAAATTGGAGCCTCTGAGCTTCCCCATTTCTCATGACAACAATAATTCATATTTTATAACAGGCTTGTATTTTAAGGCTGGTAAAACACGTTGATCACAACTACCCTATGAGGTGTAGGCATTGCAGATGTGTTTATTTCTTTTTTGCATGTGATAAGTCTGAGGCTCTGAAAGGCTGCATGACTTCCCTAATGTTACACAGCTTGTAAATGCCAGGGTGAGATTCAAACCCAGGTGTCTGTTGACTCTATGTGCAGTGTGCTTTACTCTTCACCACTCTGCCATCCTGTGGGTTTGACCCTCAGAGTTATCTTTAACTCTTCCATCTTCCTTGTTCTCCATGTCTGTTGCTTTTGTCTCCATAATATCTATGAATTTTGGTCTCTTTCTTATCCTCACTGTGACTGCCCTTCCTAGGTTAGACTTTTGTTACTTTCTTGCCTGGGTTATTGTAGTCATCCCCTGAGCAGTGTCTGTTGCTCGTCTCTCTCCCACTCCAGTCCATATTACACCCAGTTCATAAAATGAACTTTGTATTGCAGGTGTCTGACCATGTAATTCTCATCCTCAGAAACCTTTAGTGTTACTCTGTTGACCACATGAGCTTTCCCAGCCCCATTTAATGCCCCCCTCCTCCTTCAGACTGCTTAAAAGAAAATGAATAAAGTCCTCAAATAATGTTCTCCACTACCAGGAAACCAGGGTCTGGCCAGACTCTCCACCATCTCTTCTGCTGCTGCTGCTTTCTCTCCACCTGAAATAACCATCCATTGGACCTGGGATTTTACTTGCAAGGACCATCTCATTTCTCAGTATCAAGAAATATGGAAAGTTACTATCTGAATTCCAAGAAAACCTTTGCATAATTGGTTGGTGGTATTAAAAAACAGTGAAAATGGTTATCTTAATTTAGTAAGCATAGCCAATAAACAGTAAGCATTTTTCAATTTAAATCTTTCTACCTTTATGAATGTTCTTTTTAACCATTAAAACCAAGTATTGAAATAAAAAAAAAAACTTTGGGAGATGCCTGGCTTTAAAGTTTGGAAAGAAAATAAGGGAACTACATAGATATACATACATGGGGGAACCCTTTTTTTTTTGAAAATTAATTAATTTTCTTGTTTACATCACTCATTTCCACCAGATTTTAAGTTACAGTTTTTCTCCCCATCTTTCCCTTACCCACCACCCCAAAATAGAAATCCCATTGTATAGCCCCTCCCCTAATCTGCTCTCTTCTATGTCCTCCCCCATCACCCCTCTGGCTTTCCAGTAGGGCAGGATGGGTCTCCCTACCCCAGTGCCCATATATCTTAATTCCCAGTTGCATGTAGATAATAATAATATATATATGCATATATATCTTTAATATTTGATTATAGAACTTTAAATTCTAGACTCTTTCCCTTCTTCCCTTGTCACCCACTCCCACTGGTAGGACAAGCAATTCAATACAGGCTGTACATGTGTAATTACACAGAACATCTCCACAGTGGACATTTGTGAGAGACCAATTATATGTCCCTCCTTCCTATCCTGCCCCCGCCTTGTTCTATTCACTACCCTGTCCCTGTCCCTTTACAGAATTGTGTACTTCCAGCAGCCCTTCCCCCCACCCTGCCCTCCCCTCCATCATCCTACCCCTCATCCCTATCCCCCCTACTTTCCTGTATGGAAAGGAGATTGCCCATTTCTTTTTTTTCCCCCTGGTTTCTGGAGGGCAATTGTGGTTTTGCCCAAAGTCACACAGCTAGTAAGGGTGTCAAGTGTCTGAGGCCCGATTTGAACTCAGATCCCCCTGACTCCAGGACCAATGCTCTATTCACTGTGCCACCTAGCTGGCCCATGGGAGAACCCTTAAGAATAAATTGTCAGAGAAATCATTGAAGGAAAATAGAGATGCATTTAAGAATTAAAATGTTCAGTGTTCTTCAGGATTATCAAAAATTGTTATGTTGTATATAACTTTGATTAGTAAAAACAACCTTTTTGGTGGTATATAACTGAGAAGTACCCCCTGTTGAAGAGGCTTTTTTGTAAATGGGGTTTATCGGCATCCAGATTTCCTGGTCTAGGTTATAATGCCTTGTTAAAGGAATGGGGTCTCTTCATTATTCAATGCTATATGGAAAGGCAGTACTTGTGTCTTAATTTCTTTTAACCTCACAGGGTAGGGCTGAGTCCTAAGTCTGCAAGACAATGAGAAGAGCCTTGGAAGAGGATAGGTCCCAGCCTTTGTGGTTCTGTAAAACCCAGCTGTTAACACTCATTGTGAGGATATTATTTAGGCTTATAGTTATTGGTTTTTTATTGCTGAGTTTTCATCCATTTTTATGGTTGTGTTATTTTTCCAGGATTTTTTTAGCATTTAAAATTATGATTTGAGTTCTACACATTTAATATAATGTACCTTTGATTAAGTCCCAATAAGACAAAAATTGTGGAAATGCAATTGATAAGTCAAGATAGAGTATTATTTTTATCAATGAAGAAGATATTCCTAATGATAAACTTCTTTTTAATAAATTTTATCAACAAAGGTAGAAATAGTATAGGAGGAATGGAGATAAATTTCAGTATATGAGCTAAAGTGGATTATGTTCCAGAAATAGCCTTTCTAGCCTTATCTTCCCCATCTTAAATCAACCCTACACTCTAGCCAAACTAGAGTACTTATGAAACTCAATTCAGCTGTCTTTTCTTGTGTACAAGGCATTGGGCTAAATTCTGAGCATACGGTGACAACAGCATGACATTCCTGCACCCCAAATGTTTACATCTACTGGGTAGGGGACTCCCATGAACACACGTAATTATTACAATGAAAACCGAGGAAAAGAGAGAGTGTTAATGGTTGGGGGAGGTGGGATGGTCATTAGAGGAGATGTGGAGAAATTGTATCCCATGCATGGGAGATATTTGAGTGAAGTCATGGAGGCAGGAGATAATGCCAAATTTGGAGAAAAGCAAGTAAATCTGGTCTTGCTGAAATGTAGAGTTGGTGCAGGGGTTTCATGCCACACCCTCAACCTGAGACTTGTGTCTCCCATTTAGATCAGAGAGAGATTTAGAGCTGAAAGATACAGTAGAGGTCTTGGATTCCAATCTCTTAATATGTGAAATGTGTGGAAACTGTGAGACAAGAGAGGTTAGGTGACTTGCCAGCTAGTGTCTGTGGTGGGATTTTGACCATGGTTTTCCCCACTCCAAGTCCAGTGCCCTTTCTTTGACTCCACACTGTACAAGTTGAAGTTGTACCTAGAAATAAAGCTTTAATTTTAATGGTACCTATCACCAGATAGAGAAGTGATTTATTGCTCCCTGAACTCCTGCAGCACTTTTTCTTACTCTCATACAACACTTAATCATATTGTGATAACTTTTGAGTGGATGTCTTATTTTTTCTACTAGATTGTTCGTAACTCACCTGAACTCATTTGTCAGTGATTAACAACTCCCCACTCAGTCCTACTCTCCCCTCTCCCCATTCCAGTGATGCTGAACTCTGGGCCATTATTATTCCATCTGTATTCTCTGCTCCCTTATTCCCATTCCCTTAAACTCCCCCTACCTCATATGTCTCCCTTTGAAGCTACCTACCTCTTCCATTGAAAATAAGTGAGAACCTGGGGATAATAGAAATGTTGATATGCTGGAGAAGATGGGATGGAAGTATGTGACTTGTGCATATAGAGAGGTTTACCTTATAGAGAGCCAGTTATTGGCATGTATAGAGGAGAAGGTCTGTCTCATCATGTGAGATGGGGGTGAAGGCAGAGAATATGGCAGAAGGCATCTGGGGGATGTGAGTTAAAGAGAAGGAGAAGAAGGAGAGAGGAGGAAGCTGTCTGGGAATGGCTTCAGGTTTGTTTTTTTAGTGAAAAAAAACCAAAGTTCTCAGCTGAGTGGGGGGAGGTAGAACTTTGGAAGGTTTGAGGAGGATGAAAATGTTTGAAAGAGCTGCTGCGGTGAGTGTGATAGTGAATCAGTGAAGGAAGTATAAAAGAATTGTCTTGTAGTGGTGAGGGCCCAATTGAGTTTATGTGAAATAAATAAATTTTCGGGAGATCCGGTCAGCACAGTGTCTTAATTTCCTTCAGCTTTGGTTGGTAGCATGTGTGTAAAGAATAAAGGCAGTGGATAGTGGGTGAAATCCAGGACTGAGATTTATTTGTTAGGGTCAGATGACTGATAGGATAAAGGATCCAAGAAAAGAGGTGTTGCAGTGGTTCACATAGGGGCCAAGATGGAGAAGGGTGGAGAGTGTAATTATTGCAAAGGTGCAAAGCCTGCGGAGGAACTAAGTGGCTGAGGGATTGGAAGTCCTGGTGACGACTAAAGCAGTGGGATAGTCAAGGATATGTTGTTTAAGCTTACCAAGGAAAAATGGCTAGCTAGTGGCCTTTTGACTTTTCAATTTAATAGTCCTTTTTCCTCTTCTTCCTCAAATGATATCATATGTATATTTTTTTCAATGTTGTATCTTGATGCTGCCCCTAAAGAAAATGTAAGGTCCTTGAAGGTGATGACATTTTCCCATTTTGTCTGTGTATTTCCAGGGCCTACATGTTAATAGGGTATTTAATAAATGCTGGTTTAATTAATTTTTCTGTTACCCTGTTACCCTGGTCCATCTCTTCTTCATCATTGTCACACCTGGACTATTACAACAGCTTTTTCATTGGTCACCATGACTCAAGTCTCTCCCCACTTCCAGTCTATTCTCCATTCTGCTGTCAAAGTGACCTTCCTAACTCTCACATCTAATTATTTCACCATGCTGACTCATAAACTCCTTTAGCTCTCTGTCACCTCCAGGAGTAAATATAAAGTCCTTGACTTTTAAAGCCCTTTGTAACCTGACCCTTTCTTATCTATACAATTACCTTCCCTCCATGTACTCTGATCCAGTGACATTGGCTTTCTTCTTGTCTTTGCATGCAACACTGCATCTGTACCTTTGTGTTGGTTGTTCCGTATGCCTGGAATACTCACTTGCCTCATTATTTCTCTGGCTTCCTTCACTCCTCATCTCAGATTTTTTACCTTTTACAAGGAGGCTTCACTGGTTCTATTCCTACCCCCCCACCCTTCTGTGTGAAATTTCCTCCCATCTACGTGGAATATATCTTGTATGTGTGTAGTTGGGTGCATATTGACTCCACCATTAAGACGTGAGCTCCTTGTGAGTGGGGACCATGTTTTTGACTTTTTGTCCCAATTGTTTAGGATAGTGCCTGGCTCATAGTAAACTCTTTTAAATGCTTGTTGATTGACTAGTTATGATATGGCAAAACAACTTTTCTCTGAAAGTCTGTAACCCTGGTCAGGTAAAACTTTCATTTTCAGTAACATATGACCTTTGCTTTGTGGTCTAACGTGACAGTGTTATGGTTCTTGCCAGGTTATCAGTTATCCTTTAGTGTTTCATTTCATTTAATTAATTCTTAATTAATTAAATTAATTTCTCCTTTAAGAGAATAGGACTAGGTTACAGTGGCCCTCACAGAACACTTGATTTGGTGTAAAGCCTTCATTCCTTCTGGTTCAGAGGACTCCAGCATCTTAGCTTAAGTGTGGAGTCTTTTGTGAAAGTTGCATTACTTCAAAGGTCTTTGGAAATAAACAGTTCTGTTGTGTCAGTTGTGTATGACTCTTCATGACCACATTTGGGGTTTTCTTGCCAAAGATACTGGAGTGATTTGCCTTTTCCTTCTTTAGCTCATTTTACAGATGAGGAAACTGAAGCAAACAGAGTTAGGTGACTTACCCAGGATCAAACAGTCAGTAAGTGTCTGAGGTCACATTTGAACTCAGGATGATGAGTCTTCCAGACTGTAGAGCTGACACTCCACTGTGCCACATAGCTGCCCTTAACAGGAAGCCACTTGAAATAGACATTCAGAGTTGGTTTCAGATCGATTTCACTTGAGCCTGTTTTGATCAGGTCTCCCCCTCCAGTTTCTCAGTGCCTGTAACAGAGCATGTGTGCATTTCCTGCTCAGTTTATGGTTGCTCAGACCTGATAAATATCTGCTACTTTATAACCAGGGCCAGAACTGTGGGCTTCCTCGGGTTTGTCAGGACAATCCAGCAACTTCAGGGATGGAAAATGAAGTTCCTTCAAATGAATTGTAAACAAATTACCAGTTCCCCTTAGAGCGAAATTCAGACCAGTTTGACAGACTCTACTCTCTGTTCCTGAGACTTCATATCTTTCCTGCCTTTGCCAGGCCCCTTACATGCCATCTCCCATGGAAAGCATTTCCTGCTTCCCTTAGCTACTAGTCTTTCTCTTCCCCTCTGTAACTGTTTGTGTGTTATCTCTGCATGCCATCTCCTAGTAAACTATAAGCTCCTTGAAGACAGAGACATTTTTTGTTTTATTTTTGTGTTCCCAAGGCCTAACAAAGTGATTTCCAAATAGTAGGAGCATATTAAATGTTTGTTTGGATTGAATTGAACAAATAGCAATAAAAGTGAAGACTTTGGAGCTAAAGTGGAGGCATTTTATAATATGAAATAAGTGAAATAAATTATGAAATACATATGAAATAACTCCTTCTGTATTTTTCCATTGCCCTCGTCTCCCCCAAAGAAGTAAATAGTCTAAATAAAATAACTGGCACATTATTTGGCCCTCAGATCTATACTGAGATATGGTTGGTTTAAGTCTAGTTATTTTTAGTCTGTGGCATAAACTGTATAAACTCGAGACTCTGTGGTTGATTTTGTGCCCTTCTTTTCCCTTTATCCATCTGAAATGGCTTAGGAAGCTAGGTATAGTTTGCTGAAACAGTCCTTGTGGCATTGCCATATGCTGTTGTTTACTTGACTTTAAAAGCACTTGTAATTAAGTGTATGAAATTTAGGTGATGTTTGCTGTTTGAATACCTACAATTTTAAAGATAGAAGAGACTTAGGAAGTCATCTAACTGACATGTTCCCTAAATCATGAGCCTTGTCTACAACATTCCCAGGAGTCACTTAAAGGTTTTCACCAAAGGGAAGCTCATGATCATCCCTCCCCGCACCTCTTCCCACCACCATCACCTAGCAGTGCTTTCTGTTTTTGGATAGCACTAGTTGACTGGAATTATTTTATGTTCAGTTGACACCTTCTTTCCTGGACCTTCCACCTGTTGGTTCTGATTCTGCCCTTGAGAGCCAGTCATAAAAATGAGAACTATCTTTAGTCCTCTGCACAGTTTTAAATTGTAGGAAACCTAGAGATTTAAAAGCCTTTGATCTTCATTGGCAGGTCAAGCGTCATTTTTGAAAAAAATAATCTCCCAGTTGTTACTTGAGCTTTGGTTAAGTCACGGGGACTTAAAAAAATACTCATGACAGATATCAGGAACAAGTTGAAGTCTAATGTAGTATTATGTGTAATGGGAGCTTATACAGAGCATCAAAATTACTTATTTAAACTACTTTTTCTATTTCCTTTTTTATCCATTTCTTTACTGAAGTTACTGTCTTGCCTATTAACTTTTAAAGAGTTTAAAATATTTTTTGTTTGTATGCAGATAATTATTGGCCAGTAATGGCAATGTTGTACTATGAAGTTGCATCATATACTTATTTAACTTCTAAATAATAGAAAAAGGAGAGAGAAAATAACATTTAACAGGATGAACAATTTTACTTTGCCCTTCCATTAATAAACATATATGGCTTGAAATGAACTTGAAAATGGGCCTGATTCTGTCTTCTCTTCTGGACCTCTACAAGAAGGGGAAGGCCAACAGTAGGTTACAGATGCATCCCCCCCCCCCTTTCCCAATCACAGTTTATTTTAGGAAGTTATGGATCTGGTTTGCTGATTTCGCTTACCTAACATATGCCAACATTCCAAAGGTTGCACCTTGTAAGCCTACTGGGGAGAGGATAATTTTGACTCTTTGTGATTTTAAATATAATAGACTTGCTTTTAGAACTCAGATTTCCTTGTAAAATGGTATTCCACTAAACTGCAAGTACTTGATCAAGAAGTTAAGGGCCTGTTATGTGCAAAGTCTGTCATCACTCAACATTATCTGTAATTCTTAAGAGATGTGTATACTTATTTATTTATTTATTTATTTATTTATTTTGGAGGAGGGAAGGCAGGGGAGTTTGGGTTAAGTGATTTGCCCAAGGTCACACAGCTAGTAAGTGTTAAGTGTATTAGGCTGGATTTGAACTCAAGTCCTCCTGACTCCAGGGTCTGTGGTGCTCTATTCACTAAGTCACCTAGCTGCCCTGAGATATGTATATTTAAACAATACGAAAGTATCACAGCCTACCGTTAAGTTGGGAAAAGAGTGAAAATCATTGAAGTTTAATGTTAACAAGGTTGTAGAAAAACAGATACATTGTTACACTACCTCCAAAGCTGTTACTTGTTGCAGTCTTTTTGGAAAGTAGTCTGGCAATATCTAATAGGAATTACAAAACTATTCATACCCTTTCACTTATTGATCACGGTGTTATTAAAAGAAAAAAGAGAGTGTTCTGTGTATTAAAAAATTCACTTTGTATTGCAAAAGAAAAACCCAACAACCCCGGAAAGAACCCCAATGTGCAGTGGTTGGTTAAGCAAATGTCAAAATAAAGATTTCTTATTGCGGTATAAGTAACAGAAACGAAGCATACAAAGAAATAGGCAAAAACTTAGGTCATGTGATACAGAATGAAACCAAAATCAAAACACTATACACATTAAATGTTGACACTCAAAGAAATGTGACCAACAATATATCAACAAAGAAGCATTAAACAAAAGGCAAAGTCGTGATTTGTTTGTGGAAATGAAGGGATTTGTGATGACTTTGGAGGACCTGATTGCCATCAAAAATTATATGTGGACCTGGACTGAGACAAAAATGTAACTTATGCAAGGAAATGGCAGAAATTATACAGTAGATCATTTATGACTAAAATTTTTGCATCTTCCAAATTCCTAAATGACCTGGTAGGTAGAATTATGCACCAGAAGATTACTATCTTTAAGAGACTGATAGATGGCAAGTTCTTATATTACTAATGTCTCTGTCTCAAGATACCCTAGGGAAACCAATCAATAAACTATTCTGATCTGTACCATTAATCACATACTGAACTGTTGCTATCATTCACCTAATGCTGATACAGAAACTTCTTTTTTCTAATAGACATTGCCATGTCATATAATCATAATCTTCAAGTTACATGTAAGCTAGAACCTTCAAAATTTAGAGAACATTTAGAGATCAGAATCATGATGTAAGTATTATTCCTGTTGTCTTTGCTACTTTGGTTTTTGGGGGTTTTCAGTGAGACAGTAGAGGATGAGCTTACTCACTCTTACTCACCCTTTGAGGTTTTATTGAGACAGCAGAGGGTGAGTTTTATTCAACTACAAAAAGTAGTTGCTTTATCTCCATATTAGTCCATTGAACACTAAATATAAAGGAATTATTCATTGTCAGTAGGTCGTATGGCATAGAGAACTGAACTTGAAATCAGTAAGACCTGAGTTCCATTCCTGCTTCTGACATAAAATGACTGAGTGACACTAGGCAAACCTTTTTGTCCTCTTAGTATTTTAGGCGACTTTCTAAGACTACAAATTGCAAATAGAATACTGACCTGAATTGATCATTTCCTCACTGGGAAGTTCCTTGTAGTCATGATATTACTAGGCTAGTCCCTATTCTTAATTTTAAAAGGAGGAGAGAGATGAGAGTGGAATGAATAACAGCAATAAAAATAACAGAAAAATATCTGGGAAAAAAAACCCCATTACACAGGGGAGAAAAACCCAGGGATTAGATGGGGATATGGAAGCAAACCAGTTGTTTTTGTTATTTTTATAGTTAAAGTTAAGCACTTTAAAAACAATGCATGTTTGTGGTTTTATGTAAACTTTAAAATATTTCTTCTTGGTGCTTATTAAGTATAGAATGAAATATTTTAAAGTATTATATTAACTTGTGCAATAAAAATATTCAAATGACAATTAGGTAAAGGAAAAAAAGCCGTCAATAAATTCTGTTGATGTAAAACTTACTTTTTAATTACTTTAAAGTGTTATAGAACCATGGCACTGGAAAAAAAATTTAGCTGGAAGAAACTGATGAAGAAAATGGTATTTTCTTATTTTTTAATAACCATTGCCTATGTATTCAGTACTCTTCATTGGGATGCATGGTATAATTAAGAATGCTAGATGTCTATTCCAACAACTGGAATTCAGATCCTGTCTCTGTTACCTATGTGACATTGGGCAAATCCCTTAACCTCCCTGGGCCTCAGTTTCTGTTTGACTAGATGAACTTCTTAACTTACTTCTCATGTTGTAACTATATCCTATGACCACATAAGTCATTCTAATCCTTTATCTTGGTCCTGTAATATTTAGCAAGTGACTTATTTCTTTTTAGTGATTATTTCTTCATTATTTTGAAACAGTTGAATAACTTTTGTTATTTGTTTCTCTTCTTATGCAGTGACCTGAAACTTATATGTAACTGTCAGTTCACGTGGAAATAAAAAACAGAAGCAGATTATCAGACTGCTGCTATTTTGTTATTATGTATGCTTTTGAATGAATAATTCCTTATATTCTTTTCATGTGTATTATTGGATTTGATCTTCTGAACAACCTTCTTACCACAGGGTAGGCTAGGGCAGATACAATTCTCATTCATGTTTTCTACTTAAGGAAATTGAATATGAGGTTAAGTGAACTTCCCCACACCAGATGACTAATAGGTAGTAGGGTATGAGAGAGCAGAATCCATGTCTTCTAGCCTGAATTTCCAACCTCATTCTGCTTCCCTTTTACCTCCTCAACACTATTTTTTTCTGTTTAGTAATACAGACTTTAATGATTGTAACTCTGATATAATATTTATTTTGTGTGCATAGCTCCATTTTCTACCATATGAATTGTAATTCTACCCTGTCATGTTTTACAACTTAAAAATGAATGAAATGAAATAGTTGATTTTCTTTGACTGAATATAGTGAAAAAAATTAGAAGATAAAGAATGAAGTAGTAGGCTTGTTATCTAATGGTTATTTAGTTCTCTTCAATGAATGTATATACTATATGCCTAGCATTGTTATAGGTTCTAGGTGGGACAAAACCATATATAACATCATTGACCTCAAGGAGCTTACAGCCTTATGGGCGAGATAAGCCTCCTAAAGAGAATTATAGTAACTTATGTAACATCCTTCATAGAAACTCAATATGTTTTCAAATAGAATTGAAATTGAATTAAGATACTATACTGTCAGTATGCATGCCTTGTGGTTTTAAATTGTGAAATCCCACAGTCTTTGAGGAATCAACATTGCGGATTAACTAAAGGTCAGTTGAGAGATACATCATGGGTACATAAGGGCTGAACAATATCATGATTGATGAATTTGGCATGTGAATGGGATAAAGGATGTCACCAGAGAGATGACTGGTTACATGGGAAGAGTCACTGAAATACCATCTGGAACTGTTCATAGGATGGGCATATTGACTTTTGAAACCATCAGAATCAGGGTCAACGATGTCTTTTATTCAGTTTATCGGCTCTATTTAGGTGAATTTACCAATACTTTTCAACAAACATAATTTATTCAATAAAGATTTGATTAACTGAATAATGTAATTGACATGATTCTGTCCTACCTTGCGAGTCACCCTTTCTAAGTCCCGTTTTCTACAACTGATTCAGCTTGCTTACAAATTGTACCTTATTTAACAGACATATCATTTATAATGACACATTTTGATCATTTTTTTTAAGAATTGGAAGAACATTTCTCACAACAAGCTTGTCAGGTAGGTAATACAAATGTTATCCCCCATCTTACAGGTAAGGAAACTAAAGCTTAGAGAAGTTAAGTGAGTTGTCATAGAATTAACAACTGTTGTATTGTTCAGACATTTTTCAGTTGTATGTCTCTTTGTGATTCCATTCAGAGTTTTCTTGGCAAAGATACTAGAGCGGTTTGTCATTTCCTTCTCTTGTTCATTTTACAGATGAAGAAACTGAGGCAAACAGGGTTAAAAGCAACTTGCCCAGGGTCACATACCCTGTGTCTGAGGCCAAATTTGATGAGTCTTCCTGACTCCAGGTCTATTCACTGTACCACCTAGCTGCCCAAATAATTGTTATAGAACTAATAATTGTCAGCCCTGGGATTAGAACCCATGTCTTTCCAGACCCCAAATCCATTACTCTTTCTACTATACAATGTTGCCTTATTTTTGGAGTGATTTGAATACAGCAGTATTTGATTAAATTATGTGGTTGTTTAAATTGTTAGTTTGCAGAGTGGTTTGATCAGTCATGTGAGGTTAATTTTCTTTATTCAACAAGCAGAGTAGGATTCACTCTGGAGAATTTATTAAACATGGTTTGATGTGGGAAGCATCTCTTTTGACTTATAAAACTTTAACTAAAGAATCTATGATCTTGCTGATTTTGGTACTAATTCAGGTGTTGCATAAGGCAGTTGGATCATAAATTTAGAGCCAAATGAAACCTCAGGGGTCATCTAGTCCCAGACATCTCCCCCATTTTTGTAGATGGGGAAACTGAGCCACAGAGGGGTTAAATGGCTTGCCCCAAATTGTACACCCAGTAAGAGGCTGTGGTGGGAATAGAAAGCAGTTGTTTTGATTCCAACTGTAGGACTATACTTTGCCCTTCTCATCTCTTCTGCTCTTCTCCATGACCTCTTTAAATTTTTTCATAAAATAGTTCACCCAGTATAGTAAGGACATTCCATTGACATTATACAGATGCCAGTGGAATGAATAGCCTTAGAATATAAGGACAATCCCTAGTATGTGGGTAGAAATTCTGATTCTATTTCTCACAAATAAACTTTATCCTGAGCTCAAACTTGTAGACCTTCTTTTGGGGGAATCATTTCCCTTTGAAGAAACAAATGTTATACCTCAAAAAATGTACATGAAGCCTTAAAGAAAACTGTGATATTTCTCCTCCTCTAATGCATTTCCTTTATATTCAGAAGGGATTTCAGATGTTTTGAGAGGAAGATACTTTTATTGTTGTTTGTTTTTTTTGGTAGATGTTGTAGCAAAGTGAACTAATCATGGAGAATCTGGTTCCTGCAGGGAGAAGAAGCAGAATTATAAAGTAAAGAAATCAACTTTCCCTCCCTTCATTCACTATCCCCATTTGGAAGAATGCTTTGTTTCATAATTTTGGCAATACATAGTTTGATGAGTGTCTAATGAATGGAAACTGGTGTCTTTGAATATATAAGCAAAGATGACAGGATTGTGGGATGAGATGGATGACCACCATCAATCAAGTTTCTGAAAGAGTTAACTGAAGGATATAGCATGTGTAAATCAGCCTTGGACTAGGTTATCTGGGCAGTGGTTTGCAGTGATCTTCTAAAGCAGAGAGAGGATGCCCAGTGGTTTTAGTGTAGCTAAAAATGCGGCTGTCTTACGAATATAGATTTTTCAATAGCAGAAAATATTTTTGTTTCTAGATTTAAATGTGTTGGATGGTATTTTTAAGAATCATGGCAATACTGACTATAGAGTCAGTCTTCCTAGATGAAAAATGTAAAATGAATGAAGTTCATCATTCCTTCTTATACCTACCTACACAGTATCTCCTGGTGTTTATCCTGTATTTTATTGTCTCCTAAACTGCATTCATGGAGGTTTCTGCATGTTGTGAATAGAGGTCTCAAGAGAGGATTGTGAAATTAAAGTTATTTTCCCCCCTTTATCAGAAATAAAACTATTCATGTTAAAAAAAACAAAACAAAAACAAAATCCTAGATTTTTCTGACTTTTTTTATCTAAGGGATTTTTATATCCCTTTTTCTCTTGTACTATCATTTTTTCTCTTGTACTATTGTTTTTTGAGTTCTAGCAGCACTACCTCCAAAATGTTCAGTTGGTTTGCAAAGGGCTGTTGTCATCCCTCCCCAGAGTCTTTGATCTTGTTAGGTATCTCAGTGATAAAGGTCTCATGAATTAATTTGCTCTGTAGATCTAATAAAGTGATTACTTCCTATTGACTATATTTTATAGAGCTTCTCCAGAGTGTGCTTTAGAATATAAAGGAAGTAATCTTAGCCAATATTGAGAGTCAATGAGGGGCAGCTAGGTGGTGCAGTGAGTAGAGCGCTGGCCCTGGAGTCAGGAGGACCTGAGTTCAAATCCAGCCTCAGACACTTGATACACTAACTAGCTGTGTGACTTTGGGCAAGTCACTTAACCCCAACTGCCCTCCAAAAAGCAAAAAAAAAAGTCAATGAGTCAACAAGCAAAGTAAGTGCTTGCTATGTGCCAGTCACTGTGGGAAGTACTAGGGATGCAAAGAAAGGGAAAACAGTAGTCTGCACATGCAAGAAGTTCACATTCTAGATCACGTTGTTTTAATTTCTTCAATCAAAAAGTCTTCTTTCTTCTTTTTCAGAATGCTTTTGAGACTCTTTCTCCATCTGGCAAATTCGAGTTTTTAAGGCATTTTTCTCCTCATTGGCTTTCTGGGCCTCCTTTGTCAGCTGAGCCAATTTGCTCTTTAAGGAATTGTTTTCTTCAGTCAGGTTGTTGACTCTCTTTGCATGACTTTCTCTCATCATTCTCATTTCTCTTTCCAATTTTTCCTCCACTTCTCTCATTTGGTTTTCAAAGTCCTTTTTCAGTTGATGTATAGCTTCTAGGCATTCTTCAATTGTCTTGGAAGCATTTGGTGTGGGAGTTCTGGTTTCTGGGCTCTCTTCCTCCCCTTCCATGCTTTGACCCTTTTTATCCATAAAAAAGGATTCTAGAGTTTTATT
>CM053597.1:108477100-108511199 GCA_028646575.1 Pseudocheirus occidentalis | reverse complement strand
GCTTCCTCTTTCTCATGTTGGCCAGTCAATTAATTGGTTGGTTTTTTTAGGTCTGTGAAACTCTGCTTCCAAGGGGGGAAGCTCTGTTCCAAATCGCTGGGGTTTTCCCAACTGCCAGAGCTATTAGGGGGGTGTTGCAAGTCCCTCCAGCTTTAGCTTGCTGAAAGTGCACCCCAGGACCACCACCCAAGACCACGATCTGGATCCAGGCCACTCAACACAAGAGCACTTAGCCTGATCAATCGATTCAGCCCCCACTGCGGAGTGCGAAGGCCAGGGGCTCTGAAGCAGCCTGGTGGGGCCCACTGCTGCTGGTTCCAGTAGTTCCCCTCCCCCACTGCTTCCTTACCCCGGGGGTAGAATGGCTGAACTGCTTTACCCACCCAACTAAGTTTCAAAGTTTCAGCTTTCACTAACTGTCTCTGACCGAAGCTCCCCTCAGGCCGGTGCTTTGGATTTTCTTTGAAGTAGACTCACACTGCGGTTTGGGAGGCTCTGCTCCTCCTGGCTGCCCTGGGGCCTTGCCTGGCCGGGCTGCCCTTTCTCTGCTCCTCTGCGGTGTGAACTGCGCCTCTCCGTCCTGCTCCTCACGCCTTGGCAGATGTGGGGGTGCTGGAGGCTGTAGAACCGCTGTGGGCTGGCTGCGGGGCTCGGCTCAGCTCCTTCCCACCGTCCCAGGCCTGGCTGCGGTCTTGGCTTCTGGCTGTTACAGCCTCCACTCCGGCGGGCGCGCTGAGCCCCTGCTGCCAAGCTGCCTTCAGCGAGAGCTGTGTTCTCTGTATTTTTGGGAGTCTGAGAGTCCTAGACTTTCCTAGACTTTGTCTGGGCTCATATTTTCTGGGTGTTTAGGGTGGCGGTGTGGGAGCTGCGGGACCTTGCTGCTTCTACGCCGCCATCTTGGCTCCCTCTTCTTTCTTCTTAATTGGATATTAGTTTCCAATCATCCTTAATTAGTAAATCCTTAATTCAAACATCTAAATGTAAAGGTCAAAGTTCTCCACCCTAGTAAATTATGATCTTCTCAGTTTGCATTAAATATCCAAGGAGAGGTCTTTTCTTGACTCAAGGTAGGCTCTCAGCTTCCATGGTTCCTCCTCCATGGTCCCAGCTCCTGCCCAAATCTATCCAATTGCCACCTGTTCCAGACTTCCTATTATATCAACAAGTCCATCCCTCTGTAGGTTTCATAAGTTCTGGGTCTTAATACTTACCACAGTCATGAACTTGGAATTAAGTGATAAATACCTGTTTGCTTGCCAATACAATGGGTATGGAAGATCTTCAAATCTAATTACCATTACAATAATATGTAAAATGTGTGTATAGTAATATAAAATAATACGTATAATAAGTATACCGTTAAATACTTTTGAGGGTTGTGTGTTTTCCCCAGGACAAATTTAATTGCTTAGTTGAAGCACATGATAACATTAGTATTTAAGTAGAAGTCATAGGGGCCAAGGGTCTATCACCCCATCTCTGCCATGAACTGACTGTGTGACTTTGGGCAAGTCACACTTAAGGTCTAAACTTTAGGAATTTTAGTTGTGTCATCTGTAAAATGAGGAAATTAGGCTGAATGTCCTTGTAAGGAGATATCCCTTCTAGGGCACTGGACTTGGAGTCAGGGACACTGAGTTTCAAACACTGAGTCAATCTCATACAGGTTCAGGACTAGTCTTTAACATCACTTAGCCTCAAGCTCTTTATAATGCAGATCATAATACTATTTCCTCCCCAGAGTTATTTTAATGATAAATGAGATATTTTAAAGCACTTTGCAAACCTTAAAATGCTACATAAATGCTAGCTCTTAGGAGTAGTAGTAAAAAAATATTAATAGTAACATTGGTAATTAATAATAATACCACCACCAATCATAGCAACCAAGCTTGATTCTGGAACAATGATGAGAAAATGTACTTCCTTTACTTTTTTTTGCAGAAGTGGGATACTCTGGTTATAGAAAATTGTATATTCTGTCAAACTCACTGAGGAATAGTTTAGTTTTGTCAGATTTGCTTTTTGTTTTCATCTTTCTTTTATATTCTTTGTTAGTCAGTAAATGTGTGCTGAGTGCTAGAGCTACAAAGAAAGGAAAAAGGCATCACTCCAAACAGAGCAAGTCCAGATTCTTTTTCATACCCTTCCCCTTAGAAAACTTGACCACAATTTCTAGTTCACTGTTTCCTCAAGACTTGTTTTCTCCTAGCCAACCTTTAGTAAGTCTTCATATGTCCAATCCATCTGCAAAAGTGACACCTGGAATTGAGTGCAATATTCTTGTTTTAACCATTGTGAAATACAGGGGGATTGTCATTGTTGTGGTCTTGAACCATTGTTCCTTCTTATGCAGCTGACGATCACATTGGCTGTGAAGTTACATGATCATCTTCAGTGTCTTTGATTATGAAGAACTTTGGAATTCCTTGATTAATAGTTAGACTGGAGATAGGTTTTTCTGAGTGGCTATTAATTTTCTATATTAGAATTTTAAAAATTTTAGCTGGATGTGTTGGACCTGCCCCCTCTACACCCCAATGCTTAATTATTCTTTAGAGAAAGATTAAAATATCTTCTGGAATCCCAAACATATTATGGGATCTCTTCATATATATGTTTAGGATTCTTTTTATGAGAGCTACCTCTGCAGACCTACCTACAACTTTAAAAGAAATTATTTTTAGATATATCACTGACTGCTTCCTATCTTGGTACTTTTTTCCCAAGTATTAATTCTCAATGACTGAACTGTTCTTTTTCTAGCTGGGCTTTTATTGTACATGCAGAATGTTTTTGATCAGATTGTATTTACATGACAGCCTGGAGCTGTGGCATTTTGTCAAGTACATAGCACACATTTAAAAATTTGTCTAAATATTTATTCACATGATGGATTACTGTGGCTCAGAACAGGCAGTTACAACCAATTGAGTAAATAAGTTAAGTTTTAAAAATTTTGGAATGGCTTTGAGGGGGTCATATTGATGTCTCATCTCAGTTGTCAGAAACTGCCATAGAAATTCTTTGCTTTTCCTTCTTACCCCTTTCCCCCCCGTCCTGTATTTTTGTTCTTTAAACGTTAAAAGAAAGGAAACAGAACCAAAAAAGGAAACCCAGCTACTTTGTTCCTTTGTAGGTATGGCTCTCATTCCTTCCTGTCTCCCTAGCACTTATCCCTTTCTTCTGCCACATAAAAAGTATTTCAATAAAAAGTGTATAAAGTAAGGGGTTCAGGAATAAAACAATGAATGCAGAACTTAGGGAACAGGAAAATATATCATTACAAACTTCATTTTGTATCTATTTGAATCTTTAATTAAAAATAATCTATACAAATTTCTCATGTTTTTAAAACCATGCTAAATATTTGGTTAAGAAGTATTTCTTTCTTATTCCTAGTTGCAGTCTGGGATATTTATGGCTTTTAAAGAAATATGACTAGTATTTAATTGTAATTGTAGGTTAATTGTAGAAAATACATATTCAAACTAACATGCTCTAAGGTTAGTTTTTGTTTTCAGTATATGATACCAGATTACCATTAATTTATAATTTAGTCATTGAGTGCTATAAAAACAACATATTTTAGTCAATATACCTCTTTACTTGGGGGAAATTTTTAGGTTTAAATTATTAGTAAAATAAATAAAATTTATATTTTGATACATATTTATATGATAAGTATATCTAGACATAGTAGATTTATGATTGTAACATCTTTTGACAAGCAAATTAGGCTGTAGAAAGAGCATCCAACTTGTAGCTTGGGGCATATGGTGCTACCTTCTGCGAGCATAACTCTGAAACAAGTCACTGTATTCAGTAAGGGGTCATATTCAGACTTGGGTTCATTTATTTTTTTTTAGTGAAAATAAAAAATATTAGGAATGCGTTTTCATAAGAGAATTATTATTCTGATAGAATTATATACCTATATACATTGAACTGTTTCAAATTAGTTTTTTTAACCAAAAATAAAATTTCATTATTCCAATATATTTTAAGTTCCTCCAAAGGAAAAAAAAACACAAAACAAAACAACAAACAAAACTAAGAATGTTAGTTTTTGTGGTAGCAAACCAACAAAATAATTTCTATAATTATTTCAGCAATTAAAATGCAAAATAAAAATTATGAAAAGAAGCACCTGGCGATGTGAAAGAAGTACCTTAATCTTATGAAAAGAATAATCCATTGTTCACTGCTTCAAAATTGTTGTAATGCTTTTTCCTTTGTCTATGTTTCTCAATGTTGAAGTGATTTGCTTTATAACAATCGTTAGAATAAACCAGTATAGTCTAGTTAACTTTTTCTTAGGAGAGATGGTAAAAAAAAAAATAGTTTTTTCATATAGGATTGTTATTCATAATAACTCTAGTGGGTATGCATGTTGGGATTTCAGCATATGGATGAAGATGTGGAAAGAATTAGTTCTATGAGATCCTTCGACCAGCTTTTAATTCGGATTGTCATTTTGAACACACAGCAGGACAGATGGTACAGTAAGAGAGAGTTTTGACTGCCCATCAGAGCCCCAATACCTTTGGGACAGCTGTTGCTGATAAACCTCTTTTACATGCTTTAGGTCAAGAGTAGTCAAACCTGTTCCAACACCTGCTTTTGCATATGCAAATTGGTTATTTTGTCATTTCATTAAACAGGAAAAGGTAATGGTCTCTGGTGGTTGTAAATAAGTCTGGAACATAGCCTACATGAAATGAAATCCAGCAAAAAAGACAACTGTGATTTCTGTTGTGTAGTCATGGGATGTTGCTTCTGTTTGGGGGCTTTGTTTCTGGAAGACTGCCTGTAATTTGGAAGGAGGGTAGAGAGGCAAGTTTATGTTTGGAGGCAAGAAGAACAGGGAAGGTGTTTGCTGTCATTGACTGTAGGGTAGTTGTGAAGTTTGACATGCCCAGAAGCTAACGAATGCCATGTGGGGCTACCATACACTGCATACCTCAGTTTTCATCATCTGGTGAGCCTGCAGCATGATTTCCAGGCACTGGAGTCTACAACATGTCTACTTTGGTTTGGAGCTGATTGATCCACAGTACAGAACATGCTTGTGGGATCTTCACTTGCTATAGAAGGACATAAATGATTGAAATGCTTTCTTAAGGGAAAAAAAAGTATGATTTGTTTATAGACTTCACTGCTTATAGTGAAGAAATTGTCAAATAGCAGTGCAATTATACCTCAGGTGGCAATCTGCTGAAAACTTTTGTGTTTCAGGTTTTATATTATTACCTACTGCACATTTAATGTATTAGAAATCAAAGTGGATGCTAGTAATTAAGGGAAGGGGGAAAGAAAAACTCCTTTTCTTTTTATTGCAGTTTTCAAGTAGAGTAGTGGCATATAATGAAAATGGGACCTTAGGATTTGAAGGCTGACAGAAGATTTTACTCCGCACTGCCATAGATTGCCATGGGGTAGAAAAGAGACATAGTAGAATTGATGAACAAATGTTGGATGCTGTCATTTTAGATTAAGTTGTTTCACTGTGAAGTTGTTGCTAATTTTTCTTTAAAAAATACTGTAAAATTCACATGATTAAAAAAACCAAAATCTGTTAATTGGGTTAATTATTTTAAAGTGTGGTTTTCTTGACAATGACTTAATGGGGACAGAAGTAAAAAAAAAAAGTTGTTTTGGAGCTTTGGGGGTTGTGTATGGAAATAAAGAATTCTCTCCTGACCTTTTAACCTTGTCAAATGATTTTTCCTGATCTTGACACTGCATTCTTTTTTTCCAAAGGTTGGAAGTTAACTCTTCAAGATACCAGACTTCATTTTTATTGGGATATTAATTCTGGTAGGTGCTAATCTCATCAAGATTTGCAGGCATTTTCTTTCATAGGCCATTCTGATTTGTAGCTTTTTTCTTTTCACAGCAGTATTAAATACCAAACCTTCTCTGATATGGAAGTTCATTAGAGATATGTCTTTGATGGCAGCCCTTTCAGGGCTTCAGTTTCAAATACCTTGATGTAAAGCTTAAGCAGCCATTGTGTTGTAAGCCCTCCTTGATGTGCCTTATTTAGATCTGCATAGTAAATCAAGGAAAGTAAATAACAAGGCAGCAGATGGAAGCATGGAGATAAGGCCAGTGAACAATTGTATTTGTATTTTGTTATGATGTTGACAGGAGCTAAAATTCACTAATCTAGTTCAACTGATCTGCATTTCAAAGAAATCTCATTTAGCAGCAACTTGAAGGTTTGTAGGATAAAGTTCTTTTATTGTAGCTTTTATTGCATTCTTTGCTAATTTATCTGGTCAAGATTTAGCCTTGCTTCCTTAAAGAAGCAAGCACATTACCAGGAGTCTTAAATACTACCAAAGCATTAATGTCTAGACTATGAACCGAAGGTAATTACATATCCAGCAGTGAATAGGGTACATTTAGGAAATACTGTTGTCGAAACTGAATTGTCAGAGCTGTACAGATAAGGTAGTTTTTTTCCCTCCTTTGCCTGTTTTGCTGTAAGATTTTTTTCACCCTTTGTATAGGAGTTAATATACAAGCAGCCAGCCAGAAAAGATGGTAGAAATAAGTAGATCTTCTTTAAGTATGAATCCATTCATTCATGTTGGTGAAAAATTATTAGTTCAACTGTTTGATATCCTTATTTGACCAACTTCAGTTATTAAAATGTAGACTACTCAGTAGCAAAAAAAAGTTGGATGTGAAATATAAACTTTAGTAAGTATACTTGATGGGCAAGTACGCACAGTGTTTTCTAATTACACTTAGATATGTTGCTGAAGGTAAAGAGCTTGCTTGGAAATTGAGTTAGCTAAACGGCATTAATTTTTAAAAATCTGCTTATGAAATTGATTGATAGTGAATTCTGTTTATATTACATTTAAAACTGACTGACAGTGGTCTTAGCCTCTTAGAAAACTGAAAGTCTGGATCACAGAGGTTTTCTTCCACTACCAACTTAGCCTGAGACTCTGGATAAGTTATTGCAGGAAGGCATGGGAGATTCTGTCTCTCCATTGGCATTATAAGGAGAATTTCTACCTAACTATACTGGGGATCATGGGTAAAAGGTATTATCCGCCCCCATCCCCCAAGGAAACATTGTTGGCCTTAATGTAATTTAAAACTGAAATCATTCTTGTTTTCCTTTAATTCTGCTTTATAATCAGCCAGTCAGTCAATATACATTAAGCATCTAGCATTTGGTACTCTGCCAGAGATACAAAGAAAGGTAAAAAAGATAGTCAATGCTCTAAAGGAGCCGATCAATCTAAGGGAGGAGGCAAAATGCAAACAAATATGTACAAATAAATTATATACAAGGTAAGTTGGAAATAATGGGGAATGCACTAATAAGAGGTCTCCTGTAGAATGTGGAATGTTAACTGGAACTTAAAGGAAGCCAGGAAGAGATGAGAGGGAGAGCATTCTAGAATGAGTAGACCCATAGAAAATGCTTGGAGGCTGGAAGTTGAGTGTCTTGTTCGTGGAAGCAGCAAGGAGTACAGAATTTCAGGATTGCAAAGTAGATTTTGGGAGAGAAGTAAGGGGTAAGAATGTTGGAAAGGGGAAGGGCGGGTTATGAGAGGACCAAATACTGAAGAGAATTTTATCTTTGATTCTGGAGGAAATAGGGGACTGCTAGGATGTGACATGAGTGACATGGTCAGACCTGAGCTTTAGGAAGATCACTTTGACAACTACATAGAGCGTAGATTGGAGTATGGAGATTCTTTTGGTAGATCAACCAGGGGAATGTTGCAGTTGTCCAGCTATGGGGTGATGCGGGCTTGTATCACAGCGAAGGCAGTCTTAGAGAAGAGTAAGGGGCATACTGAGAGATAGCAGGAATACAAAATCGACAGGCCTTGGTAACAGAGTGGATATGGATGGAAAGAGGGGATTGTACTCTGTGGATATTTAAAGAATAAATTTATTTGGAAATGAGTACAGCTTTCTGTTGTATTTCTTTGTTTAGAAACTAGTAGACAAATATTAAAGATTTGTCAACATAAGTGAGAAAGACTTAAGTATGGAAAAATGATTTAAAGCATAATTTTTTCTCTTGTTTTATGTATATGGGGGACTTCTAGGTCAGAGTGTTATATACATTGTAATACGTGGTTTCTACATAGGTTGGTGTTGCTCATTTGGGGGGGGGGTGAAGGTTACCAAAGAGGGTACATAGTAACAAAAATTTAAAAGATTGGTTTAAAATTTTTTAAAAAATCGTACTTCTTTCCTAGATTAACCAAACATTAAAAACACACCTGTGCTCATCTTCCCCAGGGTTCAGATTTACTGAGTGCTTGACCAGCTCTGTACTTCTCAGCCCTGTCACATCCCCTGGGGCCTAGGAAATGTGCCTGTTTGGAATGCCCATAACTCTTCTTCTATGTGTTGTACCAACCCTAATGCCACTAGTTCATCTGTTATTTCCTAGCCTTGAACTCAGTTCCTTTTGTGAAACACTCATTAACAGTCATAGGCAGGTTCTAGCAAACTTAAAGATAAGCAGATCATACATCAACTTAAAGAAAATATTTTTCTTTGTAAAAACGTGTAGCAATCTATTTAAACATAGCAAGATTTGGGAACTCTTAAGACATTTTATACTAATAAGGTAAGTGGTACAGTGGATAGAACACCAGTCCTGGAGTCAGGAGAACCTGAGTTCAGATCTGGCCTCAGAAACTTACTAGCTGTGTGATCCTGGGCAAGTTATTCACCCCCTTACTTTCAGCTTTCTCATCTGTAAAATGAGATGGAGAAGAAAATGGCAAACCACTCCAGTATCTTAGCCAGGAAAACCCCCAGTGGGGTCACAAAGAGTTGGACATGACTGAAATGACTAAAGAATAACAACAAAGAATATAGAAGACTGAAGCAGGGAGAATATAATGAAAAACATTTGTAATAGCTTATCTTTGAGAAGAGTATCAAGAATATGAAGATGAAAATCCAAAAAGGTTATATTTTTATAAAGAGATTGGGGACAACTAAATATGTGTACAAAGACATCATAACCTAAAGGTCTTGGAGATGGGAAGAAACCAAGCATCTGACAGCCCCATGCACACCAGGTCTAACGTTAGAGGACTTGCCTTTGAGTCCTGGCTCTTCTGTTTACTCACTTTGGGCAAGCTAACTGCTCTGGACCTCAGTTTCCTTTTCTTTAAATTGAGGGGATTGGTTGGATTTGATGATCTCTGAGATTCCTTCTGATTCTAAATCTTGTGAATCTGGTAATGTTCAAGAGATGGCATCAATAGTGCAGGACTAGACAAAGGAAAAGATGAAGAAATGGATTGAGAAGCCATTTCTGTAAGTGTCACTTATAAATGAAAATGAAAAAAACATCTGTAGGGATTTATTTAGTAAACTTTTCCTCCATTAATGACAGTGAAGCTACCACATTTGAACTCTTACACCACAGTCCTACATGTTCTACATAAGACTTGAATGAGCAGCTAGACCAATCCTCAACACAATCGATGTCCATGTTAGATGTGATGAAAGGATGAGAGTGTTGAGGAATTGATTCTCCATCTAAAAGTGGGAAGATACCAAAGGATTATATTGGAAAAAATCTTCAACTTTATTCCTTTTCCATCCTCCCCTCCTACCACAAAAAAAGGACAGCCTGGAAAAAACCAAGAACTACTTATTAATATGCCTAATTTCTTATCTATAAAAATTTTTATGATAATAATCTAAACATACATAGGATGGGCTCCTTGAAGAAAATTTAGAAGCAAAGAGGCAGGTTTTGGTGAATGGCATCTTAAGCAGGTAACATATTTGTAATCTCCCAAATTACATTGAAATTACGCTGAGAGGTGTAAAAGTATACAAGATTTTGCTGTGCTTATTATCCGTTGACTATAAAAATTATTTGATGATAATAATTGACATTTATTGGTCACTGGAGATTTAGGAAATATGTTAATACATGTGCTATCCCATTGGAATTTTCCTGAGGTGTGTTTTTTTTATATGAGGAAACTGAGGCTGAGTTAAATTGAGACTTCACCTATTGTCAATAGATAATAAATGTAAAACTAAGTAGTATTTGGAACTAGATCTTCATAATTCATATTTAGTGGCCTGTCCACTTTTCTGCATTGCTTGGTGAAGGACCTAGCCAACTAAGCCATATCATCTTTACAGCATTTATAGGATGAAACTGGAAAGATAATAAAGAGCAGACGTAAAAGGAGTGGTCTATGAAGGTTTTCATAGCAAGCTCTTCTTCATTGATGACTATCTGTAAAGGATATTATCAGAGAATTTTATGACCGAAAAAAAAGTGGTCCAGTCAAGAAACACAAAAAAGACCTCTTAAGTGGAAAACCTAAGTGTACCATAGCTAATCACAGAATGTGGAGATTTAGTGGAAAGTCCCTAGCACATTGGATGAAATCTCTGTGCAGGATTTATAGGAGAAATATGAACTAGTGTCACAAAGGATAAAAAGGTATTTATTCAAACAGTATTTTTGGTAATCTGTACCATTTGAGAGAAAACCCATATCAGTGAAATCACAGATCCATTGACCAATCAAAGTGTTCTTGATATATGTCACCATATTAAATACTTATGATTTCCAAATTACATAGAATGAAAATATTTCAAAATATAGAGACCATGAAAAAAACTAAATCCCTATGGAAATGGTCTAGTTACACATCATCCCTGTTATCCACTGTGCTTCTGGAGTTGTCTGGATGATGCTTTTAGTGAATCTTCAGAAGATAAGCTAACATCCCAGGGCTCCCATTCAATTATAGAAGTATTCTTTTTATCCACCTACATAGTAGTGTGCAGAACATTAAATATATAAAGTAATAATAGTAGGGTATCCACTTGTCCTTAGATGATTCCTGTCTGAACACATTAAAAAAAAGGTGAACAGAATAAAAGAGAAGATTTTAGAGAAACAAACAGTGGCTAGCATTTGTAGAGTGCTTTATGGTTAGCACCTATATGGTCTGATTTGATCACTCAGCCAGCTCTTAGGTTAGAAATGATCTCTGAACTGTTTTTGTCTGTTTCACTCATGTAGTAGTTGTAGTATACTTCTTTCTCACTCCTCAATTTTGCATCTATGTATTTAGGCTTTTGTAATGTTCATTTAAAAAAAACACCACAAAACTTTTCTGACAGAAGTATCAGAAGGCACATGTACAGAAAACATTTTTGGAATCTCTTGCACTGAAGTTCTATAATTTGAAATAAATTTTTCAGGAGAACATTAATGGGTACTCATTTGTAGCAAACCCAACTACTTGAAACAAATGTTACATTTATGTGTGTATGCCCCATATTTATTTTCTTATAGATGTAACCATATGTGCAGTCAGTACTCAGCTTTCACTTGGGTAATATTCCTAGAAAATAGCATGAAAGTATAAAATGTGAATGTTGTTACATTGAACTTATGGGAAATTGGGGGCTAGGTTCCCGAGACCACCAAAAACTAATCTTTCTCTAGAGGGTGCTGAAAATACACTTTTCTGCATACAGTTCTTTATAACAAAACATTAATTCTGATAATATGCGCTCTTCCTAACACAGTAACCATGAAATAACCTATAAAATGCAGGGAAGAGAGGCAATGCTTGGTAGGAGTGGGAGGGGCAAGGACTGGGATGTCAGAAGAAGCCTGAGGTGAAAAAGTGAAAGGGGCAACCTGCCATCTCTAATCTCCCCTTTGGCTCAGTGGTTGAATTGTTCCTGGATGAAAAGCACATGCCTCTAGTGAGTCCTGTCCCCAACCTGATCTCAGAACTCCCAACCCTGTGGGCAGCTGGGGAGGACAGAAGAGGGTGGGGGTGACCATCTTATTTACCCACAAATTTAGCCACTTTTCCATTGTTTCAATTCTTTCTTCCCACACTTGAGAGGTTACTTTAGCACTTTCTGAAGGAGATTTCACTCAACACTTTTACTTTTCTTCCTTTCTGTGGATATGGGGAATCAAATTTGTTAACATGAAACTCCAGCTGACAACTACAGACAACCGCAGACACATCTTGCACAAAGTTTATCTAACACTTCTATTTTCTCAGTAATCTACTTCATGGACTCTGCATCCTTGGGTTTAGAGCCCAGAGAAGCAGCACTATACTTTGGGGGCATAATTGCAATACAAAACTTGAATTTTAAGGGAAAACAACAAAAATACATTATGAATGAATGCCCAGGGAGCTCTTTGCTTTACAGCAATAGGATGAACAAGACCAGTGAAGTACTAGTGGGATACCAACCACTCCCCAAACTTGTACATATCACGTGTCCCTCTCCTTTTTTTCCTCTACTGTGCATATCTGCTTGTTTTCCAAATCAGATGTGAAAATGAGATTACTAAAATCCCATGAATGTCAGAAGATCCAAAAGTTAAATGCAGGAATGTAGAAGATCAACTGTACTAACTTTCAGGAATAATGCAGCACTTCCTCAGTGCTTATTGGAGTATTGAGAAATGTACCTAAATCTCAGGCTCTGTCATACTTTGCTGGGGAGAGATTACTAAAACATTGTGGTAGGCATTTGGGGTTGTATCCCAAAGAGATCACAGAAGTGGGAAAGGGTGGGAAAGGGTGCCATATGTACAAAAGTATTTATTTTATTGCAGCTCTCTTTGTGGTGGCAAAAAACTGGAAATTTAAGGGATGCCCATCAATTGGGGAATGGCTGAACAAGTTATGGTATATGAATGTGATGGAATATTATTGTGCTATAAGAAATGGGAAAATTCATACTTATCTGGAGAGGCTTATATGAATTGATGCTGTGTGAGAAGAGCAGAACCAGGAAAAATTTGTACACAGTCACAGATACATCATATGTGTGACGACCAATTTTGAAAAACTGGACGCTTCTCAGCATCACACAGTTAAAAGACAACTATACAAGTCTCAGGATGGAAGGAGATGTCTACATTCAGAGAAAGATCCAGAAAGGTCAGAGTCTGAACGGAGACTGAAGCAATGCATGCTATCATTCTTTTCAGTGTCTGGCTTTGGTTTCTCTTTTCTCATTGTTCACTCCATTGGCTATAACACCTATACAATCAGACGATTGTACAATGTGAAGGAGTTTGCAGATCCTATACATGATTGTATGCCACCATGGGGGGTCGGGTGGAGAAGGGGGAGGAAAGGGAGAAAAATCTATAACTGAAGTGACTATGGAACAGAATCTTGTAACCCAAAAGTAAACAAACAAGTCAATAAAAATAAAATTAAATTAAAAAAAATAAAAAAAAACACCCAACATTGTGGTAGGGCTTGTGCTTTACTTCCTGGGAAATATGAAAGAAAAATGAATTGGGAAAAGTACTAAGAATCACGTCTTTTTTCTGAATCTCCTTCTTCTTCTTTGCCCCAGCTTCTTGTTTTGTTTGGTTCAAGAGGACAGCCTACGTCTTATTTGTCTTTTTGCACCTCATTTTCTTTACTCATTTCTTTTCATTTTATTCATGCATTATTTTTATTTATTTATTGCTCCTTTAGCATTTTCTTGCTCTGCTAGTTATCTTATGAGTTTGTCTTATCTCTCCAACTTGATTGTTAACTGTTTGAAGGCAGTGGTTTCTTTGTGGGTCTTAGACACTCTACTCTTTCCTCATTAGCATTTTTAGATTGACCCTTTACTGAAATAATTCATCAATCTCTCTTTTTTTCTCCTTTTCTTTCCTTTGATTGATGCTGTTCTTTTATGTGGTTTACTCATCATCATAATGTTATTTACCTTCCCCACTCTTGAGCATTCTTATACTTTTAACATTGATTTTTAGCAAGTGGCTCATGGCTTTTCCCTCATTGCTTTTCCCCTTGCAGCAGTAAAAAGATGGATTAAATAGAGGTAAGAGTATCAGAAAGGAAACTTATTTTGTAATAGTCCAAGTGAGAGGTAGTGACAGCCAGAGTCAGGATAGTGGCAGTGGAAGTAGAAAGGAGGAGACCGATGTGCAACATATTTTGGAGGTGAAATAAACAATATTTCTCAGTTGATTAAATGGGGTAAGCATCAAAGGGAAGTTAGAGATGATGCCAAGATTTTGAACATAGATGACTGGGAAAATGATAGTTTCATCTATAGGCAAAAGGAAATTGGAAGGATAGATGTGCTCCAGGAAGATTTTACTTTTGAACCTATTCAGTTTGGGGGAGGGGGGAGTGGCTAGTGGAGTCCTGGTAAAAATGTCTAGGAGGTAGTTAGGAATCCCTTGTTTAGGTGATCATGTTCTTTTATTTTTAAAATTATTTTTACTTTGCAAAATAGAGAAAGCATTTACATGACAGAATATTAAAAAGATGATTGTATATGAAACTGAAAATCTATTATGTACAATTTGCTATTCCTTTTAAATATATAACAACCTTTTCATACGAATTTCTTTTCCTTTTTTCCTCCCTCTTCCTTGTCCTAGAGATGGCTATCATTAGACAAAAATAGGAGTGTGTGTGTTTACATATATACACATATATATGTTACATCACTCTATATAAATTTCTCTTTATCAGTTATTTCTCTGATAATGTTTTAACTTCTTTTGGGGAGTGACTCTGGTTTAGTGGATATTAGTGGTTAGAGAGTGAATCTCAGAGTCAAAAAGATGAGGAGTCAGTTTCCACATGTAACACAAATGTCCATCTCAGTCTAGAGTCTCTGTCCCTGAACCAAGTCACAAAGTCATGTTTCACATCTTATTGATTACCCACCTACCATCTACCTTGCAAGTCATTATATAATAAAGCCAACATTTATATGGTGTTTCAAGGTTTGCAAAAGTACTTTATATATATTATCCCATTTGATGCTTTCAACAACTGCGTGAGGTAGTTGCTGTTGCCATGCTTGTTTTGCAGGGGAGGGGGGGGAACTAATAAAGAAATTGTCTTACACAGAGTCACATAGTGAGGAAACATGTAGGGCAAGATTTGAACTTTATCTTCTTTAAGTATGTAGATAGTGCTCTACCCACAAAGTCAGCTAGCTGCCTCATTATATTGAAATAGAAATAGGTGGTTCTGCTTTTAACTAGACCACATTCTTGTCCTGCTAAGGGAGAAAACAACAGAGTGCTCATTTGATTTTTTTTTTGTTTTATTGATACCTTTTTTAAAAAAAAAGCAAATTCTCATTACCAAATATATCCCTCTCCCAAACCCCCATCTAGAGAGCTAATTTTAAATTATAGATGATTCTCAGAGTTATTGAATGAATTGAAAAGAAGTTGATTTCAGAATAGCCACTGAAAATATATTTGAAGAAGTAGGATTATAACCAGAAGATAATAAAGTATGTTTTTAAAAAATAAATAAGAATGAATGTTAATCATTATTGTTTTAAATTCTACTGCTATGGTGCTCTTAGGGAATTGGAGGTTGTCTGGTATTTTGTTTTTGATGCTATTGTTTGTACTGAAGGTTTTATATATATTTATATATATGTCTATATGCTGTTTCTAAGGATATATGATTGTTATCTCCTCAACTAAAAACATTTTATTTTTATAATGGTGAATGAATTTATTTGATATCAAACAATTTAATATCCACTTAGAAGAGATTCAGTAAAATATGAGGTATCCAGGTTTCTGCCATAACAGTAGTATCTCTTAATGTTCTTGCCCTCCCTTCAGATATTTATTTTATGCACTTGTCTTATAGAGAAAAAGTCTCATTGATTTTTACTTTCACTGAATTAATTCTTGGCATCTTAATTCATATTAGCTCATGATTGTTGAGTAAATTTTACTGAATTTGAAATAAACTATTGTGAAAAGAGTAAGAGAGCTCTCTCTTTTCAGTGGACAGGCAATCTGTATTAGCGATCACTACTAGTAATAGCACTTAAATCCTTACTTTGGACACACTAGATGGACAAACAATTACACTACATAATTTTTATCAGCCTTCTAGTCTGAGAGGAATATGCGGATCCATCTCCCTTATGTACTGCTTTACTAGTCATGCCTACATACAAATTCCTAAGGGATATACTTTTAGTCTGGATTTTTTCTTACATCAAAATGTGTTCTTCCCTCCCGTTCATAATTTTCATTAGCTGTATACTGCTATCTAAGATGCAGTCATGTAGTATATATCAATAGAAGGTTCTTGTCATTGTATCAATTGCATGTAGGGTTGCTAACTTCTTTATCACAACAGATTCATTTTTTTCTATGTGCAATTTGCATACCTTATCAAGCTATAGCTATAAAGTATTTGAAATATTCCTTTGACATAGCTGGCAAGTATGGATAGCATTAATTAGCATAAGTTTTTCTATAAATGACATGTCAATCCGTGACAACAAAAAGTGTTTGTTACTGATGTCAATCACTCATCCTCTGTCAGTTCTAAAGGTTTCCCTGAAGGGATGTACATTGATCTGCACTGACCCAAAATATTGCAAAAAACATTTCTATATTCTGGAAATCAAAATGGAATTGTATTTATTTTAGCAGCCAAACGAAAACATGAATAGAGAACGTAAATGTTGATAACTTTGATTTATGAGGTTAAATTCACTGTAAATTAAGACAAAATTTGGTAATGTTTTGCAGCTTTGGAATCCTGAAATCTAATTCCATAATGAGTTCTTTTGAACATTCTGCCTGCCCCAGAGATTGCCTTTCTATTTGAAATACTAGGATTTTGATGACTTCCCCAATTTTCTTCCTTCTTCTCTGACCATTTTTTTGTACCTTTTAATTCTGTCCCTTCCCCCTAAAATGGGACTTCCCCTGTAAGTATATTGCTCTTATCTCTCCTCTCTTTACACTCTTTGTTTTTGTTTTTTGCCTTTTGGAGGGGGGAATGCAGGGCAATCTGGGCTAAGTGACTTACCCAAGGTCACATGACTAGTAACTGTTAAGTGTCTGAGGCCAAATCTGAACTCAGGTCCTCCTGACTCCAGGGCTGGTGCTCTATTCACTGTGCCACCTAGCCGCCCCCATGCTCTTCCTTTGTGATAGAGGTGGTGGATAATGCAGTTGATAGAGTGTTGTGCCTGAAGTCAGGAAGACTCATCTTTTTGAGTTCAAATCTGTCCTCAGACACTTGTTAGCTGTGTCACCCTGGACAAGTCACTTAACCCTTTGAACAACAGCTACAACCTCTCCCATAGATTCAATCTTCACATATCTTTAGATGATCCTCAGATGTGCATATGTAGTCTCATACTCTGCTGATTACCATTTTCATCATTTCCAGTTACCTGGAAAGCTTTCTCAAGATTCCATTGGTACCTCAAACTCAGTATGTCCCTAAATGAATTCATCATCTTTTTCTTCAAACTTATTTTTCCAAGTTCAATATTATTATTATTTTCTTTGTCCTAGTGATCTTCAGTTAGAATCTTCATATCATCTTTAACTTATCTTTTCCCCCTCCCTCCCCCATTCAGTTGGAAAATATTGTGACTTTTATCTCCATAGTATTTCTTACCTCTGACCCTTCTTTTCCACTGTTACTACCCTGGTACAGGCAATCAGCATTCCTCATTTGGCCTGTGATAAAAGTCACCCATATGGTCAGTCTTTTTGCCTTTACTTATTCTAGTCTGCCCTTGATACTGCTGCCAGAGTAATCTCTCTAATGTGTAGGTCCAACCACATAACTCATCAAATTTTTTGTTACTCCCTGTTGTCAACTGAATAAAGTAGATGCTTATATATTGGTATTCAAGACACTTTACAATATCGTTCTAGCTTACCTTTCCATTCTTTTCTCACATACCTCTTCACTCATGCTTTAGTCAAGCCAAATAAGAGTACTCTATTCACCAAAGGAGTCCACTGTTTTTCAGCCTCACTGATTTAGCTCGTTATAATCCTGTTTCTAAAATGTCCTCCTCTCATATTTTTTTTGTTTGAAATCATTTGTACCACCTCTTTCTTAAGTCTTCCTCATTCTCTTCAACTCCAAGTGACCTGAATTTCCTAGAATAATTTATATAGCTCTCAGTAACTTTCTTATGCGTTGAAAATACTCTGATTTGCATTATAATTATTTGCCTACATACCCTATCTGGTAGAATAGATTATAAATATCTCCAAGGCCAGAAGCACTGCCCAGTAGTATGTAAAGTACTTTAGGGAAGGGCTTAAATTTTCTTTTTTTGAGCTACCTTCTTTAAAAAAAAAATTTAGGGGGTGGGAGTAGGTGGCACAGTAAATAGAGCGCTGGCCCTGGAGTTAGAAAGACCTGAGTTCAAATGTGACCTCTGACACTTAACATAGAACTAGCTATGTGACCCTGGGCAAGTCACTTAATCCCAGTTGCCCTACCTTTCCTCTTCCCCCACCCCCAAAAATAAACTTTCATATGTAAAAGATAAACTCAATTAAAAAAATTATTTTAGACTTAAACACCAGAACACAAATACAGAATGAAGAAAAGAAACAAAAACACATAATAAACTTGGGGGGAAAGCATGTCTTGTGCATAGCAGAAAATAAGAAAGGATTCCAAATATATAACAATTTTCACTTTGAGAAAACCTATATGATAGATACTACACGTTGTGTTGAGAGCTGTCCATCCTTGTGTTCTTGTAAGTTTTCTTTTGTTCTCTACTGTGTACTTTTAAATTTTACTTTGTTCTTTTTTTTCCTCCCCCCCCCAAGGCTACAATTAAGTGTAGATGTATTTCTATATAGCTGTAGATATATACATATACATATATACATATATAGACATACACTTTTGAAGGGCCTGATTTTTAAGGCAGTTACTGGTTCCCCCCTCCCCCCATTCTTCTGTATTGAACTGCTAGTTCCCATAGATGCCATACACAAAATAAGTAATTAATAAATATTTGTTGAATTAAATTTAATTGTTGGAGTATTTCACCTTAATAATCCCAACACCTAGTAGGTAGTGAATGTTTAACATAGATTTTTAAAAACTGAAGTACAGTGAATTAAATTAAACTGATCTGAATGCAAGTAGTACTTTTCTTAGTTAAGAACTAGAAGGGGTTATTAGGCATATGTTATTAACAAAGGTAGAAATTAATTCAAAAAATTCACATTGTACCTCTCTCTGTCTTGGTTTTCATGGTCTACTTTTCCCAGGTATGAACCTAGTCTATTGTTTATTGCTTTTTACATTTATTTTTCCCTATAATTTCTACTTCAACATGATTTTTAAAAATCCAGTATGTAATTTTCAATTTCTGCAAGATAGCTGGCATTAAAAGTGTCAAAAAAGACTGTTTGCAAGAGTTGAGTATGTCCAAAAAGAACTGTAGTTTATTTCAATTTTTGGCTTAAAAATGCTTCCTGTTCAGTGTACTGGGTATTTGTCCATAGGGAACTAGAGTGAGTTTTAAAGATAAGAAAAGTGTTGAGCTAGGTGTGGCCCATTAGGAGGCCTTATCCTGGAAGCATTCCCTCAATTACAGATAACAGCCATGAAAATGTAGGTATTTTGGACAAAAGTCTTGTATGCCAGAACTGATTCTCTTGTTAACAAATGAGTGCCTACATTTTTGTGGAGCAGATGATGATTCCCAAATGTACATGTGCACTTGTGTAGGGTAGGCTTCTGTTAGATTTTGCAGAGTAGTTATAATAGTTAGAGAATATTTCAGTGATAGAGCTGTAAAAAGCTTTCTGTATTGTGTATCATGATCTGTCTGGTATGCTTCATTTCCTAAAATTTCAGAGATTTGCACTTTTCTTAAAATTCTCATTTTGCATATATATATATATATATGTATATATATATATATATATATATACACACACACACACACACACACACACACACACACCATTTTTTGACTTGGACTTTTGCTAGGCATGTCTGATCAGTTTCACGTTCTTAAAATAATATTTTATCATTGTTTTAATTAAAAAATAGGTAAATCCTATTTTGGTATTTTATAATTTAAAAATATTTTTGTTTGTCTAAAAATATAAGAGTCTATATAAACATGGCAGGAATTGCAAAAATCTAGGTCATTTGTATTGATTAGTCAGGTTTAGTGGGCTTTAAGTCAAGAAGATGAGTTCAAATACAGCTTCAGATACTTATTATGAGTAAAAACCCTAATCCTTAATGACAGATATCAGCTTATTCAAACTCATAGATTTTCCAGAATCTTTTAGGACTTTGGGAACCTGTTATACTACAGGCTTTGCCTACTTGATAGGCCCTTTACTTGACAAGATCCATGTTCCTTCACCCTTAATTCCAATGCCATGATGAAAATCTCTTTCCTCTTCTTCCTTTCCTAATGTCTCAGTCCTACCTAGTTTCTATTTTCCTTTGCCTGATTCTTCCATTGTACCTTATGGAATGTATAGCCTCTCTTTTATGTTCCTTCCACTTCCTGGCACTATCAAAAAACTCAATTTGTCCTTAATATATTACATCAAATTTCACTCAATGGTAGAGCAAGAAAGACCTTAGGAATGATCTTTTTGAATCTTCTTACTTAATAGATAAGGAAATGGAGGCCTGTGACTTGCTTGAAGTCATAAAGCTAAGTTGTAATAAAGATACAGAACTTGCATCTTTGAACCCCACATTTGACTGGTTTTTGTTCAACATCAGACTTCCCTTGACCCTCGGCTGTTTGTGCTTTCATGCACCAGTGATGCATAGGGCCACAAGGAGGAGTCTTCCTACTTCTTCCTTCTTAACTGCCATTTTCCTACCCGTGCTCTCTACCATTATTCATTGGCCTCTCCTCTTCTTAAACTCAGGCTGTCTATTTTTAATCCAGATAATTTAGTAACCTTCATCACATCCTTTCACCTTATCTTCCTTATTTGAGCATCTCCTCTGTCATTATCCATAGTGAGTATAGGCATTCATATTGGTGACCTTTCTAAGAACCTTACATTTCAATGTATCAACTTGCTTAACTTCCATTACCAATGCCTCTCATTTACCCAAAGGAGTATTTATACATTCAACTTCAGCACCATTCCAGATTGATGTATCTCCAGGATGCAATCCTGACCTTTACTTCTCTCTTAACAGGTTCCCATCCTTCTACTTCTCCAGTCATTTTACTTCCATGGAACCTGCCCCTCAGCCTTGTTCATTCCCCTTTGCCTTTAGATTCCCTTATTATGCCTCTAATGCAGGGTTTTTTTTCCTTTTTCTTAAAATTAATTTTTTGTTGTTGTTGTTGTGGACCCTTTTGGCAGTCTGGTTTAAATCATGCTTTAAGGAGATGCTGACTTTCAGTTAGAGGTTAGTGAATATAAAGATATTAATTTTTCTCCCCATCCAAGTTCATGGACTTCTTAAGGGGTATGGTTGGGGAATGTCTCTGAATCCCAAATTAATAATTCCCTGTTCAGCATATCATTTTTCCTTCAGCTTCATTTCTTGATCTTCAAAGTCTTGATTATACAAGCAGCACTTTCTGGCCCTCAGGTTTCTTGACTCTCCCTTTCCTTCTACTCTTCCAGGTCTTCTGGGTCTTTGCTGACATAGCATTCACTACACCTACTATCGAGCATATGTGGTAGCAGCAGGAAGAAGTTAAAAACAAACAAATTTACTGTTAACTGGGTTCATGACAAGTCTTTTATTTGACCACAATTGGGCACTCAGTGCTCTGCATCAGTACCCAACAAGTGTTTATTCACAGATGGAAAATAATGCTAAAAAGCCTTTCAACAAAGTTAGAGAAAAAGGCACAAATACTGCCATCATATTTGAAAATATGTTCTTTTCTCCAGATTAAATAATAGAAATCCATCGATTGTTCATCTTGATCCATAAGAGAGGTAGTAGAAAAGCCTGAAGAAAAGAGTATTCTGAGGGGGAAAAAGAACAAGGCACCTAAACCTCTGAAGAGAGAACTGAAGACAAGATCTCCTTGCATCTACTAATGTAAGTCATTTAAACTGCATATTTCCTATGCCATAAGACTCCCAAATATATTTTTGCTGCTGGAGAAGTGTGGAAGAGAATGAAATTAAAGTTAGGAAAGCCTTGGAGGGGATTACAAAGGTAAGATCTCATGAGGTTTGGATTTTGTTTGTATGTTTTTCTGTATAAAATTCTGTTTCTTTTGATTAGTTACCACCTTGATCTAGGTTTGAAGTACTGGGTTTCAGTTAACCCACTCAAGGCACTGTTATTTGTTGTAATTTTGAACTTGAAATCTTTAAGAGGAAAAGAATAGATTTGGCAATTACCTCCTGGTGCTGAGTGTTAAAAATGTATAGATGTTGAAGGCATTCATATAAAAGTGATACTGTCTGTTGACTGTAATATCTCTAGTTATTGATACTGTAATCCTGCTTTGAATTCGGTCAGTTTTTTTATACATCTACATATGTATTTGCAATAATATAACTCTTTCCCCATATTTCCTCAGTGCATCACTTTGTATTTACATTGACTTCTAGTTTTTTAGCCTATATATTTAAGATTAATTGGACTGCATTTATTTTCCCAAACTGCTGGAAAAACACACAATTTGAGAATTTGTTATTTCAGAATAAATTTGATAAAGAATTAGGTGAAGTATGTGAATCAGAACTTCAAATTTTGGTGAGAATTCTTAGACAGATATATACATACTCAATTCTGCTTTTTTTTTAAAATCATGATAGGTCACATCAAGATTTATAGAGAGAAGGGCTAGTGTGGTCAAAAGCCCAAGAGTCACAAAAATCTCAGAATTGGAAGAGACCTCAAAAGCCATGCCTTTCATCCTACAAGAGTCCCCTGTAAACTGAGAGCATTGGGCTAGATGAGCTTTGCAGTACAGCCCTTCCACCTTTAAGTCTTTGTAGGTGTGTAAAGAAAATGAAGATTTTTGTACTTAAAAAGAGCTATGTTTTCAACAGTGTGGTAGTTTGTGTGAACATTGAAGATTGTGGCTTTGTCATGTTCCATTAGTCATTGTAAAAAAAAAAAAAGGTAAAACAAAACAGTTATCATTTAGTGGTCAGCTTTATGCTGTTTTTTAATATTGGATTTAGCTAAATAAGCCCTTGGATAAAGTTCATATATAAAGTCTTTCAAGCCTGTTGGCTCAGCTTATACTCTGCTTCCATCACTTTTCAGAATCAAAGTTCACCTTCTTTCCACAATGAGAAGTTACAGTTAATACTTTAGTAAAATATAATTTTTTATTTAAATATTTTGAAAGTCAGTGTCTTTGTCAGTGTAAGAAATAATTATGGCAGTTTTCTATGAATAGCAGCAAGTTCTTTGTTAAATAAATTCTTAGTTTAAAAAAAGACCTAGAATCATTGGTAGATGTTTTACAAAATCTTCTTAAATTACATATTTTTCATTTTGTTGCCACTTGAAAGGTAAAGGAAGTCAACTGAATAAGGAAACGAGAATAATTTTTTTCCCCTGGAAATCTTTGTACACTAGAGGAAAAAGTAAAGTGTATTTTCATTCTTTATGAGGGAAAGATCTGGTATTACCTTGATATTTCTAAGTAAAAATTTGTCTTCCTAATCACATAAATATAGGCACGAAGACCTAATAACAATAACTTGTACCTGGAATGATTTCCTAAGGCTCTATACTTGAAGAAAGTATTTATTGATAGAAGAAAAATCTGTCAATAAAAGAATATAAATAGTCATAAAATACTTTTAAAAGTATTTATATCAGAGAAAAATAATGTCAGAAATACAAAAGAGAAGAAATTTGGCAGAAGTAGAGATCATATTAACATCTCCTTTCTTTTTATACTTTCCTTATATTAGCATATCTTGAGGAGAACCTGTATATAGAGAATGCATATGCACATGCACATCTATATGAAATATATATGTATGTTTATATACATTTCTCTGTGTATCTGGGCTTGTGACTTTATTTTAGGGGAGATCTCCCAATGCAAATATACCAATCCTTTGGAGCTTATACTTTTAAGGGAATTGCTAAAAGTTTGGGAATTTAACTTAGGTTCACATAGCCAGAATGTATAAGAAGTGGAATTTGAACCCAGTTATTTCTGATTTTGGTATTGGTTCTCTTTTCTCTACTCTTTGTTGCCTGTCACTCACATATAGTTATATTCTCTATAACTACAAATTAATATTTTACTAAGTCCAATGATTTAGTCAAAATCAAACAATCTTGATGAAATGTTTCTTGAGGTCATTTCTTTCAAGATGCTATCTTCATTTGCGAAGAAAGTTTATAGGCAAAATATTGATTATTCTGCAGATATCCAAAATAGTGTATCATCTTCTGACACTGCTCACCCAATTTGAGAGCCTATCACAACTATTGGCTGCCTTTGGCAGTCAGGAGAAGGGAGAACTAGAAGGTTGTGAGCTCATCTGTACTGATGTCTGATTTTTTGGGTCAATTCAGTTCTCACAGTTACTTTGACTTTTCATAAGGTTGACACTCGTTTTAATCCAATGGATACCTGGTGTTATCATGATATTGGTAAAGTCCTATTATGAAATGACTTAGGGAATTGCTCTTTCAACTTAAGGGCTCCCTGGTAATGTGCCTATGGCTCAAATACTTCACATTTCATTTCTAGACAGACCAGATGCAGCCCTAGAAAACACTCAAGAAAAAAAAGTGACAAAAAGGAGATTATCAGATGTACCAAAAAAATGTGTCATAGAAAAGCACAAGATTTAAGGATCATGTACATATTTTGGAAAGTATCAAGAAGTATATTATGACTTAGTTTACTGACTGTGTGATTACTGACTTTTAAAAAATTTTCAAATGTTTTAACAGTGTATTGAAAAAATTGTGATGAAAAATTATATTGAATTCTAGGAAGTTAACCCTGTTATATTGATAGGAAGCTATATTGATAAGAAGTATGTTTTAAGTATGGCATATTAGATTAGAGGGCTGTCTTTGGAATCAGTAATACAAAGTTTAAGCTTTATACTTTGCCAGCTATATTTATTATGGGCAAGGCAAGCCACTTAGTCTCTGAGACTCTAAACTCTCTAAAACCAAGTTATCAGATGAGTTCCTGATATGCAGTGGTGGAAGTAGTTTCCACATTGTGAGTTTTCTACATGGATCACTGTCATTCCGAGGACCCTTCTGTTTTCCCCTCTTTCCCCCTGTACCATGTCTCAGAAAGGTGAAGAAGTCTAAAATCTGATAACCTCTGAGTTGACTTGGACCTTAGAATTAATTTAAGAATATTGAATAACTAATGATTGTATTGATAACATTTGACAAATAGTCATCTATCTTGCTTTATGACTTTCAGTTGGGAGTATCTCTCTACCTCCAGTAGTATCCCATTCCATCTTTGGACATTTATAATTGTTAGGAAATGTTTCCTGTCTAGTAACTATCCTAAATCTCTATTCAGTTGTAGCTGTGAGTTCTCTCCTCAGGAACAAGCAAAACACCTCTTTGTTCTTTTCCACATGATGAAAACCCTTCACGTATTTAAAGACATAAGTCTTATCTTTTCCAGGATAAACTTCTCCAACTGCTTCAACTCATCTTTGTATAGTCTGGCTTCAGACACCTTCCACATCCTGGTTGCCTTGCTTTGAATATGCTCCTGATTTTCATGTTCCTTCCAAAAATTTAAGACCTAAAACTCAGCAGAGCACTTCAGACTGTGGTTGAACCTCTGCAGAATACAGCTGAACTTTCACTTCCATTCTCCTGTACTCTATACTTCTTATAATACAATTTAAGGGCCCTGTAGGGTTTTTCTTTTGTTTTGTTTTGTTTTGTTTTGTTTTGGTCTTGGCTCCTGTGTTGCATTGTTGAGTCACATCAAGGCAGTGTATCTGATTGTTGAGATAGTGCTGTGGCTCCTGAATCCTTTACAAAATGGAAGTATTTTAATAGAGCTTGTAGTTAGGAAGTGACAGAAGAGAAAAGATCTGTAAGTATCTTTATAAGATGACATTGGAGGCCTGTGACAGTGGAAACATATCTGGACTGGGAGTCAGAGGACCTGGAATCTTGGCTACTATGAATTTAATGGGCATTTAGTAAGAACTTGCTATTTTGTAAGTATTGTGGACTCTGTAGCAGCACTTTAAAAAGAAGCCGCTGTCCCCAAAGAGCTTTAATCTGCAGGATAGATACAATATAAAAATAAAAAAAATATTTTTTTTACCTTAGATAAATATGTAGAACAAAGTCTACTTAGATGTTCATTATTCTCCTTACTCCTTGTAATCTAGCTCTATGGATGAATACTTGGCTGTGGTTGACTGTACTTTGAGAAATCATTCAAACCAACTTTCAGTGATTCCAGAATATGTCCTTCTGCATTAGAAAAATCCAACTGTTGATATAGATATTTAAAGAGCTAATTACAACCTTCCATGTAATATTATCCTTAGCAGACGTATGGATGGATGACATCTTTCTTATGTTGAGTGCAAAGTGGATGGGAAGAAGGAAAAGTTTCTTGGGAAAGCTATTTTACTCATATGAAAAGGAAGTTTTAGAACCCTGTGGGACTCAAGACATTCCTGTCTCTTGGTTTGAGGTTATAGGGCTATTGAGGTTGTCTCTTGCTTTCCGTCATTGAAAGGTCCATCTTAGGTAGCTTGAAGGCTTCTGAGTCATCTGAAATTCTAGTAGACTGAACCTAAATGAGCTCCATTGGTGATAGCTTCTGAGTGCTTCTGTAAGACTAGACACTAAAACGTGAGTCAGATTTCTTATGGGTTTTTGGTCCAAAAAGCTCTATTTTTTTGGTCTGAAAAGGCCCTGTTTTTTCAGATGACAATTTGCCTTCATCTCCATTTTCCAGAATCTGTGCTACTGACTTTTAAGCCAGGTGAGGAAGTAGATTTATGAGTAAACCAGCTTCTGGGCCTTTGCTTGGAAGAAGAATGGGGTGTTACTTGGAATGGCCTAACTAAACTGAAGCAGTTAATCCATTTGCTTTTGTCATCTCTTCATTTTGTGACTTTTATGGACTGACTCTGCTACATGGCAGCATTTGTCTTCTTTTTTGGTGAGACCTTCGTGGGAAGCATATCCCCTATCTTTCAGCACTACTTACTGCTCAAAGCCCTAGATCAGTGGTTCTCAACCTTCCTAATGCCACAACCCTTTAGTACTCGTACATGGGCGTATCTGCATGTGGGCAGCCCTGCCTGGAGACTGATAGAGGAGCAGTGTCTCAGTTCCTAAGGCCATCAGAAATATGTGTTTTCCAATGGTCTTAGGTGATCCCTGTGACGCCTGTGAAAGAGTTGTTTGACCCTCAAAGGGGTTGTGATCCACAGGTTGAGAACTGCTGCCTTAGAAGAACTGAAATTTAACAGGTGCCTAGAAGTAACTCTGACAATAGCTGTGCAAAATCTTGTGAACTTAGTTTAGAGCACTTTCCACAAAGCACTTTCCACTCTCGAAGCAGAGTCCTGCCTTGGCAAACAGCTCAAAATGTAAGTAATTGATTGGGAAAATGAATAAACAGAGGGGAAAAAATCAGACTTTAGAATCATTTTTGGTGCCAAAGAAAAACAAAAATTGTAGCCAAAAGAAGACATCAAAACTCATGCATCAAAAGTCTCCAAGAAAAATATGAATTCATTTGCAGGCCATGGAGGAGTTCAAAAAGGATTTTTAAAATCAGGTAAGAGAAATAGGGGAAAAATTGTGAAGAAAAATGAGAATGATGCAAGAAAATAATGAAAAACTAGGTAATATCTTGCTAAAAGAGACCCTAAAAGAGACTGAAGAACATAATACCTTAAAAATAGACTAACTCAAAGGGCAAATGAGATTCAAAAAGTGAATGAGAAGATTGTCTTAAAAAGCAGAATTGGCCAAATTGAAAAGGTAGTTCAAAAGCTCACTGAAGAAAATAATTCAAAATTAGAATGGAGCAAATGGAAGCTAATGACTTTATAGAAATTGAGATTTTATAAAATAGATCCAAAAGAATTAAAAAATAGAAGACAATGTAAAATATCTCATTGGAAAAGCCATTGACCAGGAAAGCAGATCAAGGAGAGAAAATTTAAAAATTATTGGACCACCAGAAAGCCATGATCCAAAAAAGAGCCTCGACATCATCTTTCAAGAAATTACCAAGGAAAACTGTCCTGATATTCTAGAACCAGAGGGTAAAATAGAAATTGAAAGAATCCACCAATTACCTCTTAAAAAACATCCCAAAAAGGAAACTCCTAGGAATATTGTAACCAAATTCCAGAGTTCCCAGGGCAAGGGGAAAATATTACAAGTAGTCGAAAAGAAACAATTGGACTATTATGGAAACACAATCAGGATTACACAAGATCTAGCAGCTCCTACATTAAGAAGGTATTGACAGGCTAAGAATATGATATTCTGGAGGTCAAAGGAACTAGGATTAAAACCAAGAATCACCTACCCAGCAAAACTGAGTATAATAGTTCAAGGGGAAAATATGGATATTCAATGAAATAGAGGACTTTTAAGCATTCTTAATGAAAAGACCAGAGCTGAATGGAAAATTTGAGTTTCAAATACAAGAAGCAAGAGAAGCATGAAAAGGTAAATAGGAAAGAGAAATCATAAAGAATTTATTAAAGTTGAACTATTTGCATTCCTACATGGAAAGATGATATTTGTAACTCATGAGACTTTTCTTAGTATTAGGATCGTTTAAGGGAATGTGTGTGTGTGTGTGTGTGTGTGTGTGTGTGTGTGTGTGTTTCTATGTCTATCTAGTATCTAATGATATGGAAAATCAAAGGGTGAGAAAGGCATATATTGGTAGAAGGAACAAAGGGGAGATAGAATAGGGTAAATTATCTCACATAAAAGAGGCTGAGAAAGCTGTTATAATTGGAGGGAAAGAGCACAGAAGTGAAAGGGAATGAGTTAACCTTACTCTCATTGGATTTGGCTTAAGGAGGGAATAAAATACACACTCATTTGGGGGAGGGAATAGTCAGAAGCAAACACTTTTGAAAAGGGACAGGGTCAAAGGAGAAAATAGAATAAACGTGGCTCAGGATAGGATGGAGGGAAATATAGTTAGTCTTTCACAATATGACTACTATGGTAATGTTTTGCATAGCTACACATGTATAACCTATATTAAATTGCTTGTCTTCTCAATGAAGGTGGGTGAAGATGGAAGAAACTCAAAAGTTTTAAAAACAAATGTCAAAAAGTGTTTTTACATGCAACTAGGAAATACAATATACATGCAGTGGTGTATAGAAATCTATCTTCCCCCACAAGAAAGTAAGGTGAGGGGGACAGAAAGGAGGGCAGACTGGGGGAAGGGGTAATCTGTATTCATGCCATATTCTGGTGCAGGGTAGAGAAGAGATGGGGAGAAAATTTAGAATTCAAAATGTCGTGGAAAAGAATGTTGAAAACTAAAAATAAATAAATTCCGGAACAATGAAAAAAGATTAAATTACAAATTGAGTTGCTGATATTATTGGTTGAAGAAATACCTAGTATGAGCATTTTAGCAAAAAAAAAAGTTAAGACAAATTACAAATCAAAAGTTGATTATACAAAGTAAATTCTGTGATACATATTACCTTAAACAGAAATATGCTACCAGATAATTCTAATCCATTTTATCATTTAGAAACTAGAAGATCCTTGGTGTGAATGTTGTAGGAGAAACTCTCAGATGACTTCCTGAGGTCTAGGGGCAAGAATAAAATGACCCCTGAAAGTTCTTTTCTGTCACACAATTTTGTGGTTCTTTTATTATCTGGCTTCAATATTAGTTCAGTCATGAGAATGTCAGAAAATTCACCCTTTGAACAAAACATCCTGTCATCAAAAAGTTGAATATCATTCCATATATTTTGGCAATGCAAAAATTGCTTGGTAATTTTTTATAAAATGATTACTTCTTAACACAGACCATGTGGGTATTTATAAGTTCATATGTGGCAGCAGTTGTCACACCATGAAACACCTGGATAAATTAATTAAATCTGAATTAAACCTGTTTCCTTTGAAGGGGAACAGAGAAATATGTTTTCTAATTCATAAATATTCTCTGTGATTTACAGATTGTTTTATGGATATTACTGATATTACTAGAGATTCCTAAAATTTGAAACTTCTAAGCCAGTTTGAGAGACATGTGTTTTGTCAGCCAGTTAAGAGTTAATGTGTTTCTGTATGTACATACTTGGGTATGTCATACTAATCAGTTACCTAACGCTGAAGTGCCTTCCTTTTTGTACACTAGGTAGTCAGTTGTGAGACCAAGATTAGTAAGAGAGTTTCTGCCCTTAAGGACCATAGAAAACCAACTGATCTTATTTGCCTTAATGCCATGTTCTTGCAAGTTTACTTTTTTTTTCCTCATCGGTGATTTTTCTTATTACTAGATTCTGATGTACGATTGACATTTTTTTTTGAAAGTCCCCATTTTTCAAAAGCTATTATTTTTGGGTGTTGTCTCTTGTTGACTTGTCCATTTATTGTTTGCCAGCCACTTCCTCAAAATTTGCTGCACAACTGTTTGTTCAGGCAGATTCCTTCTTTTTAGATTTGATTTTCTACTTTATGTCTTGAATCCAGAGATGAGGTTATTAGGAACTCGTGAAGCATTCAGGCAAGAAAGTAAATGATAAATAGACAGAATACAATTTAATTTGAATATTAGTTTAGACTTTCAAATAGAAAATACAGCATCTTTCAACTATAATTTCATTTTAGTACGTTTGGTCATTAAAGAAGAATTTGTTGAAATTCTTTTGTCACTTAACTGTAGAATTTAATCTTTAGAGGCTTCCTAGAAGGGAGAAAACAAACCTTCCTCTAGTTTATGGGGGGGGGAGATTAATCTGATTCTTAATAGAATTGTTTGTTTTCTAACAGAAAAAAAGACATATTTTAGGTGATGGTTTGGACTCTTCAGGTGGTCAAATTAGACTCATCTTATTTGCAGTGCATTTGGATTCCAGATAGGAGGATATAATGCTATCCTTTTTTTTATTGATTTATTTTCTTTTAAAATAGCAAGTTCCCTATAATAAGAAAAATTAGAAGTAACAAAATATCACTGAGAAAGTATTATTTGTATTTCACATATTCTTAAGAATTCCAAATTTAAAAATAAGTAAAGACCTAGTAAGTGGCAGTTTGAATATGTAGCAAAAATAGAGCCTGCATTTCTGCTAACAATTTATTATTCACACTTAGTTGATTTTGTAAAGTTGACTGGAGGGAAGAATGAGTTGGTAATTTGAAATCAGATACTGAGGTGTAGTTTCTGTTAACAATCAAATGTAAATAATAGATCCTTATAATCAACATTTTGTGAAATTAGAAGTCAGGCGTGTCTATGTGTATGTCATGTGGGTGTTTGTAGGGTTGAAATCAAAGATAATTCTTTAAAAGTAAGAATATTGGAAAATGTTGGAAAGCAAGAGAAAGGAACAATTCTTGATTTAACAGTTGCATTCTTAGTTTTGCGTTAATTATGAGTGAAATACCAGTTTGCATGTCTAGGCAATGATAAGAAGGTACAAATTAATTTTATGAGGCATAAGCAACTTTTCTCCTACAGTAGGAAAGCAAGGATCTTTAATGAATTGACAGTGATCTCTTATTTGTGATTATTGTTTGAACTTTTACTTATATGCTTATTTTCTCTTCGGAATCTTTCTAGAAATGATTTAGAATTTTTTTGGCTGTCCAACATCCTTTGGAATGCTTTTTCTTGCTACCTCCTTTACCCTATTGTGAACCTCTGTCATGGTGTCTTCAGGCATTCTGTCTACCAGATCTAATTCCTTAAATCTATTCATCACTTTCACTTCATATTCATAAGGGATGCTATTTAGGTCATTCCAATATGGTCTGATAGTTTCCCCTACTTTCTTCAATTTAAGTCTGAATTTTGCAATTAGAAGCTCATGATCTGAGCCACAGTCAGCTCCAGGTCTTATGATGACTGTATAGAGTTTTTCACCCTTTGATTACAAAGTATGTAATCAGCACAATCTGCATTGACTGTCTGATGATGTCCATGTGTACACAGAGTTGCCTTTTGAATTTTGAAAAAGAATGTTTGCTATGACCAGTGAGTCATCTTGATAAAACTCTATTATTCTCTGCCCTGATTCATTTTGTGCCCCTACACCAAGCTTGCCCATTATTCCAGTTATCTTTTGATTCCTCCCTTTAATGCTCCAATCAGCTCTGATGAATGTGACATCTTTTTGTGATGTTATTTCTAGAAGATATAGGTCTTCATAGAACTGATTAACTTTGGCCTCTTTGGCATCAGTAGTGGGAGCATAGACTTAGATTATTGTCATGTTGAATACTTTGCCTTGGATTCTAACAAATATCATTCCATCATTTTTGTGATTGTTCCCCAGTACTGCTTTTCTCATTCTTTTATGGCTTATGAGGGTTACGCCATATCTTCTAAGGGATTTTTGCCCAGAGTAGCATGTGTGGTGATCACCTGAATTAAATTTATCCACTTTCATCAGTTTAAGTTTACTGATAACTGTGATGTTTGATGCTTATTCTTCCCATTTCCTGTTTGACCACTTCTAGATTACCTAGGTTCATAGATGTTAGATCATAGATTTGTTGTGGGTCACAGAAAAAATGTGGCAAGTCCTCAAAGAGATGGGAAAACCAGATCATCTTATTTGTGTCCTGAGAAACCTGTATGTGGGTCAGAATTGAACATGAGAACAATTGATTGGTTTAAGATTGGAAAAGGAGTATAACAAGACTGTATGCTGTCACCTTATTCATTTAACTTATGTGCAAAGTACATCATGTGAAATGCCAGGACAGATTAATCAAATGCTGGAATTAAACCAGAATGCTGGGAGTAATATCAACATTCTCAGATGATACCACTCTGATTGTAAGTGAAGAAGAATTAAGAAGTCTCTTGATGAGGGTGAAAGAGGAAAGGATAAAAGCTGGTTTGAAGCTTGACATCAAAAAAACCTAAGATTTTGGCAACAGGTTTCATCACGTGGAGAAGAGGAAGCAGTGTCAGATTTTATGTTCTTGGGCTCAGATATCACCGCTGATGGCAACTTTAGCCATGAAATTAAAAGACACTTATTCCTTGGAAGGAAAGCTTTGGCAAATCTGAATAGCATACTAAAAATCTGAGACATCACCTTGCCAAAAAAGGTCTGTATACTCAAAGCTCTGATTTTTCCAGTAGTAGTATATGGTTGTGAGAATCAGATTATAGGAAAAGCTGAGCACCACAGAATCGACCCTTCCAATTTGTGATGCTAGAGAAGACTTTTGAGACTTGGACATCAAGGAGATCAAATCAGTCAGTACTTAAATGAATTAATTCACATCATTCACTAGAAGGTCAGATACTGAAGCTGACACTTTAGTATTTTAGCCACACAGTGAGAATATGGGACTTGTTTGAAAAGACCCTAATGTTGTAAAAGATTGAAGGGAAAAAAAGGAATGGCAGAGGATGAGATGGGTAATGTCATGGAAACAATGAACATGAGCTTGGACAGACTTTGGGAGATAGTGGAGGATAGAATGGCTTGGGATTCTAGGGTCCATGGGATCATGAAGAGTCAGAAAACAACTGAATGACAACAACAAAAATATTTGGAAATATTTCATTTCTTATAATCAATGGCTGTTAACTTGCTTATTTTCTCCCTAACCATGGTATAGAAGAAATTGATAGAATCTCCTTGATGACTTTTTTTTAGTAGAATTCTTATAATTATAAGAGGCTGAATGATTAGAATAGATTGAGAATTAACCTGTCAGCCAGTAAAACCTGGGTTCGAGTCTTGATTCTGACATGTACTGTGTCCCTTAACCTCTAAGTTTTGTAGACAACCAAGATTATAAATTGCAGAGAAATTACTGACTTACATTAATAGAGGGAGAATCCTTATCTGGGAATTTTCTATATTGATGAAATCACAGTTCCAGTACTTGTACCTGTTCTCATAATTTTAATTTTTGTGATGAAGATTTCAGAAATGGTTTTATTTCCCTGTTTCTGTATTTATTTTTGGTAGTGTTTTTACAGTATCTGTAAAGCCAAGCAACAGTAGATTCCTAAAAGAATGCTACTGTGAACAGTTTTTAAGATTCAGATTACACAGTAGTAGTGAGCACTCCGTTCATTCCATTACAAATCAAGATTCAGTACAATATTCACAGTTCAATATTATATCACA
>CM053597.1:108323866-108476600 GCA_028646575.1 Pseudocheirus occidentalis | reverse complement strand
TAGAACAAGGAACAAAAGAAGAATTACCTGGTTTCCCTAAGGGGGAAAGCAGCTTAACACTTAAAGATTCAATCAATCACTTCACCTGGTTTCCCTAAGAGGGGAACCAGCTTAACACTAAAAGATTGAAACAACAATTCACAATATACTGATCTTCCACTCATGGGGCAACTGTTAACTTTAGTCTCCAATACAGCCCTTAGAAAACCACACAAACTTTCCACCCCTTGATTTCCAACAAACCTCAGTTTAGTCCAAGGGGAGGCCTTTTCTTCATTTTGACTCTGGGTGGTCTCTCTGATTCCCTGGATCCTCTTCCCTGGTCCCAACTCCCTCCTGAATCTGCCATACAATCACCTAGATTCAGGACCTGTGACAGCTGACAGGCTCTCATCCAGTTCTCAGAGATAAACAGCCCCCAGGTCCTTGTCCAGTCTTTAGGGCAATCCCTGGCACACACTGAAGTTCACAGGGTTCAGCACATCTCAAACTCTTCACCACTTCTCTTGCCTGGAACTCAAGGATCAGCCAGGCCATGAACAAACAAAGTCCCATCCTGTTCATGTCTTCAGTCAGCTTCCAGATACTGGGAGAGGAACAAACTCTCTCTCTCCCTCTCTTTCTCAGCTGACTTCAGTCTCCATGAATCTTCCTTCACTGAGGAACTAAATCCAAAATCTCTCCTCTCTCTCTAAAATTCTTCTATATATATGGCACTGGCCTCCTGTCTCAGTCAATAGCCTTCTTCCAAGTCAACAGGGGAATTCACACCTTTTCACCAATGGACAGACTTCATACCTTCTATACTTAGCCCTAAGTTACTAGGTGCTACTTAGCCCTAAGTATCTGATCTACTTAGCCCTAAGTATCTAATAAACTGAATACTATTACACTGTTTTCAAAGGATGAATATATATATTTTTTTAGTTTACTGACTGAGGAATTAAACTTTTTAAATAATCAGCATAACAATGTCCTTGTTGGACTTTCAATATAGCTAAACATAGCAATATTTAGGAATGATACATCTTGTTGTTCTTTGACTTCTTATTGTTCAAAAAATTTGGCATCTGTAGAGCATCCATGATTTTGATAAATCTTGACCTTGACCCAGGTTTCTGATAAATTAAAGTTTATACATATTGTATTAAGATTTGTCTGTATAGCAGCTTTTCTCTGTCAAAATTGCAATTTTGGGAATTTGTAAAACATATTTTGCTTCAGTACCCAGTTATGGATAATCTTTAGAGCTAGTGTAAACAATGTGTAGAGGCATAAACTAAGACATAAAAGGACTGTCATGTGACAAAAAAATTGCAATTAAATTGTGCGGTCCCATGAAGAGCAATGTTCAGAGTCAGGCAGACAAAGTTTGACTTAATATGAGGAAAACCTTCCCATTCCTTAATATAAGGAAAAACTTCCTATTAGTGCTGTCAGAAAATGAAATGGGCTGCTTAAATAGGTAACGAATCTCCCCTTACCAAACATCTTTGAGCAGACTTTGGATAACCACTATTTAGTGATTTTGAAGAGAGAATTCCTGTTCAATTACTGGCTGAACTAGATAACTTTTCAATCCCTTCCAACTTAGAGATTCTTTTTTTTTCTAGGACTCTATTTTGCATCCTATTTTAATAAAAGGAACAATTTAAAATGTTATCTTGATTTGAGAATTAGTAACACCATTTAAAAATTCTTTATGTCTTTATTAATTCTAATTTTTATGCCCAGAGACAGAGAACTCTTGATGAAACAATGAAGAATGGGGATTTAGGAGATAGGAGTTTTTGTCCTTACCATTATGTAATAATATTTTGACAATTTATGCCTCACTTTTCTACTCCATGTGTTGGTAGTCAGACATGTCAGTCTAGATCTGAGTTCTGTTACTTACCTTTGTGAAATCAGATTGAGTTATTTAAAATCTGAGCCCCATGTTCCTAGGATTTAAAAGGAGGAAAAGTTAAAAAAGATGATTACTAAGAACCATTTCAGCTCTGTATCCTGGGTTACAAATAAAAACTTTCAAAGGATTTTTATATCACTAGTAACTGACATTTCCCTAATTGTTAAGACGATTCCCATTATCAAATTTTTATCTATTCTGCTTAATTTGTGTACATGTACTTGTAATACTCCCCCTAATGCAATGTAAACTCAATGAAGGTTTGGTTTTCCTCATCATCTAGCTTGGTGGCCTTACAAACATAGATGCTTAAGACATTTTTTTTCAAATTGACTTGTAAATTGAGTTATAGTCAATCTTGAAGGTGTGAGAGAAATTGCTTTGATTAATCTAACACATTCTCAGGCTTTGGAATAGCAGAAGGAAGATACTTCATTATGTTATCTGGAGAAGACTGATATTCTGGATTTGCTTTACATTGCAAAATATCAGGAAACTGCTTTTTTTGGTAGAGGAGAGGCTGCAAAAAATGATTGTAGAAAAATGATAATGCTTAGGTTTTAAAAATAACGAAGGTGCCTAATTTATGAAAAGAAAAATACATAAATGCAGTGATAAGGGATGTACCTTTCCTCTTGTATTGGTTGACAAATGTTGAGGGCTTTTTCTACCTAACACTGTACATGTTGGGGAGAATTCACCAGTACCATAGATTAGGTGACAGTGTCATAACGGGGGAATTGTATATACCTGGAAAAATGTTGGTTCATAATGTACTTTGGAAGTCTTTTTGTATACAGTCAGGTAAGCTTTCCAGGAAAAGAGTATAATGTTCCATAAAGACTACTGTATTATCTTCCTTTTATGCAAATTTGTGTCCTTGGATTAGTGAATGGCTTAAGCAAGTCTTATCTAGTTGGCTGCTGCTAGACGTTATTAATAGAGAAAAAGAGACCTCTCAAAAATAAAAAGGGCAAAATCCCTTTAAGCCTCTGGACTTAAAAAAAAAAAGTATGATGCTCATTCCCCAAGCCTACTGAAAATCAGACTGGACTCTCTTGATGTGCTTCAAGCCTTTCCCTAACACATAAATTGTCAAAGGATATGTGAATAGACAGTTTTTAAAGGAAGTAATCTAAGCTATCGATAATCATATTGAAATGCTCTAAATTAAAAAGAAGCAGAGAAATTCATATCAAGGCAACCTTGGTATTCTATTCCACTATCAAACTGGCAAAGATGACAAAAAATGAAAAATTTGGAGGGATTGTGGGAAAATGGCCCTTAGGGCTCTGGTGGTGGAGTTGTAAATTGATCTACCCATTCTGGAAAGCGTTTTGGAGCTATTACCACTAAGGTCATACCTTTTGGTTCATCAGTACACCTACTAGGCCTGTATCCCAAAAGAGATTACAGAAAGAAGAGAAGGAGCCATGTATACAAAACAATGTCTAATAGCTTTACAAAAAATGGGATCAGAGAACTAGAACTTTGGAGCTGCCATCTATTCAAGAATTACAAATTATGGGATAAGAATGCAATGAAATATTATTTTGCAGTAAGAAATGACACAGAATGTGTGTGGCTTCAGGGAAACCTGGGAACACTTTTATGAACTGATGCACAATAAATGAATAGAACGAGGAGGATAATTTATATTACAACAACATCCATAAGAAAATAGTTTTGAAAAACTTGAGAACTCAGATCAATATAGTGACCAACCACAGTTCCACAGGGCAGGACCATGCTACTCACCTCTTGGCAGAGACATGATAGGCTCACAATGTACAAAAAGGAAAGTGTTCGCATTTATTAACACAGCCAAAATGGGGACTAGTTTTGTGTAGCTATACATATTTGTTACAAAGACTTTATTTTACTTTTCTTTTAAAGTTTCCAATGGGATTAAGGGATTAGAGGTAAGGAGGGTAACAAGCAATATGAATAGAGCAGGAAAAAATAAAGAAATAAAAGTTATTATTGTGATATCTTTAAATAAAAAATTCAGAGAAGGGAACAGGAAGAAAGTCAAAATGAAGCATAGAAGAGCAGGACAGCTTTGAAAGCTATTATAGACTGAATTTATTATTTATTTATTTTTAAGAACTAAATTGTGTAGATGGAAGCATGCTGTTTTATGTACTATATTTTTCCTTTGTTTTATTATGTATATACCCATTTTATTTGGTGTTTGCTGAGTTTAGCATGAAGATAAAGAATTTTTTTTAAAAAAAAAAGGAGGAAAAAGAAGCATGTGCTTACCTCCTGTTCTTTAAGATTCTGGAGATGGGGTTGTTTAGACAGGAGACTTTTGTTAAAGGGAAATGGGTTTCTCTTTCTGGAGAACCTTGCTGAGAGTAAAATTCCAGCCTTCAAATACAGGTATTCAGGGTAAGAGGGTAACAGCTAGGCCAATGAGTGAAGGCATTGACTTTTTTTTCCCTTAATGCTTACATCTGTGAAGGATTTGTGTGGAGAAGACAAAGCCACCTATGCATCCATATGGTTGTGCACATGCTCCATTTTGATGTATGCCATGTGGAAAATCACTGTGGGTCACAGGAATTGTTTGGGGTCAAATAATAATGGTTGGATATCACAGTAGTTAAAAAAATGCATGCCTTGAGTTGAATAGAAATAGCCTCAATAAATGAGTGGCCTAAGTTTTTACTTCAGAAGGTGACTCTCTCTCTCTCTCTCATTCTCTCTCTCTCTCTCTCTCTCTCTCTCTCTCTCTCTCTCTCTCTCTCTCTGTATCTCTGTCACTGTCTCTCTATCTCTCTCACCCTGTCTGTCTCTCTTTCTCTGTCTCTCTCTTTTTTCTTAGTGTCCCCAAATCAATATGGATTTGCTTATTTAACACCAAGGACCTTGAGAAAGTATTTCTGCAAACAAACAAGGACTTAGGACTTTTCTGCCCCATAAATAGACATACTTAGCTGTGTCATAAAGACATTTAGCCTTAAGGTCTTTCCTAAAAGCGTACACACCTGCCATCTCCCATAACTGAGATTGTAAAGGCATTTTAAGTACTGCTGATACAGGCAGATTGATTAATAATGTTCTGCTCTTGGATCTTTCCTCAAAATGTTCCTGAATGTTAAGCACTGTTTCCAATTTATTCTAAGTCATACAAACTGAAAAAGTGAAGAAGAAATTCTTTCCATTTTAAAGAACCCTTAGACATCCTTTTTTTGTTGTGGATTGTTTTCAGAGGGAATAAACACAATTTGTAGGATCTCTTCCAATCTGAGAGGACTCTTCCTCCTGCAAATTAAGAAACCCTCTTGTGCTGCATTGCATTTTTTTCTTTAATGATGTCTGCTCTTTTTAAGTAAAGAGATCAGTTTACACATTTTCATGTTGCTTAGCAATTTCTCGAATATACCAGTAGTGCATACTTTGGGTACTCTGAGAAACAAGAATCATTGAGTAGTGTGAAATTTGCAGGTGCTTTTATTTAATAATCATCATTTGACTCTCCCTAGAAATTTATCTTTTCTGTTAGACATAAGAATGTACAAAAATTTAAATTTAAAAAAAGAATATACAGAAGTAGACAATATGGTTAGTAAGACCTTTAATCCTAGTTCCTCTTAAATTTGACACCATCAAGCTGGGTCACACTATGTTTCAAAGGGCTATTCCTAATTAGTTTACAAGTTATGGTTCCTTTTGTATTTCTCCTCTTCACTGATATTGCTATTTATATCAAAGTGTTTAATTAGTTTTCTTCAAGTCCAACTCTTGGTTTATTTCACTGGATGAGAAAACATATGATGTTCACTCTACTTACTTCTCTCCCTTATTCAGTATTCTGCTTCCTATCTAAGATGCACATGAAAAATGAAAAACTGAACTCCAAAAAACCAGTAGCTTAAAAAATATTCTTGGAATATGGAGTAGTCAGGGTAAAAATTTGGGCCATTTGTTTCAAAGGCTTTTTATTTATTGAATATTCAGTTTTTATAACCCTTTTATAACCTTTTATATTTAGACATTTATTTTTAATTCATTGTTCAGTTTTGTAGTATTATGATACATTCTTCTCTTCACTTTTATTTAAACGTTTAAAATTATAAACCTAAAAGTCAGTAAGAAAAACACTTAAATAAACATTTAAAAAAAGAATCTTGCTCTGAAGCTTAGCTTTTAATAATCCAAGTAATTTCTATTATCATCATGATTTCTTCTGATGTTGAAAATTTAATATTGATGCTGAAAGTGATGATACCAGATTTTGACAGTTTAAAATCAAAACAATTTTATAGCTAATTGCTTTTTAATTTCCATATTTTTGGTGACACACATTGAGGCAGTTGGATTTCTCTTAATTTTTTTAAACAATTATGCCCTCAAAGTAGGTATTATGATAAGCTATAACAATCACATCATAGACTCAAATAATCTTAATTAAATAGAACATTTATTAAACACTTCTACATCAGAGAACTATGCTTAGAATTGGAAGTACCTTAAAGGTCTAGTATTACCCAATATCTGATATTATTGCAATAATCTATTGGTTGATCTGCCTGCCATACGTTTCTGTACACTTCAGTACATCCTTCACTTAGATATCAAAGTGATTTTCCTGAAGCACAGTGTTGACCATTTTCACAGTCCTGCGGTAAACTCTAGTGACTTCTTTATCACCAGCAAGATCAAATATAAAATCCACTGTCTTGCATTCAGACCTGTTCATCAGCTAATGCTTCTCCTCCCCCACATTTTTCCAGTTTTCTTTTAACTTGAAGACTTCCACTTACTCTTTCATCCATTGCTGCTTGGCTTCCTTGATCCTCAAACAAGACTCACCACCTCCTGACACCAGGCATTTTGACTGACTCCCCATCCATCTAGTACTCTCCAACTTTTCTCTGCCAACTGGCTCTCTAGCTTCCTTCATATCCCAGTCAAGATCCTAACTTCTACAGGAAGCTTTTCCTGATTGCTTTTACTTCTAGTGCTTTCCATCTGCTTGATTATTTCTGGTGTATCCTGTATAGAGCTTATTGCATGTAGTCATTTGTGTATTGTGTACTCCATTATATTTTGACCTGCTTAAGAGTAGGAACTACCTTTTACCCTTGCATTCCCACTCTCTAGCACATTGCTAGGCATATAGAAGGCTTATTAGATATTTACCGACTGACTATAATCCATCCCGCAGCATAAGTGGGAAAATTCCATCTTCACCTCTGCTTGAAAAATACACATAAGGCGATAGAGAACATACAGCTTAATGAGGTTATTCTCCTTTGGGACAATTATTTATCTGGGGAGAATTTATTTTTTATAGAGAGCCTAATTTTGTTTCCATATAATTTAAATCCATTAATCCTAGTTGTACTTTCTGAAACCACACAATACATCCTAACCCCTTTTTATAAGATTGCCCTCAAATACCTGAATACAACTAGATTATTTCCTGTGTCTTTGCTTATGTAGACTAACCTTATTTTCTTCAAATGATCGTCTTGTACCATACATAGTTTTAAGTCTTCTCACAACTCTGGTCACTCAAAACATTTTCAGATCCATGTATCTCATGTAAAACACTTTGTCCAGAACTGAAACTAGACTCTGGGGTTCAGTGTGACCAGCACAGTGTACAGGGGTATTATCTCCGTCATTCTTCCTGTTAATGCAGCCTAAAATAATGACTTATTTTGTATAGCTACATTACATGCCTATAGCACTTACGGTCTGGTAGCTCACTTCAGCCCATGTCAAGTGCACTGCTAGACAGTAGTGTTCCCTCAGAATAGTATTTTAAATATAATATTAATATTACAGTATTACTAGTGCATAGTATTATGTTATTAAGTATAGTATTTACATTTGTGCCTATAACATTTCATTTCTGGCCTATAATTCCAGTCTGCCATGTTCTTTTTTTTCCACCCAATTCTTTCATCATATCTATCAACTTATCATTTCTCTCTTTCTCTCTGAATGTATGTATATATGGATATGTATACGTATATATGTATAAGTATATATATGTATATGTATATGTGTGTATCATTCCATTTACATCTTTGTTCATGTTACATACCAAAATGTTGACTAGAACAGGACCAGATATTGAGGCTTTTGGCATACCAACAACATATTAATATTGATTCACTAATTAAAACTCTTGGCAAAGCTGTTCAGGCAATTGTATTATATATAGTTAACTGAACCTATGATGTAGCTTATGGTTCTTTGAATAAAATATAAAAATTTATAAGAGATAGAGATATCTACTTCAGTGGCCTAGGACCTTACCTCATTGAAAATCTATTGCCTATCATCAGGTTTTGGGAAAATGAACTCTTCATTAGAGGTATGCTTAGTACTCAGTGTGATGTGTGATTTTATGATGAAGAATTAAAGAATACACAAAAAATCTTAGGAACTTAATGTCAAATCCTGTGTAAAAATGAGTACAGCTAAAAGAAGAGATTGTATATTACACATTTTTAAAGATGTAAGGAATTGAAATGTTTATATCATGTCCATAGATTTAATTTTTCTTTGTCTTTTGCTTAAAGAATTCCTGCCTCTTTGCTTTCAAATGTTGTCTGTCTTTTAGTTTTTCTGTTTTTCGATTTTTGTGTTTAAACAAAGTGTTCCCCTCAATTGACATATTTCTTCCCTGGATCCATTTGCACAAAGTCTTGGTGATACCTATGAGATCTTTTATCTCCATGTTAAATGTCCAGTTTACTTTGTTTCCCTAATATGTTCTTACTCTGGATGCTGATTGATCAGTAAATCAAGTCCAGGAATACTGTTCCTCATTTGCTTCTTGTATTATCTCTTTACCACTGTTATTCTTCTGCATTATGCTGTTGTTCATGTTGTGTAGATTTAGTTTCATCTGGGCATTTTCCTCTCTTCCTCTGTTTTCATATAATGTTCTCTGGATCAGTTGATCAGTTTTCAAGGAAAGAACATTCTTCCCATTCAATATGAGGTACAGTATATCTGTAGCCTAGAGCACCTCATTCTGTCATCTTCACTGGTGATCCAGGAAAGCACATCCTGCTTCTTAACAACAGCTGCTTTACTAGTTTCTTACTTCTGATGTCATGCTTTCTTTTTCAGAGTCCCATCTTTTAATTGGAAAAAGATCATAATACCAATCATGACCCCAAGTTCCATCAGTTCTCTGACCAATGATTTATATTCTCCAGAGATTGTTTCTAAGATTTTTCACCTTTTATCCTTTTTTCTTTCTTTTTTTGTGGGGAGGGAGGCTTGGTTTTTTTTTTTTTTGTTCTTTGGCTGTGTCCTTGTCCCCACATCAGTCATCAGGAGAAAGGAGCAGTTGATAGGTTTAATTAGTCTCTGCAGGCTCTTTGTCATATCCCAGATGTATCTTTCTAGAATATAGTATACCATGTCAGGTTTACATTTAGTTGTTTTTGAACCCCTAAGTGGAGAGTCATTAACAACTAATAGCATGTATTTTTCTCCTGCATCTGGTTATAGGTTTCCTTGAACCTGTTGGTATCAGCTGGTCCTCATTTTTTCATGAACCATGTGTCTTCCCCAGAAACTCCAGATCTGTAGGAAAAGTCTTATGTTTCCCAGCTTCTGTACTTCAGCATTACTTTCACTTTTGACCCAAAATGTAGTCCTCCTTGGGGAGAGACACAATGCAGTGCTGATAGGTGATTGACACACTTCCTTTGATTTCCATTTCTTGTATAGATATTAGGTATGGGTTTTTAAGTCTTCTCGACATTTCCATGAAATCTCCTGTCACAAAATGTCTTTGCTGTTAGGTTTTGCCTTCTTGGGGTTCCTGATTCTCATAAGTCAAATGCAGCTGCTATTGAAGCTACCATAACTGCTCTCTTCCCCATGATAATTTGCCCAGTCATGAGTAGTCAGTTACCACCTCTAGTCTTTTTATCACAAGATATCATAGTAGGCAGCAGTTCCAGGTATTGCTAGAATATTAGAGATAAGGACAAGAGAATGTATTTCTAGCATAGATATAGGAAAGATAAATGAACATCTCCTCCCACTCAGCCATTCTTTGCTAGGACATTTCTTATATTTCCACGTTGTGTATCCTCTTTTCTTTAAGACTTGGATCTGCTTGTAGGAGCTTAGTGCATGCTTCTGATTGACTTAAATCTGTGTTCAGTCCCTGGTCAGATTCTGGGAGGTTTATTACTGACTCCATTTAACAGTAGAGGAAATTGAGGCAGAGGTTAAGTGACTTTTCTTGGGTCATACAGCTAATAAGTGTCTTGAGGCGGGTTTTGAACTTAGATATTCTTGCCTCCACAACTGGCACACCACCCACCGCAGCCTCTAGCTCATACTCCTAATGGCAGAATGGAATTTTCTTAGAGGTAAGCGCATGTAATTGTTCATCTTTGTAAATTTAGCATGATGAAGAGACTTTATACATAGTAGGAAGTTAATGTTTTTCAAATTGAATATTCTAAAGTTACTTACCTTTTGTGGACTTTTGCTGATGCCCATTTGCATTTGCTATTTCTATCAAGAATATTTTAATACTTGTTTTAAAATCTCTGTTATATATGCCATGATTAAATTTCTATAAAAATAACCAATTTTCATATTTAGAACTACCTTTATCTTCTCCTTCCACCATTTGACTGTGATTTTGGAATGTTTGAATCTAATAAAAGTAAATTTATGTATTTTTAATATACTGAACAGCTATTGGTATCCAAACAGACACTTGCTTTATCCCTTTGCTTAGGGAGGAGGGTAAAGGAAATCTCAGTTTTAGATTATTTCCCATAAGTACAACATCTTAAAGCAAAAGACTATTATTGTAAAGAAAATCTTATGGTTAAATTCTGGGTTTGAAATTCATATCCTTTAAGGCTATGCCTGTAAGTAAGTCTATTTGCCAACTGAGTCAAGAATTGCTCCCCTGATGCTGGAAACAGTGTGACCAAATTGACATATAATACCCTTAAAGTATACTCATATCTGCTTTCTAGAAAGTACTTCATTCACAATGGCTAATATAGCTTTCCCCTTTGAGAACACTAGCAATATGAATAATATCAATATCTTAGTGGAGTGATGAGGACTCAAACTTAGCAGAAAGAGAGCAGTTTGCATTAGTGCTGAGAATGGCATCTCTTCCTGTGTTCCTAGCTTGTGTGTGCACTCACTCTTTCTCTCCCTCCCTCCGTCCCTCTCCCTTTCTCTCTCTCTATCTAATTTTGTTCCTGTTTTCTTGTTTGTAAAATGAGTATAATAATGCTTATTATGGAAGCACTTTGTAAAGTTATCAAGTGCTATGTAAATGTACTGAATCATTATTAAGAAGTTAGTATTATTCTTGGAATTCTATACTAAAGAAAACACACTCCTATAATTCCAGTAAAACCTTTGTGATGTGTGGGAGGCATAGGGTTTGGTCCATTTGGATTTCTACTGAACAGATTTGTCCCTTGCAATCTAAGCTTTAAAAGAGGAATATTACTTCAAGATTATTCCAGCACTTTGAGGACTTGTAATTTTGTTCATATGGACACTCCCATCTCTGATATAGATTGTAACTCCTTTGTACCTTAGTAGATAGTTTTTGAGAGCATCTGTGTAAGAAAAATTCATCACCCTGAGGCCAGCCTAGTAATGAGCCTCTCTGAACTTATCTGGTGTGGTCCCCAGACAAAAGACATTCAGTTCATCATCACAATTGCATTCAAAGCCTTTTCAGGTTGATAGGGTCTGCTAGAGCTTATACTATGCTGACATAACCTTCCAGAATATTTCCATGTCATGATGGAGCATCAGAGTAAAACCGACTTAATAAATGTGTTAATTCAATATGACTAAGACTGAAAATGGGTTCATAAAAATTGTTCAGATGCTCATGTGAGAAGTAATATACGTGTGTGTGCGTGTGTGTGGTTTTGACAGGGGAAAAAAACCCACTGAGCTTAATTGTCTGAATTCCTTTTCCATAATTATTTCATTTGTGTTAACTGTCATGCATCTAAATAGCCAACAATATAACAGCTGTCTATTAACATAAGAATATATTTTGTTTAAAAGGTGAGTTTAAAAATTCTTTCTTTTTGTTATTCATCCTTGAGGAACAAAGATTTGAGATGAAAGATTAATCTTAAGTAGTGGTAGTTTATAACATATAATATGCATTTGTGCTACTTGAAATTTTTTAAAAAGTAGCAACATAAAACTAAATGGAAAAAATTGGTATCTTTCAGTAATAAACATTTGCGCAAACCTACAACCTAAAACAAAGTTTTTAAAATATATTATATTATATATATTATATATAATATATATTATTTTTTTAAATTACATGTAAAAAATTTAATGCCTGTTTTAAAAATCTTGAATACCAAATTCTTTCTCTCCTTTCTCTCTCTCTCTCTCTCTCTCTCTCTCTCTCTCTCTCTCTCTCTCTCTCTCTCTCTCTCTCTCTCTCTCTCCCTCCCTCTTCCCCTAATTGAGAAGGCAAGTGATTTGATATAGATTATACATGAATAGTCATGCAAAACCTATTTCTATGTTAGTTGTGAAAGAAAACACATTACCCCTTTCACTCCCCTAGAAAAGGAAAAGAAAGTTTAAAAAAAAAAGTAAGTTTCGATCTACATTCAGATGCTATCAGTTTTTTCTCTGGAGGTGGATAGCATTTTTCATCATGAGTACTTTGGAATTAGAAAAAAATATATATTAAAGAAAAACTCTTTTATCCAATGACATTGGCTTCCTTGTTGTTTTATAAATAAGACACTCCACCTCTTGGCTCCAGGCATCTTCTCTGGCTGTTACCTGTTTCTGGAATGTTCTCCCTCCTCATCTCTACCTCCTTTGAGTCCCATCTAAAAATCCTACTTTCTATAGAAAGCCTTTTCTAATCCCTCTTAATTCTGCTGCCCTCCCTTTATTAATTATTTCCTGTTTATTTTGTATGTAGATTGTTTGTACATATTTGTTTGCTTCTGTATCCACCATCAGATTGTGAGCTTGAGGGTTAAATACTGCCTTTTGCTTCTCTTTGTATCTCCAGTGTCTAGTGCAGTGCTTGAAATGTTGTAGGTAAGCACTTAATAAATGCTTATTGACTGACTAAGGAGGTATCAAGGATTCATTCTAAACTTTGACATTTGTCATCTTGTTATATTTTTATTATCTTATTAAATTTAGTTTTAGTTTTTTGAAATCCAAAAAGCAAAACAAAACAAAAAATCCTAGCAACCAAAACCAATACTTCATTTTCCCTATTGAGTAGACCTTTTTTTAGATATGCCTTTTGTGGGTTAATATTTAAGCTACACAAACACTGCTGTGGTACCATTTACTAATTTCGGGATTGTATCTATTTATTAAACTCGATTTGTAAACTATTTATTGGACCCAATTTATAATGATTTTTTCATGGTTCCATTGCTAGTAACAGCTGAAAGTGAAACCCAGGTCTCTTGATTCCAAATCTCAAGCTCTTTGTATAATATCATTTCTGCATGTCAGTAGTATGGGAGATGGTTCCCCTTGGACAATTTACAAATGACCCAGTCTGATTGCTAATAGATCTGATTCTGCAGATGACCAGTACGTCATAAAGTGTTACTGTTAAGTAATAGGACTAACTTTTCTTTTAGCTCTTAAAGCCTTTCACAGTTTGACTCAAAGATACTTTTCCAAGTTTTCTGTTGCTCTTTGTATCTTCTGTGTTTTCAAATGAAGTGGCCTGCTTGCTCTTTGCTTCATACATGTGGCACCCTGTCTGACCTAATTTCCCAAACCTACAGTGTCATTGACAGGTTGGGAGGAGAACTAAATTCCTAAATAAACTCCTATTACTCTCTGGATCTAGAAGTAACCCTCTGATGACTAATCTCTTAATGCTGTATTTCATGAGCTCCCACTTGTTTGCTACTCCATAATAATGACCTAGTAGACTCGGATTTTTAGAAAAAAGTATTTACTCAAATGGCACAACCAGAAACGAAGCTACAAAGTGCTCCCCCAAATTTGGGGCATACTTTTCCAAATACAAAATCCATGGTGAGGAGTAGTGGGCATAAACTTACTGTGGCACTAAGATACTCAGAGAATTTACTTGGCTACATCAACTCAACCCCGGAATTGCAGGGCTTCTATGTTCTTTCTTCCTCTGGAGGAAGTCCTTCATGAAGTTTCTTGGAGCAAGGGACAAGTTGGCTGAGATGATTGACAAATCATTTGCTTTGACAGCCAGCCTGAACTGTCTTCTCCGAGGACGTGGTATTCCAGCTGACCTGACCAGTCCCTTGTGTTGAAGGTTCAAGAAGGTTGCTCTGCTGTGATGTTGGCCCTCCACTGAGTTTGGTTCCTGTTGTACTTACCCTGGCAAGTAGCTCAGCGAATGGGTACTGGTCAGCCTTCTGGTGGGCTGCTGCTGTAGGTTTCTCTATTTTGAGGTTCTTCATAGAGAACAGCATCTCTGCTGGACTCCCTGAGTTCATTCTCTGATGGGCAGCTGCACTGCTTCACCACCTTTAAATTGACTCAGCTGGTGTCTTACTGCTCTCTTATCAGGTGGTGTGTTACAGTGCTGTTTTCAGCTGGGCTGCTTCTGTGATCTTTTAGCAAAGTCAGTGACTCTTAGACCCTTAGGATTGTCAGAATCCTCTCTTCTTTGTCTCCTTCAGGGCCTTATGTCTGAACTGTCATTTCCAGGTAGGAAGTAGGAGAGATCTAGCTTCTCCTGTTAGTGTTTTCCTTCAACTAGTGATAACACCTTTATTTGTGATGGTGGCCCAAGTAGCACCCCAGACTCTTATTGAGTCTTGTACAGGTGAATGACCATTGACAAAGGTATGGAGACAAAGTATGCCCTATAGCAGTGGTTCTCAACCTTCCTAATGCTACAACCCTTTAATGCTCATAGGTGGGCGTATCTGCATGTGGACAGACCCACCTGGAGAGGATAGAGAAGCTGTCTTGGTTCCAAAGACCATCAGAAATATGTGTTTTCCAGTGGTCTTACGCAACCCCTGTAAAAGGGTAGTTTGACCCCCAAAGGGGTTGTGACCCACAGGTTGAGAAGTGCTGTCCTATAGGAAAGTTCGTTTTTTTTCTGCTGTCCTTTGTATTGTAATAGAGTGTTTTCTATACCTCTGGAAAGGCTTCCCCTTCTTTATATTTCAATGTTTTGTCTTTTGCCCCATTTAGCCTTTATCTTTGTTGAAATTCAAAGAGGCACATCCTTTATCTATTAAATTTCCCCTCCTATCCTTATTCCTTTGCACATGCATCTCCCTTTGCCTGGAATGACTCACTTACACGTTACAAAATCCTTAGCTTCCTAAAAAACTTTCCCTCATGTCACATTCTATGGAAAACCTCTCTCATCTACCTCATCTACCAAGTTACTGCTACTCTCCCACTGGAAATTATTTTATGTATTTTTAATGTAATTTTAAATGTACATGTTGTTTCCTCCCAATAGAATGTAAATGCCTTGTAGAAAGGACTGTTAAATTTTTTGCCTTTGTATCTCTAGTATCAGGGGCAGGCAGGTGGTGCAGTGCATAGAGTTGCAGGTCCTGGAGTTAGGAGGAAGTGAATTCAAATGTGGCCTCACACACTTACTGTCTGTGTGTCTCACGGTAAGTTTGTCTTAGTTTCCTTATCTGTAAAATGAGCTGGAGAAGGAAATGGCAAAGCACTCCAATATCTGTGCCAAGAAAACTCCATGAATGGTGTCATGGAAAGTTGGGACATGACTGAAACAACTCAATAGCGACCTTCATCTAGCACCATTCCATGGAGTAGAATGATACATAACAAGTGCTTATTGAATTGAAGGCCAGAATATACATCCATATGATAGTAATTACCTTGGGAGACTATGTATTTATTGCAAAGATCCTTCCACTGCTTAAAATACTTTTGAAACATTTTTGTTAATTTTAGAGCAAATTTATGAGTCATAAAAGAAATCAATTAACTTATCTTTGACCAATATCTTACCAAATTTGATCATCTCACATATTTCATTAATCCTTCATAGAGGACATAGATAGTGTAATAAGAGTTTGTGAGCTTTTAACCTTCTTTGGATATTGATGTAACACTTAGAGCCCCATCTCTTATCCCTTGTTCTTGCCATGTACTTGGGTCACCTCTGTTGGGAACAACTTTAGCTTTCTGAAAGCAAGGTACAGTTTTCCAGGATAATTTATTCAATGTTGTCCAGTGTACTCTCGTATTCCTCTTCCCATTTTGGATTTTCCATCATCACTGACTATAAAGACATAGAAACTCTTCGACCAACTTAAACAAGCTGCCCATCAAGGAGTATACTATTTCTTATATAGGTAAGTGATATTCTTCTTTGACAGAGTTTTTTAGTATGGATTTATTGCTGCTTTTTCGAATGGGTTTGGATGTCATTGAAGAAGCTCCATAAAGTTCCTGGGTTCGAAGTCAAGCTGGAGCCTATGGAGAGGCTCAGAGACTCTAGGTAATTTTCCTTCACTCTAAGCTTCTATTTAATTGCACAGAATATCATTCATGACACCAGCAGACACCCTTGGTGAGCATGTCTTCCTGTTTTGCTTTTTTATACTTCATCTTACATTGATAATGTTTATTGAACAAAACTGTCTGTCACTGTGTCTGTGGAAAAATCTATGATTTGAAGATAAACGTAGGCAACTACTTATTGACACTTTAAAATTGTTTTAATTTACCTCATAAAATGCTTTGTTTGTTATTACTTAAAAAAAGCAAAAGCAAAAACCTGCCAGTAAATGGTAGAATCTTGTAGTTTCTAAATTCACAGTTAGTTGTGTGACTAATTTGATTTACTCTAAAAGAATCATATGCAATAAATTGCCTTCTCATGTTTTCATCAAAGATACTTGAATACTTGCATAAGTGATTCTCATGTAGATTTTATGAAGGTAAGGACGCAGATATATTTGACAGTTACTGATTTATTCTTCTTCATCTTTTTTTTTTTGGTGGAAGGTGTATTAAAACCATTAATGATCTTTATTGTTTTATAGTCATCTCTTTTTAAAAATATCTTGTCAAGTTGATCTGAATGGATGGCTATATAATTTGCAGCACTGCTGAAATCCAAATCCCTATGATTTAAGTAAAGCTGTTTTGCTTTTTTCTGCAAATTATTGTAATTATGTAGCCCATGTGGTATAGGAGAAAGGAAGCTACATTAAATTTGAAGTCAAAGGACATGGGTTTGAATCTGCTCTCTGCTATCCATTATCTCTATGCTACTGTGATCTTGGACACATCCCATGATTGTTTGGGGCTCTGTCTCCATAATGTAAAATTAGGTTGTTGGACTTACATGGTCTCTAAGATTACTTCTGACTATAAATCTCTAAATGGTTAAGTGATCTTTGAGTGGTTTTAAAAGATTTCAGTTTCTCTAGTCATAATTTTAGGTTTGAAGTGATGGTATTTCTAATAAGTATTTATTATTTTCATATTTTGCCTTGTAAATTTACTTATGAAGACGGGGTCTACTCAAGTCTGCATTTGATTTTGACCACAGAAAGAGAATTGATTTTAAACCACCAATACACACCAAGGATCATTCCACTCATTGATTTTTACATTGTGTTTCTTTGGACTATAGTTACCAAAACAAATGCAATTTTGATAGGAAAAAATAATTTCCAGTTATGTTCTTTTTGTATATTCTGTACATGCATAATCTTTAAAGCTAATGAGTTTGGAGTATGGTGATATAGCACTTCTGTAATGTTAAATTTGAGAAATAATTTCACCTGGCAGTTTTTGTTTGCAGAATGCACGAAAGGCTGAAGGTTTTTGTACAGTTCAAAGAGCACATTCCACAGATCTACCAATTGCTGGTTGCCTGCAGGGATCATATGAATTCAAAGAGGGGAAAAGTCCAAACTATTTGACAATAGTTTATCTTTATTTAAAAAGGGAGCAATTAAAATAAAATCTTTCAGCTTATAAAAGTTAAGAAAATTAAACACATCATTGCTAGCTTCATTATTTATTACAAATACAAGATACTCTTTAATATTTAGTTGTTTTACTTTTTCCTCAGTTTCATATCTGTATGCTTGATCTTTTTTCCCCTAGTCATTCTTATTGTTTTAATAAATTTCAGATTGAGGCTAATATTTTAGCCTGTGGAAGTATGGAACTGTTGCTGATCAAACATTCAGGGAAATTTTAGAATGGAAACAAAACACGAGTAAATAATTTTTCACCCATGACAATTTATGTTCCAAATATTATTCATCTAGCTATCATGTTAGCTAAGTTGAATAAGGTAAATAAAAACTTGAGGGGCATTCTTTAGTTGAAAATTTGTCATAATGCAGCCCCTGTAATCTGGCTTGTCAAGACTGCATTCATTTTAAAAATCAGAATGTGTGGATTGTAATTTTTAATGTTTATCAAATATATGTTCTTATGTTTTATGCTATGCATATATATATATACATATACATTATTGTCTATCATAATTAAGTACCATGATATTTTTAGATAAATATAATTTAGCTCCATTGTTGAGCAATTGTTTTATGTTAATGATTTGAAGGTGAAGAAATTGAGCCCTCAGTGGGGGTTTTTTGTTTAAGTCATACATTTACAAAAGAGCTTGAAATAAAAGATTTAGGATTGTGCAGATGTTTTTTATCTAACCTATTATACTGTGCTTCCAGCTGGCTCTTTAACACAGTACCAGAGAAGAGACAGCTGAAAATGGAAAGTAGCCATTCTTTATGCATCTATATCCACTGCAAACCAAAGTTCTTCATCGAGAAATAATTCTTTGAACACATCTGGGTTCACCACAAGAAAGACCAAAGATGTTTTTCTTGTCTTCACAATAACCTGCCTGTCCTCCAAAAGTCCATTTCTGGGTTGGATATTTGATGGTAACATCCTAGAAATTTTTACTGATACTTATTGTTGAAGATTGGGACAGTCTTTGACATAGATGTCACTCTTATATGGATGTGATTTGAAGAAGACTGAAAGCTCTCTCTGCCTTATAATGCTTCTCTCATTGTCCCTGTCATATTAACTGAATTCTCAAATTACTTGTGTTGGAGGAGGAAGGGTGTAAATCATTGAAGACTATTCAAATATGTGGATTCTTATGAGGGGGAGGAGGGAAAGGAAGTGTTGTGTGAAGACTATACTGTGGATACAATGAGGACTCTTCAGCTAACTACTTTTTAGAAGACATACAGAAAATTTAAAAAATGACAGTCTGATAAGAATAATGTTAGATTGGGGGCTCTAAATTTGGAATGAGCTAAGACTGATGAAGAATAGTAGATAAGACAAAGGTAAGGGGTTTTTATGCTGTAGAGGGGGAAATCCTTTCACAAAGTTCTTACTCAGGGCTTCATTGTGGTATGGAGGTGATCTGTGCTTGTTGAAGACAGTGCCAGCAATGCATAAATGTTGGAGTGGTCTGTTAGTTTGGGAAGAGTTTTAAGTATGGTCCTGGCAATGGGCTGTGCTTTCTGAGGAATAGCTAAGCTGAAAGGTTCTTCATCATTTGATCAATTTCTGGTTGCAAATGATTTGATCATTTTAACTTTTGAAATAAAGATAGATACAAAATAGCCCTCAATCCTGTGTGGCCCCTTTCCTCTTCATTAATGATGTTAACAGTGACAGAAAAGGTTTGGAGAATGCTAACATTTGTGGCACGGTGAATAGCGTTATGGGTCTGGAGTCAGGAAAACTCATCTTCATGAGTTCAAATCTGGTCTCAAACACTGACTGGCTATGTAACTTCCTCATCTGTAAAATGAGCTGAAGAAGGATATGACAAATCACTCCAGTGATTTCTTTGCCAAGAAAACCCCAAATGGGGTTATGAAGAGTCAGACATAACTAAGAAACGACTCACCACAAAAAAATTTGAAGTTTTAAAATTGAATATAATAATAATAATTAATTTAGCTGTTGATATTTTAGATATGAGTTTTTAACATCTTATACTTGTAAAAATCAATCTAAAATTTTTATTTATTTTATTTTTAATTCATGTAAGTTGATTTTTTAAACTTAAATATAAAGTAGGGGGAAGGCCTGGTTAGATAACAAGCTCCCCTGCAAAAAAAAAAAACGATCTAGGGAACAAGGGGTGTATTGATGGTGTGTTATGAGTCAGGAGTGTGAAATGGGCACCCAAAAAAAGGTAATGTGATCTTCAGCCACATTGACAGGCATGACTTCCAGGATGATTGACCCTTTGTACTCTACCCTGATCAAACCGAGTTCCTTTCCAGCTCCAAGTCTGTGGTCCTATGAACTCTTTTTATATATTTTTTCCACCAAGGAGAATGATATTGGAAAGAACAGAATAGTTATGTAATGAAAACTTAGAAAGTAAGGTCATGCTAAAAGAGGGCCTAGATACTTTTTATGAAAAATGTTACTTGGCCTAGAAGAGACCCTTTTCAAGCTGCTAAGAGAGCTAAGAAAACAACCAGATGATGCCGTTGATAGAGACTGGGCCTGAAATCAGGGAGACCTGAGTTCAATGCCTGGCACATAGAATATTATTCCCTTCCCCTTCTCTTTCTAATTGCTATCTGTTGCTGTCTCCTCTTCTTTCTGCCCCTTTAGTACTGGCAGCTTAAGTAAAGAGATTCTGCACTTGAACCCCTTCTTTTCTTTCTCTATTCTTTCCCCCAAAGTGATCTCCTTTACTCCTGCAACCTTAGCTATCACTTTTACAATGACAATTCACAAACTGATATCTTTACTAAGACTGTAAATCTAGAGCAGGAAGGGAACCCCAAGGGTCATCTATTCCAGTCCCCTAATTGTACATTTCCAAGCCAACCTTACTCCCAGACTTGGGACTTCTCTTTTTAACTGCCTACTGGAGTTTACATCTGGAAATTTCACTGGTATCTGGAGTTCAGTATGTCTGAAACTGAACTCATCATCTTTCATCTGAAATCTATGCCCACCTTTTTTCCTATGTCTTTCACTGATAGTATTACTTTTCTAGCTACCCAGGCTCATGATCTCATCATCTCAAATTCTTTCATTTCCCTCATCCCACACATAAAAATCACTAACCAAATTGTTTCTCCATTTCTGAAATATTTTTCCCTTCCTTGCCATTCCCACTGTCACTACCCTAGTTCTTAATGATTCTAGTATTTACTTGTTGGTTACTTAGAGTCAGTTTATCCCCTTCCAACCACGTCCCTGTCCTCTCAAACATCCAGATGAATTTCCTGATCATGCCACCCTCTTTCTCCAAAATCTTCAATGTCGCTCCATTGCCTGCTCTATAAAATCAGATCTCTATATATGTGGCATTAAACCTGCTTCACAGCCTGGCTCCAGCATTTTGACTAGTCTTATCTTACTGTTCCTAACCAAATTAAACTCTTTTCTTTTGTCCTAATAAATTTCATGCTTTCATTCCTTTCCTTGCCCTATTCTCTTTTACTGGCATATCCTACATCTTGTTGACATCCTACAGTTTATATATCCTTCAAAGCCCATCTCAAATGCTACTTTGATCGTGAAATTTTCCCTTATTCCTCCAGCTGGAAATACTATCTTAAAAAAAACCATATCACAGAGCTGCACACTTCTCATACATCTGTGCCTTTGTGTATGTTTGTGTACACACATTCACATATGTGTATATACACACATGTTTCTATGTGCATATAGACACACAAATATGTGTATATATGTATATATTTTTATGTGTGTCATCGCTCAATGGATTGAGTGAAGAGATGGTGTGTATTTTTTTTGTATTTCTTTCCCATTAACCTCTTTGCTATGCCTAGCAAAATTTAAATTAGAAATACACCTTACTGTCAGAGATCATGGTCTAATCACAGGATGAATACACTTCTTAGGTTATAAGTGTGTGTGTGTGTGTAGGGAAAGAGAGAGAGAAAGAATATGTGAATAGATACTTTTTGGATAATTGATTACTGATGCAAAGATTGTAAGGAAATCTTGACCTTGTTTCTCTTATAATGTTACCCTTTTAATTTATTTCATGTATAAGTAAAACCCAAGAGTACCCTAAAGGAACTGCAGAGATTTAAAGAAAAAAGTTGATTCAGGTGTTCTAAAAAAGACCTAGACACAATAAAGAAGGTTTTTTAGGATTGACTATACCAGAAGTCCCCATTATTTTAAATGTATATATGTTTTCTATTTATTAATAAATTCATCTAATAGGCAGTGAAAAATGAATTGCTATTCACAACATTTAAATTCTGAGCAGCTGCTATAGTAATTCATGAGCCATAGTTGAATACATTAATCTCCCCTGTTATTCAGAAATGAAAAGTAATAGTTCATTATACTATAAGAGGAACCACCCAGAAAATCAGAACTCGAGATATGTGGTTAACCTCCTCCCATATTGCCACCCTCCCCCACCTCCCATCTGCTAAATGCAAGACATAATTAACTCTCTTCAGGTAACCTTTTCTTTGTGATTGCTTTGCTTGATAATTGTAGTCAAAAGACATAGCAGTTTTGTGTACCCATATACAAGATCTTTCTTCCCAGATAAGAAACATCAACAAAGAAAAATACACTACAGTCATTTTCCTCTTCATATAGAATCTTACATTTTTTTCATGACTTCCGCATGTCTTTATTCCTGTTCTTTCCACTTTGTAACTGACGTAAGCAAAAAGTAGTGAGAACAGGGATGCTTCTTTACTTTAAAGTAATCTTAATAGCTATCACATAGTACTTTAAAGTGCGCATAGCTTTCTTTGTGATCTCATTTGGGTCTCACAGTGCCCATTTGAGGTAAATGCTCCAGGTGTTTTTATTCCTGTTTTATAGATAAGAAAACTATAGTTCAAAATACTTAAGAATTCCAAATAGCACATTATTCAGCATGGCTCCCTACCTCATTCTACTATTTCTCCATCAGTTCATTCTTAAGAAATTTTTTTTTTAATATAGTGCAAATGCAGAAGGTTAAACAGCAACAAAAACAGACTGGGAAATAAATTTTGAAAATTTATTTATTTTTTTTTGCTTTTTCTGGAGAGCAGTTGGGGTTAAGTGACTTGCCCAAGGTTGCACAGCTAGTTTTTTGTGTTAAGTGTCTGAGGCTGGATTTGAACTCAGGTACTCCTGACTCCAGGGCCGGTGCTCTATTCACTGCGCCACCTAGCCGCCCCTTATTTTGCAAATTTATCAGTTCCCCCAAAAGGCATTTTGCCTTTTAAAAGTAGAGTGCTGTGCCACACTTGCAGAGTGGCTGACAGTGATCTAAGGAGCCTTTTCTTGTAATGTTAAATGAACCAATGGATAGAGCATTAGATTTTTATTATTGGATATTTTATTATTAGATTTTTATTATTTATTATAATTTATTATAATTTTATTATTACACTTTAGACTGTAAGGGCACAACACTGAATTTAGGAGACCTAGGTTTGAGGTTTAACCCAATTATTGACTACCAAGAATTCACTGGGTAATTCATTTAATCTCTCTGGGTTTCAGTTTCTTTACTGTGAAATAAGCAAAAATTTATAAAACATGCGACTTAACTCCATAGATAATAAGGAACCAGTGAAGATTCCCTTTTCCAAATCTAACAGTCTATGAATCTGTGAATCCTGAGTAGAAATATAATCAAAGGTTAAATAGGAAGACATGAATAGGATCATATGGAATGATTATGTAGACTGGTAAAAAGATAGCAGGAAGAGCTTGAAAATTTAGGAAAAAGAATGCACAGCTTGTGCCCTCATTTTTTTCCCCTTGGCCATTTATTCTCTTGCCTCTCATATTCAGTTTCTTATCTGCTGACTTTCTGAGCTTCCCAGGCAGGTCTCCCCATCCTCTAAAAACAAAAGAAAAGAAAAACTTGATCTCATCAAGCTATCGTTCTATCTCTCTTACATTTCATATTTTAACTACTCACAAAAATATCTCTCTCTACCCTCATTATCTTTATGTAATCATGTCTCAATCATATGCGGTCTGGCTTTGGCTCTACTACTTTACTGAAACTGCTCTTTTCTGAGATTACAAATGATCTTTCAGCTGTCAATCTTTTTTGTTTGTTTGTTTGTTTAATTTTTTTTTTAATTTAGAACACCCATAGAAATTTTGTGATTTTCTTGTCTGCTTACTATGGGGTGAAGAAAAGTCAAAATCACATGCTCTCTTAACTTTGTGACTTGTGGATGAGTTATAAGTGTCACACTAAGTGTCTGGTAAGGGGAATTATGACAGCCATATTGGTCAGTCACCATGAGACCCACAAACACGTCATGAATTTCTTCTATCTCTTTTGTGTTTATTCTTTACTGATTTCTGATGGAGTGTTGGAGCCAGATTGAACTTGCAAGCTTCAGAAAGTCAAAAGAACTAGTAGAGGTCCAGTGATGGGAATCAGTGGCAGAGTCTCCTCTTGCCAATGGAGCTCAGTTGGGTTGATTCACTGCTGGAATGGGGAAAGCGCATATCTCCTTAGTATTATGCTGGCTCCTTTAACTTGACATAAGTGAACGAGCCCCTCAAAGTTTAGGTGAAGTCTTGCACATTTTGAGGGCTTCTTACCTTCTGTTTTTCCCCCCTTTTTACCCTTAATTCCACCCTTATGTAGCTGATGCTTTTTATTTTCTGTTGCAATCATGTGCCTAGGGAAAATTCATTTATTTGAAGGCCTTTATTAGTTCTGTGGAATATTAGAATGAGCACTAGAGCACTGAAGTAGGAATCAGAGGATCTGGGTTCAAATCCTATTTCCTTCATTTCCTACTTTTACTATCTGTGTGATATTGGGTTAGTCACAGCCTCTCTCCATTTCAAGTTTCTTCCTTGGCAAAATGAGGTGGTTGGACTAGATGGCTTTAATGTCCTTCCTATGTCAGAGATCATAACTCATAAAATGACCTTAATCAAGCTCTAATATTTGTTGAATCTTTGATATACTTGTGTTTCTTATGGTTACTTAGTTTTAGAAAAATTATTAATTTTTTTTAACAATCTTTTCAATTTTGAGTTCCAAATTTTCTTTCTCTTTCTCATCTTTGTCAGTATGTTGAGATGACAAGCAAAATGATATCAGCTATACATGTGAAATCATATAAAACATATTTACATATTGGTCAAATAGCAAAAAAAAGTTAAAAAATGAAGTGAGAAATAATACTTTAGTTTTCATTCATAGTACATGAGCTCTTTCTGGAGATGCATAGCATTTTTTCATCATGAGTCCTTTGGAATTGTCTTAGATTATTGTTCAGAGTAGCCAGGTCTTTCACAGTTGATCATTATTACATTTCTTTTACTGTGCTCAAAGATCTCCTGGTTCTTCTCACTATGTATCAGTTCATATAGTTCTTTCCATATTTTTCTGAAACCACCCTCATTGTCATTTCCCACAGCACAGTAGTATTCGGTCATAATCATATGCCACAACTCGTTTAGACATTCCCCAACGGATGAGCATCTCCTCAATTTACAATTCCATGCCACCTCAAAAAGAGCTGATATATAGATAGATATACACATATATACATATATATACATATACACATACATATGTATATACGTATACATACACACACATATCCTTTTCTCCAAGGATTTATTTATTTTTAGTTTTCAACATTCATTTCCACAATATTTTGGAGTTCCAAATTTTCTCCTTACCTCTCCACTACCAGCACCCCAAGATGGCAAGCATACTGATTACCCCTCTCCCCAGTTTTCCCTCTCTTCTATCCCTTCCCTGTCCCCAACCCACTTCCTACCCCCTTTCTTTCTTGTAGGGAAAGATGGATTCTATTCCCCATTGCTTGTAAATATTACTTCTCTCTCTGGGGATTTTCTTATATACACACAATCTTAGCTACTTCCTGTTTCAGCTAACCCCTTCCTGTTACGTTAGGGACAGGAGTTCATATTTTCTGTTTCCATTACAGAGGCTTGATTAGTTACTAAGGGCTAAGTACCTGCTTACTTGCCAAAACAAAAGGAACTTCAAATCTCATTACTGTTACATCATGTAGGAATGTAAGCAGTTCAACTTTAATAAGTTCTTTATGATTTATCTTTCCTGTTTACTTTCTCATGCTTCTCTTCTTATATTTGAAAGTCAAATTTTCTGTTCAGCTCTGGTCTTTTCATCAAGAATGCTTGAACGTCCTCTATTCCATTGAATGTCCTTTTTTCCCCCTGAAATGCTATATTCAGTTTTGGTGGGTAGGTGATTCTTGATCTTAATCTTAGATCCTTTGACCTCCAGAGTAACATATTCCAAGCCCATCAGTCCCTTAACATAGGAGCTGCTAGATCTTGTGTTATCCTGATTGTGTTTCCACAATACTCAAATTGTTTCTTCCTGACTGCTTATAATATTTTCTCCTTGACCTGGGAACTGGAATTTGGTTATAATATTCCTAGGAGTTTTCTTCATGGGATCATTTTTTAAAGAGGCAATCAGTGATTTCTTTCAATTACTATTTTACCTTCTGGTTCTAGAATATCAGGTCAGTTTTCCTTGATAACTTCTTGAAAGATGACGTCTAGGCTCTTTTTTATCGTGGTTTTCAGGTGGTCTAATAATTTTTAAATGATTGGGGGCAGCTAGGTGGTGCAGTGAATAGAGCACCGGCCCTGGAGTCAAGAGAACCTGAGTTCAAATCCAGTCTCGGACACTTGACACAAAAACTAGCCGTGTGACTTTGGGCAAGTCACTTAACCCCAATTGCCCTCCAAAAAGCAAAAAAAAAAAATTAAATGATTGCCCTTGAATCTATTTTCAAGGTCAGTGTTTTTTCTAATGAGATATTTCACATTTTCTTCTATTTTTAATTCTTTTTGGATGTGGTTTATAATATCTTGATTTTTCATAAAGTTATTAACTTCCATTTGCTCCATTTTAATTTTGAAGGAATTAGTTTCTTCAGTGAGCTTTTGGACCCTGTTTTCTATTTGGTCAGTTCTTTTTAAGGCATTCTTCTCCTTATTAGCATTTTGTACCTCTTTTGCCATTTGAGTTTGTCAGTTTTTAAGGTGTTATTTTCTTCAGTATTTTGGGGGTCTCTTTTAGCAAGATGTTGACTCATTTTTCATGATTTTCTTGCATCACTCTCATTTATCTTCACAATACTTTCTCTGCTTTTCTTACTTGCATTTCAAAATCCTTTTTGAGCTCTTTTATAGCCTGTGACCAATTCATATTTTTCTTGGAGGCTTTTGATGTGTAAGTTTTGACTTTGTTGTCTTCTTTTGGTTGCATGATTTGTCCTTCTTTGTCACCAAATAATGATTCTATAGTCTGATGCTTTTTCCTCTGTTTGCTCATTTTCCCAGCCGGTTACTTGACTTTTGAGCTCTTTGCCAAAGTAGGATTCTGCTTCCAGAGTGGAGAAGTTTGTCTGAAGTTTCTGGGATTTTGAGCAACTGTTGTCAGAGCTACTTCCAGGCATTTTCAGTTCTTCTAAGGTGATATGGTCAAAGAAGTGTTTACTCCTCCCACTATCTGTTCTCTGTTCTGTGAGTGACCACAGGCACTCTTTTCTGCCTCAAAACTGTGGAGAGGATTCCATCTCCCGAGCCTCCAAAAGCTCTGCCATGCCGGTGCTCCTCCTCACCCCAGGACCATCACGCAAGACAGAGACCCAGATCCAACAGAGGAAAGCAAGTACAGTTGCCCTCTGATCAACTGCTTGACCGCTCTACCATCTGTGGGCCTGGTGCTGTGGAAGCAGCTTCTGCTGCCTCCACCAGCACAGCTACTGTCACCCCAGGGCTGGGACCAGATTGTACTCTTCTCTCGCCCAGGTCCAACAGAGTTGCCCCACTAACCTTTTACTTTGTCTTTGGCATTTGTGAGTGGGGAAGTCTGGAACCTGCCACAGCTGCCAGTGATTCAGTTCTCTGAGGCCTGCTCTGGCCTGGCTGATGTGGCCCACATGGGACTGTATTCCTCTCTCAGCCTGGTGCAATGGACCCTTTTTGTTGCTCTGCCAGGCTGTCTTCAACTGGAGATATATTTTCCTCTGTCATTTTATGGGTTCTGTAGCTCTAAAATTTCTTTAGAGTCATTTTTTTACATGTGTTTGAGAGGTTTGGGGGAAAGAGCTCAAGCAAGTTCCTACCTTTACTCTACCATCTTGACTCTGCCCCCTCCACATCCTTTTTATTTAACCTCTTAGGGTTACTGCAGACTTAGTAGTGATATTGCTGAGACAAACAGTTTTAGGGGATAATTCTAGATTGTTCTCTAGAATAGTGAAACCAGTTAATGACTCCACCAGTTGTTCATTAGTGTGTCTGTTTTCACTCATCCCCTCTAATTTTTGTCATTTCTGATGGATGTGAGGTGATGTACCTCAGAATTGTTTTAATTTGCTTTTTTCTAATTAGGAGTCAGAGCTTTGATTTCTAAGGTATAGAATAGGTAGCTTTGATTTCTTTTTCTGGAAACTGCCTGTTCATATCTGTTGACATCTCTCTATTGGGGAATGATGTTTATTTTTATAAATTTGACTTCATCCTCTATATATTTAAGAATCGAGGTGTTTATCAAAGTAGTTTGCTATAAATTTTTTTTGATATTCCTTCATTGTCTGTGGTGCCATTTAGCATAATGTCATTTTCCTGATTGTCTCTTTTAAGTAGATCTTCTTTTTGCTTTTACTTTGTCTGAGATCATGACTACTAGCTTGCCTTTTATACTTCAGTTGTAGCATAAAGGATTCTGGTCTAGTGCATTATTTTAACTCTGTGTGTGCGTGTTAAGTGTGTGTGTCTCTTGTAAATAATTTATTGTTGGATTATGGCTTTTAATCTATTCTGTTCTCCACTTCTTTATTGGTGAGCTCATCCCACTCACATTCACAGTTATTATTATTGTGCCTTTTCCTTCATTCTGTATTTGTCTTGTTCTTCCTCAGAAGTCTGTTTTGGATATGATCACTCGCCTCCCTTAAACCACCCTCCCTTTTATCACCCCTATCGTGTGTATGTATGTATGTGTGTGTAAGTCTATATGTATATGTATGTATATATTTAATCTCACTAGGCTTTTAGTTGACTATAGCTGGATGATACAGATAGAGGTCCAGACCTGGAGTCAGAAGGATATATCTTTCTGAGTTCAAATCTGGCCTCAGACACTTACTAGCTGTGACCGTGGGCAATTCACTTAACCATGTTTGCCTCATTTTCCTCATAAAATGAGCTGGAAAAGGAAATAACAAACCACCCCAGGATCTTTGCCAAGAAAACCCCAAATAGGGTCAGAAGAGTTGGACACAACTGACAAGCAAAAAAGGTTTCCTTATTTATGTATAAAATGATGTGTTTAGAATAGATGACCTCATCTGTTAGACCTAATAGATCTCGTTTAACTATCCATCCACAATTGTATAATTTATTCCTCATTAGAAATGTACGCTCTGAATACCTTTTGCCACCTCAGTGGCTGGGATTGTCTCTTGATCAAGACTTTCACATAGGGATGTCTCTGTGAGGAACTTCAGTCATCCAATCATTCAGGGAATGTTTATTAAGTGCCCTTTTTGTACCGGGCACTGTGCTGAAGTGCTGGAACTTTCTCTATTAGTGCAAGTCAGCACCATGTCTGTCCTCTCAAGGGATAGACCTATCCCTTGAGAGGCCATGACTTGCCCAGCATCACTGGCCAGTATAGGGAAGATGTAGGACTTTTGCCTTCCTCAGTTTACCAGGACTGTATCAGACATAGGGAGCTGCTTTAGCATTTGTCCAACTCTCCCAGGGCCCTCAAAGGAGCAAGATATTTACTCTGCTCTTTTAAGCATCTCTCTCCTGCTCTTTGTAAAATCCCACATTGCCTAGTAAATGCTCATAGTGGATTTTAAATAATTTTTCAGCATTGGTAAGGATTTCATTAGTCACATTACTCAATGGATTCATATTGATACTCTTTTGTATAGATGCTTCTTTCAGAGTACACATTTAACCCAGCAAGGTTTTATTATCCTGTGCAATTCTTATGCTGACAGTGGCACAACACTCTACAACCTTTCCTCTTAGGCCTCTTAATTTTTCACAGCTACCAATGAGACCTTTGGGCTCTCGTCTGGCTATCCCTTGCTCTCACCATTTAACTAGACCAGTTCCTTTCCTCTTTTGTTTTATGCCACATTTTTTGTGAAAAAGTTACTTTTAGCAATGTGTAGCAGCTTATTTATACTCAGCATTTGTCTCTCCGTTGCCTCTTAATAAAAAAAGACATGTAAATAGAAGCATGTATCAATGTTGGTTCAAATGACTAAGAAATATTTTGTTTTTACCTACATTAATATCTTAACTTTTACCCCAGTATTATGTTGTTGAATAAAGTTACTAGAATTATTAATTTATTCATAGTTTGTTAGGCTACACTTGTGGACGTGTTAGCTCACTCTCTAACAAGCTAACAGTTCAGGAGTATGGTGATTTCATATATAGAACTTTTTAGATAACGCAACCAACAGGTACTTTATAGATTATCTGTGCACACACTTTCATTTTAGAGATGAGGCAACTGAGAACCCCTCAGGTTAAAGCTTGCCCCAAATCATATAGCCAATTAGTGGTAGATCCAGGACTGAAATATGGTCTGTTCTTTTGTCTGTCTTCCTGCCTACTTACATGTTACATTGAATTCCTGGATGCTGCTCATTTTTCTTACAAACAAATACTAGTGCAAAAAAGAGATTTTCACGTTTTGAAGGCTTTTCAGATGATATCTTCCCTATTTGCCTGTTTTTCAATTAATTTCCAAGTTGTTTTGTTCTTCTTTCTCTTCTTGTTTCATTACCTTTGAGTATCTTTTCTCTGGTACTTGCTATTCCTTTCTTATAACTGAATGTCTTTTCTTTTTACTGGCTTCTTAAATCCTTCTGCATTGCCTTTTGCCTTTCTTTCTTTAATCTTTTTCCTTTCTGTTTAATTTTTAAATCCGTTGCCCTTTATCTTTTTTTTTCAGTCTTTTTAGCTGGTCTCCCTTCCTTTGATTTCCTCTTAAGTGTTACTTCTTCTCAGCATTGTGTTATTTCATTGATTTTGTCTTTTTTTTCTTTTAGCCTTTTAATTTTATGTTTTTCTTTTGTTTATTGTCTATGAGAAAAACCACTGTGAGTACACAAACTGAATTTTAAAGCATGAAAGCAGAAGTAGATCATTTTTATTATTTGGAGGAAAACAAAATCAATTAACACCTCTCCCCCCAAAAAAAACTAATTGCATGTTGTCACCACAAACATAGGTTCATTTTTATAGTAGCATTTTTTGCTTCTAATTAGAATTTATTAAAAATTCAGTTTTAGATCATGTTGGATTATTTCTAATTCAGTTAAACCTCTCCCCCTCTTTGCTTCAGAACAAATATATATTCCTAATTTGATTTAACTGCATGTAGGACATATTTTAAAAGAAATAAACATTTGATTGTGGGCTATAATTAATTTCACCTTTTAAAAATCTTCAGATAAACTTTTGTTGCACCTGAAACGTATGTAAAAGTCCCCAAATGATCAGTTAATGCGTGTTCCAGAAATTTGCATCATGTATTAAGAATCCAAACAGTATTGTCAACAGACTAGATTTTTGGTTCAACATAATTTTTTCTTTCATAGCAATTATATTATGAACTGCTAGAATTTAAGAAGCAATTGCAATTAAACTTTGTTAATTCAGAGTATAGTAATTTGAAATACTGACTTTTGGTAATTGAAAGTAGCCTACGATGTGAGGTCCTAGATCAGGTTGTATTCTATTGAGAGACACACCTAGGTATAAAAGCCTACATGACCATCTGCTAAGTGCAGTCTGTCCTAATACATGTTTCTTGAAAATTAGTAGTCCTATGATAAGAGAATGCATCATGTTTTTGGTTCAACATTTCTTGTAGAGATCTTGGCGAGTGTTTCAGTCTTCAAACTGGAATGGTCATTAGTGATCATATAGTGCAATTTCCAGGTGGAAAACTGAACCCTAGAGAGGTTCATGTGGCTTACTCCAAGTCATACAGGTAGAAGCAGAGATTGCAGTAGAACCCAGATCTTCTAATTCCATTCACCATTTTTTTGGTCTCATTGTCTAAATCCTTTTATATTTGAATATTTTATTTGTCATCATATAGTAACTATTATTTGATCAAGCAAGAATTTCCATCAGTCTTAAAATATATTTATATGCTTAGATTTTTCTTCATTTCCAGTTCTCATTCCTTTGTATGAAGTTCACCACAAATATATGCTATCTAATTCTTTTGAATGGCCCCCGAGTGCTGTATTCCAAACATTTTAGTCTTCTCTGATTGAATTTCCATTACACTCCCCACAGTAGCTGTTCTAAACTTGCTCTTCTCTTCTCAGGTCTCTTACCCACCCACTCCATCTTAGAAAAGTACCCCACTTCTTAATTTAATAAGAAAAAGGAGACCATCTGTCTCCAGATTTCCTCTTTTCCCTACCATAAAACTTCTCCACATTATCCCCCATTTTCCCTTCTTTCACTCCAGTCTATGACAAAGATGTGGTCCTTCTCCCATCTCCATGAGCCCCTGGTTCCTTCCCTACTGCCCAGAAATGGGCCCTGGTAGCCCATGTGTGAAAGGCAGATTAAAGAAGGGAGAGAGGAAAGACTGAAGGCGAAATAAAATGCAAAGTCTAAAGTTTGGTATTTAAAGAATTTACAGCCTGGCTCCAGCATTGCTTTCTAACCTTATTTCATACTGCTTTTCTTGAGAGACTTTATATTTCAGTAAAAGTAGCATGCTTATGATTTCCTGAACTTGGGATGACACCTCTTATCGCTGGACTTTTTTTCAGGTAGTCCCACATACTCATTCTCTTCTCCTCCTTTTGAAGCCCCAAAACTCTACTGGATGTTACGTCCTCAATATGTAAAGCTTTTCTTGATACCCATAGTTAGTATTTTCTGCCCCTTACAATTTTCTTATGCTTTTCTATGTACATATTGTCCCCCCCACCCCGTGCAGTAGAGCAGTAAAAAGTTAATTCTTTAAGGGAAGAAACTGTACTTTTTTCATATTCCTTGAACCTAGTGCTTGTCACAAAAGTGATTAGTAAAAATGTATTGTATTGAATTCAATTTCTTCTTCAGTTGTTTATTCCAGAATCTCATTTTCCCTCCCTCAGTCTTCATTAATGATATTTTCATAATTTTTTCCCTTCTATGTGCCTGTCCTTTTTATCTTTTAGTTATATTTAGTTGAAAAATTATGTTTCTTGTTATGTTCCTCCTTAGGAAAAAAAATGTGTTATTTTGTTTTTTCAGTCTCTAAAGTTCAGACTATTTTACTTGCTAAGGAAGAGAATTTTGTCAATTTTAGGTAATGGATTTTTCATCTAGAGAACAACTTTTTTTCCTTTAGCACTTCAGAAGTATCAATCTCAATAGCAAATGATTTCATATCATTCTTGCCTATTTGTTAATGTTTATCCCAGAAAGATCTTTGTCAGGATAAGTCTAGTTACCACCCTATGTTCTTAAAAGGATAACATTTAATTTTTACATATTGCAGTTTAGCTTTTTTTCTCTAATTCATACTATCCTTCAACTCAAATAGTTACTAATTAAAAGTTTTATCGAGTTATATAATTTTACTGCTTACCTACATGCATTTCTATGCAGTTATATGTACTACCTCTAGATAGGCATGGTTAAAATCAAAATCTTTATACCACATAGGCCCAATTTCTTTTGCTTCCTATGACTACAACCTTGAAAGGACCATAAGACTGGGGTCAAAAGAATCTGATTTTGAATCCTAACTCAGCTGTTGCTACTGATATGACCTCGATAAGCTGCTTGATCTCTCTGGCATTCATTTTTCTTACCTGTTTAAAAAAAAAGGACTGGAGAAATATCTCAAAATCCTCTGATTCCAAATTTTCTGATCATTCTCACAAGGAAGCCTGGGAGAAACTGTGTTCATGGTTCAAATTCAAATGTATCTTTAGGGGCAAAATACCTAAGAATATTCATTTTACTGAGGTTGGGACAGTAGTGTTACTTTCATACCAGGAAGATAGAACATCAAACTAAAGATTGGGAAATTGTACTAGATTTCCTATAAATTTATACTTCAACTCTAGCCTCTACCAGAACATTTCTAGTCATGAGAAATGAAATGTTTTATGAAGACTTTAACTAGTTTATGCTTATAGTTTTGGAATTCAATTCAACTCAAGAATCATACAGACTCGCACTTTTTCTAAAACAAATTTCTGGAATGTCTTTTATAAACTTTATTTTTCTTCCTCTAAAAGTGGTTTCCCTACAATCAACTCTGACTTCTGTTAGAAATATTCAAATGGTTTTGGGGAACCTTATGACTTCCATAGCATAGAGTTCAACCAATCCGTGGCTGCCTATCCTTTGCAACTTCTCTCATCTCCTTTCGTAATTTTGTCCCAGAGCTTCCACCTGAAATGCTAAAACTGTTTTCTCCCCATCGGTACAACACAAGGACACCAGTGGAGGACATGCGCCATTTGTTTGTTATCTCTTACTCTTGCCACCTGGCCAGCTCATTTTCTTATTGAAGCATACATTTCTTAGAGATCATTTACCCTGTGATTTTTCATAATTTCTTCTTTGTTTTGAATCGTTCGTGGTCACATCTACCACGTTCTACCTTCAGAACGAGGGCATTTTTAGTCCTTTGGAAAACACCAGTAGAATATTGGGATAAAAAAGACAGGTCTTTGTTGCAAGCCCAGTACTAAGTTATGGATATTCAAAGAGAGTGAAAAACACAGCCAAAATTCGGAGTCCCTGTCCTCAAGGAGTGTGATCTAATGGAGGAGACAACAACGATGCATCCACCAGAGCCATTGTTTATCATGATTGTTCAACTTATTAAGATATGCATTTTAAAATTTTGTTAATGTACAATTTTAAAAATTAAATTCTTTTTTTTTTTTTTTAGCATTTTTTACTTTTTTTTTTTTTTTTTGCTCTTTGGAGGGCAATTGTGGTTAAGTGACTTGCCCAAGGTCACATGGCTAGTATGTATGTCAAGTATCTGAGGTCAGATTTGAACTCAGGTCCTCCTGACTCCAGGGCTGATGCTCAATTCACTGTGCCACCTAGCCATCCCAGTTAATGTACAATTTTAAGAATTAAAAAATGTAACCGTATAAAATCATCATCATAATATTAGTGTGCATGGTGGATTTGTTTTTGGTATAGTTTCTCAAGAAATGCTATCGTTAATAGTTTGTCATAATTTTTTCAATTACTTATCTTTTTTTTCCTTTTATTAATCTGTCCCTTAGGAATGTGTCTTAATATAACATTCTTTTTTTAAATTTATGGGCTTTGGTGCAGAGATTGCTGGACTTGGCATTAGGAGACCTGGAATTAGGTAGGTGATAATTGGGGTGTCTGTGAGCCTCAGTTTCTTCATATATAAAAAGGTATAATAATATTTTCACTTCCTATTTTATAGGGTCATTGTGAGGAAACTGATTTTTATACCTAAAGGCCCTATAAATGTTGATGGAGCATCTAATGGAGGAGGCGACAAGTCAACAACTATATGTAGGCAAGGCATATGCAGGATAAATAGAGACTAAGTAAGTTCATTAAGGAGAATGAGGAAACCCTTCCTATAGAAGATGGGATTAATTTTAAACATACTGATTTTGTAACAGACAAATCATTTAACCTTTCAGCTCCCCCAGTTATAAATTGTATTACTATAATTTCCATATCACAAAGAATAAACACATAACATTTCTCATGCATTTTTTATTTCAAGACATCAAAAACCTTCCTCAAATCCTTCATCCCTACTTACTCAGTTTCTTTCTTCTTCTGTGTGTAACACATATTCCACAAATACCTAATTCTTATTTTACAATTCCTAACAACACGACCTTCTTTCAGACAGTAGAAACGTCTAGCCTGGACCCTAAGCTTAGATTTTTCTTTTTCCTTATCTTTTTCTTCATAGATACCCTGGATTGTATTTTAGCATAGAATTTGAGGATCTACATTGATAGAGGAAATCCCTTACCAGGCGCTCCCTACACCATTGACATCACAGGTTTGGTTGGGGAAAAAAGGACAGGAAAAAGATGAAAACAATGCAGGCATGAGATAATATCTGGAAAAGTTCAGGCCTCAATTTAAAGGAACAGGACTCCATTTCATATATAACATATATGGAAAGAAGAAAAATCAAATGTAACCATCATGTTTTGTGCTTCAATTATTAAGTGAAATGGTTGTTGCTGGGGATGGATATCTGAGATAAGTAAAGGGCTAGAAAGAATACTTCTTGTTGACCTTAGCAAATTCACACCATTTGGCCCAGATGAACAATATTTTGAATACTGAAAGAGTGGTCTCGTGATTGCTGAGCTTCTCTGAGTGACATTTGAAAGATTATGGAGAATAGGAGATGTGTAGCAGGAATGGGGGAGGGAAACTTTTCCTAACTAGGTGGCAAATTAAATAGAGCACTGGACCTGTAGTTAGGAAGACCTGAGTTCAAATTTAACTTCAGGCACTCACTATATTACCCAAGGCAGGTCATTTAGCCTTTGTTTGCCTCAGTTTCCTCATCTGTATAATGGAGATAATGATAATATCTACCCTCCCCCCGGTTGTTGTGAGGATCAAACGGAATAATATTTTTATGTGCTTATCTCATAATAGATATTATAGAAATACTTATTCTCTTTTCTCCTCTTCCCAAATAATTAGAGCTGTCCAACAGTACAATGAGGATTCAAGGCCAAGATGGTTGAATAGAGACAGATAATCCAGCCTCCACATGCCTCTCCAGTAGAAACTTAAAATTCATAACAGATAAAATAATGATCAAGAAATTAAATGAGAAACTCTAGTAAATGACTGCTATGTCAGAACTACACAAAACTCAGCATTTTGTCCAGAGAAGCCATAGAGAGCCTGAGGGTTTAGCAAGACTCAAATATCCGGCTTTTGGATCTAACCTCATAAAGGTACAGAAACCCAGGGTAACCTGGAGTGAAACCAAGCAAGGCTGACTACCCTATCCAGAAGTGCCACATGGGTAGAACCTCATTTCAGGAACTTTGGTGGATAAATAGTAAATCAAAAGTGGATTGGGCTTCCTTGAGGGAAGTAATGGTTTTTCTCTCATGGAATGACTTCAGACAGAAACTGAATTTCAACTTGACTGCCAGCTCTGTGATTACTTGACTGTGAGAGGGACCTGTGGATGGAAGTTGAGGAGAACCTGCTTGGGGAGGAACTGTCTAGTGAGCATGTCAAACCAGATGGTTTGACAAAAGTGGAAGTCTTTATTTTTCCTTCCAGACTCACTCTTTATGCAACATGCCTATTTTTATCTCAGGCACCATGATTTCTTAGAATTCCACCATAATCTGGGCAATATATCCTTCACCCTTATGTTCCCTCATCCCACACATCCAGTCAGTTGACAAATCTTATTGCATCAGTCTGCCCAGAGTCATTCAGATTGGTCCCCTTCTCACTCCTTGAGTAGCAGAAAAACCTTCATTCATGCTTTCATTGACTATTAAAATGACCACCCAAGTTTTCCACTCTCTTATCATTACTCTATGTAGCAAAAGAGATTTTTCTGTAAATGAAGGTTTGACTGTGTTACCAAACCACTCAGTCAGCTCCTGTGGCTTCTTATTGATCAAACAGAAAATCCTATGTTTTCTTTTAAAATCCTTTACATTTTTTCCAAAAATCATCATTAGACAGGATTCTCCTTTCCCTACTCTATGGTAGAAGCAGGCTGGCCTTCTCTTTTTTCTTTACACAAGATATTCAGTCTCCCATCTCTGTGATTTTGCACTGGCCATCACCCAGGCCTGGAGTGCCATTTCTCATCCCCAAGATAGTTTCATTGTTTGGAACTGATCCAGTCTCTCTGATGATATTAATGGGAAAAGAAGAGGAATATGATATTCTTTTGAACTCCTGTGCAAGGTACCTGGCTTCTTAAAGGTTTCTTGCAACTTAACTCCAGCTGGAATCTCCTTTTGTTATATACTTGGGTTCAGAGATGTATCTGATTCTTTCAGTCAGTCCTGATATACTTCTTTGTCTGATTTCATCCTCTAACTTAAAAACAGTTCACTCTTTATCTTGGTTGTTTCTATCTAGTTTGTGTTTGAAGGATTTAAAGTGTAGAAATTAGTTACACCTAGTTCACACATTTGATTGATTGGCAACTCAGTTGAAGGTTTTTCACCTGAAAAAAATTTATGGGGATTTTAGAGGATCTTTTTTAGTCATGCAGCCCTATTACTGAAGTATGAGTTAAATTGCTTGTCCTAAGGTAGCTCTAATAATATTAATACTTTTGTATGCTGACTTAAGATGTACAAAGCACTTCAGAAACGTTGAGGTGAGCAGCTCGAATGTTATTGCCCCCTTTTTACAGAAGAGGAAACTGAGATAGAGAATGTGTTTTCTTTAAACATTAGTTGGTAAGTTTTGCATCAGTTATCTTAAGTACTTAATTCTGAATTTTCTCTTATTGGAATTGTGATTTTCTCATCACTAAATGGGGATATTATTGTACTGAGAACATTATTGGTTTGTTTGAAGAATGCATTTTGTAAATTGAAAGGCATCGTTTATAGGATAGTTTATGATATTGAATGGAGGCATGTTGGATGAGTCCAGAGACCTCTGATTAAGTCTTATTACCAACACTTTCTAGCTCTGTGTCCATAGACAAGAGCCAGTGGTGGGGAACCTGTGGTCTCAAAAGATGCTGCTGGTTCCTGACCACTGGGTGAGACATTTTACATTTATGAACCTATTTCCTAATTTCTGGAATGGGGCTAATAAAGCTTCTAATTCCTACCTAATATGGTGGTTCTGTGGAAAGTGCTTTGTAAATTTTTAAAGCTCTACAGAAGTGTCAATTACTTTGGGAGACTAGGTAGAGAGCTCTTTTTCTCCCATTATAGTAGAGAGCAAATACCATCTTTCCTGTTCTTTAAGCTTATAACCTATGATTCATCTTGGATTCCTCACATTCTCTCCCTTACCATATCCCATCTGTTTCCAACACTTGTCTCTTTCACCTTTGCAATGTATCTCAAATGTGTGCCCCCTTCTCTCCTCTGACACTACCACTACTCGAGTGTAGGCTCTCATTCTCACATGCCTGAATTACTGCAGAAGCCAGCTGGTGGGTCTGCCTGCTCACTCCAATCCATCCTCCATTCAGCCACTAAAGTGCAGGTTCAATCATGTTAAACACCCCTCTTCCCCACTCAGTTCTTCCTTACACCTTACTCCCTTCCATGCACTCTTCAGCCCAGTGACACTGGTCTCCCAGGTTTTCTATAAACAAGATACTCCGTCTCTGGGCTCTGGACGTTTTCTCTGGCTGTCTCTCATGACTGGAATGCTCTCCCTCCTCCACCCTGACTGCTGATCTCCCTGGCTTCCTTTAAAATCTAACAAAAATCCAGCCTACAAGAAGCCTTTGCCAACCTCTGTTAATTCTAGTGCCTTCTCCCTCTGTTGTGTGTAGCTTTCTTTTGTATATATAATTTGTTTTCATGTTGTCACCCATTAGATCATGAGCTCCATGATGACAGGGACTGGTTTTTGTTTTTTGTTTTTTTTTTTGCCACTTTTTGTATCCCCACTTAACTGCAGTGCCTGGCTGAATAAATGTTTATGGATTGATTAATCAATAGTGGAGAGCACTCTGATCTTCAAGCTAGGAAATGTGTTGAATCTTGACTTTGCTATTTACTAGTTGTGTGCCCTTGTCATTAGTACTCAGTTACTTTTAGTTATTTAAAGGTTAGAATTGGTGGAGAATTATTTAGGGGAATTCAACCCCTTATCTTTCTTCTACTTAACCTTCTTTGGGTCTTTCTCAATGCTTTTTAGAAATCCATCCCAAAAACGAATAGGGGCTAAGCAAGTTGGTAAATTTAGCAATTATTGAACAGTCTTTGGCAAATGGCTATTGATAATACGGAAGGATAAATTTGATGGGTTAACTCTACAAATTTAAAGGATGACGGAAAAATGAGAAAAATGCTGTAATGAACATAAAGTGCTTTTAGCCTTAAGCTTTGTGTAAATGTAGGCAGTATTTATGATTACTCTTCATAATAAAAGTAATACTTAATATTCTTGTGTCTCTAGGAGTTTCTCTTATAGTATACCTTCTCAATATGGAATATCTCTTCTTTTAAAATAAGACACACGCTTTAACTATATATTGTTGATAATTTATATATACTATGAAATAACATGTAAAGGTCAAGGCATTATAATACTGCATTTAATTTTCATTTGTGAATGATATAAATGTGATGATATAGAATATTTCATTTGTAATTGTTTCTGTTAATTTATTCAGTCAAGAAATATTAAACATTACATTTTTTTGTTTCCTAGCAACAAAGGAATACTTGTCTTCCATCATGGTCATACTTGTTTCCATTAGATCATAGTAAACTACATTCTTTTCTTTTATGTTATTAAAAGAAAGATTTCTTCAACTTTCTCACTTGTTAAAACAGCTTTAGTGCATATGTTTAAAAACAAAAGACTTAATTAAAATGCATAAAACATACTTATCAGCAAAAATAAAATGCCAAATAACACTAAATTGCCTAAGAATTTTTAAAGCCATATTGTACTTGTACTCAACTTTACAACCATTTATGAGTAGATTAGTTTTAAGGGAGACTGTGGAAAATGGAAACCTTATGAGCAGCTGTTTGTTAGTCTCAGGCTCTCCTAGACCCAGAGGAGATAGAGATAGCCACCATATGGACACACTGATATGTAAAGATAACTCTATTGACTTGTATTCAGTAAAGTATGGTCTTTGATTCCCCCCACCCTCCGCCATGATTGTAGGAAGTGTTATTTTGAGATAGTTCTTCAGCCTTGGACTCTCTTGTTACAAGGTAAGCTCCATGTGAATAGATATTATTTCATTCCTTACATTTGTATCCTTAGTGCCTAGCTTATGTTAGGTGCTTAATACATGTTTATTGATTTAGTGACTCATTATTATTGTCCTCTGAAATACCAGGAAATTTATGAAGATTGCTCTGATGCAGCTGTTATATGTATACATTTGAGACTGTCAACTGGAGCATATCAACTTATCTGAATATTTTTAACATAAAAGATTGCACAGTCTAAAATAGGCAGGGTTCCTCCTAACAAAACAAAACAAACGCTGTGAAGGCACACTTATGCTCTTCAGTGAAGATCTAAGCTGTATTTACCAGCATTATCTGATGCCTCATGCATAGAGAACAGATTTAATTTCTTTTAACTGAGAAATTAAAGAGGCTATTTGGTATCCTCTGCTTATGACTCTCTCCAAAATTAGCCAGGCCAGTCCTTGGACAGCAGACGTCCAAGCCATCAGCTGTCCCAAAGGTGAGCATGACTTTTCTACCTTGTTAAATACTTTCCAGAAGGTACTGTTATGTTCTTCTAGAATATAAATTCATCTCCATGACATGATGATGTATCAGAGTTGATCTCTGATGGAAGGTATAGGCATACATCAAAAACAAATGATGGTCTTTGTACTTATTTTCTCTAGTTTCTTCCTCCTGCACCATTTTATCCCTTTTCTTCCCAATGTGACCCTTTAGAGGTGAACATTCACAAGGGTCTTACCTTGGCCCTTTTTCTCTTATCTCCTTGTGTTCTATCCCTTGGTGAAACCAATCACCCTCACACTTGCTGAATGAGCTGAACTTGAAAAATCACTGAAGCAGTATATATCTCTTTAGAAGCCCATCTCTTTAATCATTTGTTTAATAATATAATGAAATTTACTGATTATTAAATTAACGCATAGAATTTTTTTTTAAAAAAGCTCTATCCTTAGGATCCTATGACTTAAATAAATGCTCATGAAGGTTTTTAAAAATAAAAAGAACACAGCTAAATGAAGCCTTTTAAAATAACATGCTACAACTGAAAATGTTAGCTTGAACTTGGTAGGTTTTGTTTAGTCCACCCCTTATGCATCATAAAGATATTTTATAACTTCATATGATTACTCACACCTCAAAAGTGACTGAAAATGTAAAGGCAAGAATGTGATGCTTTATAAATAAAAGGTATTTGCAGAGCAGGAAATACGTATTTTCCCAATTCAGACCAATGCTTTTAGTTCAGATAGGTACAATCACTAGCTCACTCCACAAAACACTTATGCCATCAAATATCAGTGCAAAGCAAACTACCCAAAGCTTTAAAAAGGGACCTGAGGGGCTGTCTAATAGTACCCCCTTTATTTTGCAAATGATGAAACTAGATCCCAGAGGGTAGGTTTAAAGGTGGGATTTTTAACCTAGGCCTGTGACTCCAGAGCCAGTGTACTTTTCCCACTTATTAGATATATAAAAGAACTGGTTCTTATTCTGTGTTGGTGATAGTTTTTCCCCAGTTAGCCTTCAAATGTCACAGATCAAATAAGTGGCATTTAGGATTGTTTATATGAACATTTTTTCAAGTAACTACCCCTTTTAATGATTGTGAAAGTGACAGTTTCTTTATTCTTAGGTTACCAGATGGAGTCTGGGATATTGAGGGCTCAAGATTGTACTTCTTGTGTTATCAATATGACCTGAGGTTCTGAGCAAAATACAGTAATGAGTATTTCTTTTACTGGGGATGGTGGTAATTGGCTTGCTAGGCTTTGTGCTTTCTATTAGATTTGATATATTGTTGTATTCACAACACCAATGGTGGTTATTAATATGCTGGTATAGTTGTGAATCACAAAATGTAGCAGACTCTCCACATGGAGGGCGGAACCAAAGCCTTTATTAAAATACCAGAAAACTGAGTCCCAGAACTAGAAAGCCAAAGTCATTATGGCAGTCAAGAAATTGATACACATGGTTAATGAACTGAACACCCACATTTCCAAGCCTTCACAACACAAAAGGTTCCCTCAAGCAGGGATCCTCCTCTCTCACTCATGGTAGCTCCTCAGCCTGGTTCTTGGAAATTCTTAGCAGAAATCCCCGAAGGAAAGGACTCAGAAGAAGTTCCCAGAAGGAAGGTCTTAGCAGAACTTCCCAGAAGAAAGGTCTGAGCAGTAGTTGCAGCCTCCAGATGCTCACTGAGAGAAATTCTGACTGTCCTGCTGGTTCTCTTCCTTATTTACAGTATAGCTTCCTATTACCTAATACCTTTCTATTATGTCAGCAACTTCTTCCCAAGATGTTAACTACTTCTGTGTTAATTAAATAGCTTAAACAAGGTGTTAGCTTGAAACAAGGTGCTAAGTACCTGCTTACTCACCAATACAAAGGGCATGGAAGATCTTTAGATTCCACTAACATTACAGAAGGAGGACTTACTTTCTAGGTAGACCCTAGCTAGTCCTTTTTAGCTCATCTCGTCTGGCAAAGCCCTTCCCGCCCCCAACCCTCTTCCTCTCCCTTGGTTTTAAATGACTGAAGAATTAGCTATCTTTAATTTATTGTCCTCATCTGGTTCTTTTATGGAATCCCTTAGCTGTGAAGCAGCAATGAAATCAGAAGAATCTGAATAGAAACGATTTCCCTTTTTCTTTTTACCCCCTCACAAAACTACCTCTGAAAATAGTACTTGGGAGAAGTAATCTCTTCTGTAATATATTTGTCAAATTGGGTACTCAGCCTTTACTTGAACACTTTCAGTGGCATGGGACCTAGTCTTTGGAACGTAGTCTGTTTCAGTGCTATACAGCTTTATTAAATTGTTCTTATTTTGAACAAAAATCTCTTTTCATTACTTGTACCAGCTGATCATTAATCTTTCCTGTGGAGCAGTGTAATAGTTCTTTTATTTTTTCCTTATGATATACCTTTGCATATTTTGATATAACAATTGTGCCTTCCTTTGATTATCTCTTTTCCTGGGTTTGGCCCTTTTCAAAGACCTCTCTCCATGCTAGAAACTCTATTAATATGTAAATAATCAAATATTAGAGACTATGAATATGTTATTTCTCTTCTGACATTTAGGGAAGGGCGCTCTTCTATAATGAAAGAGAACTATCATTTAGTCAAAGTAGCATTGACCTGGGGTTTTGGAAATCTGAATTAGGCCACTGCTGATTAGCTTCATGATTTTGTGAAAGTTTTTTAACTTTACTTTCATCTATACAATGTAATTACAAAAGAATAACTCTCAGTAATGATACAACAAATAAATTGTGTCAAGACTTGCAATCCTTGTATTTGGGGAATAGCTACAAAACTCAACAAAAGTAGCATTATGTTTTCATTATTACTGTTCTGTTGTTTTAGCAATTGAAATACTTCTTATAAGATGATGATAAACTTAAAATCTTTTATGAACTTTCCATATTATCTCATTACTTCTAAAGCATACATCCTACTATGATTCTATAGAATTCCTTTACTTCCTTGGTGTTTCCATCTTAATGTATTTTTGAATGTCAACCCCCTTCCTAGTAGTTGCTTCCTAGCTGTTACCTGTCTTTGGCTTTTCTCTTATCTGTCTTAATAAATCAATTCTGTTGACTGGTAACTTATCTTTGTTGCGATTCACTGAATCTCTTCCATATTTTCTGTATCTTTTTGATAATGTGGTATCCCAAATTGGATGTAGTTTGTGAGGTTCAGGAATATAATATTTCAAAAATATTTAAAAAAAATATGGTGTGACCTCTGCCAAGGGCATTCAGAGTATGTTCTTCCATAGTAACTTATTAACAAGGCAGAAACAAAACTTGAAACCAGATGTTCCTGATGTCCTAAAACTTTATATCTATAAATGAGAAGTGTTGATTGGAATGTGGAATTGACACCGCTGGCTGATAGACTTTGAAATGAACTCTGAAAAATACCAAAAAGGATTCCCAGTTAGCATTACTCATAGGGTCTGGGACCATTGAGGCAGGATTACATTATATTTACCTACCTACATGTGTAACTGTGATAGAACAAAGAGCATGGATGAAAAATAAATCTAGAGATTCCTGAATTAATTGTATTCCTATAACACTGACTGATAATGAAGTGCCAGTGAAACAACGGCAAAAATGTTTAACTTCATGGCATAGCTCTTCATGATTGTCACCATGGTTATCTTCAATGAATAATGATGAGCAGACATGTGCCGTCACCCAGCATTCAGGGGAAAGAATGAAGTTCAGCATCATCCTCTGTCATCATGTAATACATGAAGAGCTTAATGTAACAATTGGTGACAGATATAGGGATAAGGAAAGGCACCAAACCTGTGATGATTTCATTCATCTGGGGACATTCTGACTGAGAGAACTTTCTCAACCAATGTAGGTAAGCGTTCTGCATTTAATGAATTGCCTAGAGCATTGAGAGGGCAAATGATTGTCCTAGCATCATATGGCCAATATGAATCTGAGGTGGGGCCTGAACCCGGGTCTTCTGGCTTTGATGCTGGCTCTCCTTTGTCTTTGCTACCCTGCCCCTCACATTTGGTGACAGCTGTACCAGAGAACATGTATTGCATTAGGAGAGGCTGTCCAGATTGTGTAGTTATGATGGACCACAGATAAACTATTCAGATTACAGAGCAGAACCTGTAAAAGTTAACAAACTTTTACTAACTAACTAAACTAACTGACTAACTAAACAGATGACTGAGAGGCTGAAAGTCCATCAGAAAAAGCTAGTGATGCCCAAATTCTGATCTTGGTGGAAATCACAGCAAGGAACTCTCCTTTTGTTCAGTGGAACCTTTTTCTCTTATATCATGTCAAGTGAGGACAGATGAATGAATGAATGCTGAAAGAAAATAGGAATCTGACACTGACTATGGATATCTTAAGAAAATTAAGTATTAAGAAGTGAGGAGTAATTTGGGGAGGGAGAGAACACCACATATAGCCATACTTCTTCCATTTTAGATTTGTACAATTGAATTTCAACCCTACGGTCTGGACTGTATGATAATCCCTATTAAAGGGATGTTATTTCATTACGTTTCGGGCATCAAAAAAATAAAAAAAGAAATGAGAAGAAATGGATTGATAGTTCAGTGTCTTAAGAAGGAACAGATTTATTTATCTTAAGAACAATTTAGTGGTACAGATGTATAAAGAACATATTTTGGGCCAAGACAGTCTCTAGATTTATTAATCTGCTAGCTGTTCACCATAAGAAATTAACATGCAAATTTTTATTACCTGGTTGAGAGTGACAGAAAGTATGCCATCTTCATTGTGGGGGAAGGGGAAGAGTTAATAGGCAAGGGATGGGTTATCGGCCTCCCTCCATCTCCCCCCTCCATTCCTGGAATAGCTCTGTGTAGTTCTAAATACCTGTCTTCACGATATTTCATGAGGATCCAGGATGTTCCTGCTCTACAGGTCCCTCAGGTGCCAATCTGGTATGCCTCAGTGAGTCTTCCATCATCACCACACACCAAAAACCCTGTTGGAGAGCTCTAGAATTAGGGAATAGTCTCATGCCTTTCCCATATTGTACTTTAGGAATCTGGCACATCTGATCCATAAGTGATTGATGCACCCCCCCCCCCCCCCAACATTTTCCTCCTTTGGTAGGTCATGTGGCACAGTGGTGGAATGAATACCTGACTTCACCACTCAATATCTCTGTGGCCTAGGGCAACTAATTTAAACAGTTCACACCTCTTTTTCTTCCCCTATAAAATGATGTAGTTGGACTCCATTACCTAGAAGGTCCCTTGCATCTCTAAACCTGTCATTACATGATCAGAAATGATTCTTGCAATGGTCATTTTGGATTAGAAACTTGTGAGAAAATGATAAAATTTTGATCTAAAACATAATGTGGGTAATAGATGTTGTACAGAATATATTATTTTCATATACTAAAAGTCAACAATGACAACAGTATGAAGTGAGTGAATGTCTAAACCAAGGGTGGGCAACCTGTGGTCTTGAGATCATGTATGGCCTTCTTTGTCCTCAGGAGTGCTCTTTGACTGAATCCAAACAGATTCTGTGAATTATTTCTATTAAAAACCATTTATTCATGCCCTTTGACCAGTTATCTATTGGAAAATGGCTTTTGGTCATATATAGGTTGTCCCAAAAGTCTTAGTGCAGCTATAAGCTTCAATTTCATTGTAACTATAAATGCTACAAACTTATCAAATAGGTTAACTTTTAAAAGAAAATTAAAATGTTAATATTTTTCTTACTAAAATTCTGCATAGCCGCTGTCTTTGTGTGTATGTGTGTGTGTATGTGTGTATGTATGTGTGTATGTATGCGTGTATGTGTGTACTAAAAGGAGTTAGTTTATAACTCTAGCCTTAAGATCTCCCAAAGAATGAGGTTTTGATAAATCCATGAGAGTTTTAAAGTGATGTAACAAGGAAAAGTATAATGAAGATAGATTAGGTGACCAAAGTGGCCAAACCAGAGGATTTCCTGTGTCAGTCCCAGGGTCTGAGAGTGTTGTCTCGAAACCATTTCATAGAGAATATATAACGACAGTATTTTGTCTTGTTACAATTTAAAATTTATTTTTGAATTCACAAAAATTAAATAAATGTGAATGAAATTTAAATAATTATATTTTCAGATGATTTTTTGAGTAAGTTTGTAACATTGTCTCTGAAGTTATTAAACTTTGAAACTGCACTAAGGCTTTTGGAAGGCCCTGCATTTGCAGCAATTCCATATATATCTTGTATATCAGACTTTGTTCAGAGATATTTTATATAAAAATTTTCTTTTACCTCTTACTAGTTTCTCTTCCTATTACAGTAGCATTCATTTTTTTTCCTTTAAAAGTCCTCTAATTTTATATAATTGGATCGGTCTATTTCATCTTCTATGATTTATTTTGACCCTCATTTGGTGAAAAAAGTCAATTTACCATGCCTCTTAAACATACCTCATTCTGTTTGTTGTTGTTGTTTTGAACAATATGACTTTTTGTATTTAGGTTGCTCGTACATTTGGAACTTGTTGTGTTATATGGTATAAAGTGAAGATCTGCTCTAAAGGTGTTTTTTTTTTTAACCATTTCCTTTTCCTTTTCCCCAACAGTTTTTGTTTGCTAGAAAATACTTCTGGCAGATTGAGATCTTGGATTTATTAACTATTAACTTCAAATATGTTTATTCCTAGCTCATCTATTTTATTCCATTTATGCACATTCCTAATTTACACCACTACAAAATAATTTTGATAATTGCTTTAACATGATAGTTTGAGAGATAGTGAGAGACTTTAGCCCTCATGGTTCCTACTGTGATTCATTATTTTCCTTGAGATTCTAGACTTTTATTCTTCAAGGTGAATTTTTTTTCTAGATATGTAAAGTACCCATTTGGTATTTTAATTGATACTGATTTGTTTTATTGGACTTCACTTTTATTGGATTTCATTGATGTCATGACTTCTTAGCCAGGCACTTCCTCTGCTAGGTCAGATCTGTATCTTCTTTGAGATTTATCATCTTCAAGAAGTGCCTTGAGCAATGAGAGGTGTAGTTTCCTTTTCAGGTTCACTTCACCAACCATTGTGATTCAGAGGCAGGACTTGAATCCAGATCTTTCTTATTCTGAAGTCAGCTTTCTATCCATTATGCCATGCTGTCTCTCAGTATAGAGTGTGATCTATAAATTAATTTAAGCAGTCTATTTTTTTCTTAAACTGCTATAGCAGAACTTTGAACAATGAATTACCTATCCATTGATTTGTGTTCATGTGTTTCTGAGAGGCATTCTTTTGTAGTACTTAGAAAGCAGCTAGCAAACTCAGAGAGACTTGGGTTCAAATTTTGCCACTGATACCTGTCCTGACTCTACTGTGATTCTAAGAAAGTCACTTATCTTTTCAGTGTTGTAAGTTACTTTTTTTTAACTTTTTAAATTTTGTATTTTATATTCCCCCAGTTATATGTAAAAATAATTTTTAACATTTGTTTTTTGAATGTTGGGTTCCAAATTCTCTCCTTTCCTCCCTAGATCCCTCCTTCCTTGAGAAAGCACCGGTTTGACATAGGTTATACATGTACAGTCATGTAAAACATTTCCATAAGTCAGGTTGTGAAAGAAAACAGAGACCAAAAAAAAATTCAAGAAAAAATAAGAACATTAAAAAAAAAAAAAGCTGTGCTTCAGTCTGTATTCAGGCACCACTAGTTCTTTCTCTGGGGATGAATAATGTTTGGGTCATTGTATTGCTGAGTATAGCTAAGTCATTTACAACTGATCATCTTAAAATATTGCTTTTACTTTGTACATAGTATGATTCACTTTGCATCAGCTCATGTAAGTCTCTCCAGGTTTTTCTAAGAGCATCCTGCTTATCATTTCTTACAGCACAGTAGTATTCCATTACAACTACATAGCACGGTTTGTTTAACTCTTCCTCACTTAATGGGAATCCCTTCAATTTCTGATTGTTTGCTCTTAGGACTTAAAATTACTGAGAAGGTACTGTGATGCTGAGGGAGTTGCCTGTTTACAGTTTTGGTTTTTATTAATTACTATCCTTATTTGTCAGAAGTGACAATTGTTATTTTAGCTTCCAAACTTCTTACACATTTTAAGTCCATCTGCTGTATTACAAATGCTCTTATGTTATCCATTTATTTGCTCTGTTGCAACTTATTTCATATTTATTGCAGAAATATTGATAAAATTTATCTCTGGACTTCTTATTAGTTAATGGTTTTTGCATAAAGGAATCCTAGTCAGGCATAACTAGGTGTTACAGATTTTGGACAGAGTTCATAATTATATATCAATTTAACTTCTTTTTACTAATGTATTTAAAACAGAGATTTGAGGTAGTCAAAAATTCTTGAATGTGAAATCTTTTAGATTATCCAAACCTACAAGAACCAAGTGATTTTTACCCTATAATAGTCTACAGTCATTTAGTAATGCTTCCACTTCATCTGAATTCTTGTCCTATTTAATATGGTAAGCATATGTAATTCACTTCTCCACATGAATTGAATTTTATCTCCCAGCATAAAATCATGTCACTGCTTTTTAGAAAGCTCTTAGAAAATATTAAGTAATCATCAGAGTTATTGTTAATTGCATCAGCCTTAATTTGTCATTTTAAATGTTCTAATTATTTCTCCATGTGGTTATCAGATAACTCTTAAGTAAGGCCCTATTATAAATTAGCCCCTTGGGCCAGGTTACTTGTTTTGACCCAAACTTCATTTAAATGTTATGATTAAAAATAACTTAAGAATAAATACATTTTAATGGTGTATTTTAAATTTATAAGAGTTAAATAACAGCAGAGCACAATGTAAGGAGGATTGAATTTCAGGAATAATCACAAAGCTTCAGCAACCCATAGAAGCAATTATTGAACTCTACGAGAGCTCACACTCTACAACAGATTCAGTGAAAATATCCTCATCTAAAGTGTAAGTAAGTAGGTTACGGGAAGAGTATATTTTTAAATCTCTACAATTAATTTTGATATGTGTTTGGAAAACAGAAGAACAAAATATTGCCACCAAGGTCTGGGAAAGAGAGTCTTTCTGAAAACCATCCATCACAATTCTAATATATTTCTTCAGCCATTGCTCTTTGTGGGGCTCTGTATTTGACACTGGCAACTTGTTTTTTTGGAGGAGGAGGGGCCTTTGGAAATGTGATTCCCTCCATATGGAGAGCTCTTGATCAGAAAATTCTTTGTACTGATTCAGACTGGCAAATGTTTTCTAATTTATAGCCTTAGACCAAGGGTTCTTAACCTGAGGTCTGGAACTTTTATATATATATATATATATATATATATATATATATATTTGCAACTATGTTTTAGTATAATTGGGTTCTGTTGTAATCCCATGTATTTCCCTTAATGCTTTTTAAAATTTTGTAAGAATGTATCCATGGGCTTCACCAGCCTTACAAAGGTATCTGAGACACAAAAAATTGTTAAGAATTATTGTCTTAGAGAGTTGACTAATGACTAAGTGACATATCTGTGGTTATGCATCTAATTTTTGTTGGAGTGAGGGCTTGAAACTAGGTTTTCCTAACTCTAATTCTGATGCTTTCTCTACTCTTCTACTCTCCTTCCCAAATTTTGAGGATACAAAAATTTAGAAAATGCCTTAGTCCTTGTCCTCAAGGAGCTTACAGTCGAGTAAAGGCAATAAGAAACACACACACACATACGCACACAAACTTTCTATTTATGTAAACACACATCTGTCTAATACAAAATACAGTGTAAACTGGAATAAAAGACAAGAGAAAACCATGTATGTTATGAAATGGGGGAATGATCAAGGAAGGTAGTTTGTCTAAAAGATGCCGGGGGCTTCTGGCTAATCAGAAGCTCAGTTTGAGTCAGTACTGCACTTGTGCCAGCCCGTAAAGCTGAGGTGATCTTGGTTTATATTAACAGAGACATATGTCTAATGAATAAGATCCACTTACATCTATCCTTTTGTTTTCACTCACCCCCAGCACAGTAGTTTGGACCCTCTTGCTTGGACTTTTGTAGTCACTTCATTGATAGATTCCTTTGCTGAATTGTCGCCCTACTCCTATCCATCTTCCCCAAATGGACTTCCCTAAAGTATAGATCTGACCAAGTCATTGTTCCCTACCAGATAAATTCCAGTGGTTCCCAATTATTTGAGGGGATAAATACAAAACATTGCTTAGTATTTAAATTTCTCGACAATCTGACCCCAACCTACCTTTCTGGTTTTCTTACACATTGCTACCTTTCACACACATTGTAGTCTGCTTAACCTGAACTGCTTTTGTTGTTCATATATGACACTGCCTTTTCCATCTCTCTGCCTCTGCCCTAAATGTTTCTCATGTCTAGAATGAACCTTTCCTCTTTTCTACTTCTTTGAATCCCTGGTATTTAAAACTCAGTGCATGTGCCATCTTCTTGTATGAATTTTTTTCTAATCCCCTCGGCTTCTACTTGCTTCTCCCCATCGCTTCATATTTATATGTATTTTGTATATGCTTTTATAGCAAATGGTGACATTTTTAGAAAGTAAAAGCTCCCTGTGGGCAGGAACAAATATTTTGCTTTTGTCTTTCTATACTTAACAGTATAAAGTGGAAGACATAGGAAATGCTTAATAAGTACTTGTAAATTGATAGCTTGGGTAGTTAATATACTCTCCAATTGTCAGATAAATCATTTCTGGACACCATGTTTGAGGAGTGATAAAGATAAACTGGAAAGCATCTGCAAGAAGCAACCAAGGATATTTAAGAATCTTGAATCATTGTCATTCAATGATAGATTGAAGGAATTGTGTCTCCCGTGTTTAACTGGAGGATGAGAAGATAGTCAACTAGAACTGTACTAAGAGATGGGGATAAAAAGAACAAAAAACAAGCCCTGCCCTCAAGGAGCTCACACTCTATTGGGGAAGATGACATGTAATTATTATGTACATATACAATACAAAGTATATATCTGAGAGGAAAATAATCTGAGAGAGGAAAGTACTACCAATTGGAGAATATTAGGAAAGGCTGCTTATGGAAAAGGGACTACAATATCTCTTTCTAGAGGAAAGAGATAGGGGCAATTGAATGGAAATTGTAAATTTAGGCTTGATGTGAGACAATTAAAGTTATCCAAAAAGTGTATTGAAATACTTTTGTAGGGAGTGGATTTTCCCTTATTGGGAGTCTTGAATCAAAGTCTGGATGATTCTCTCATAGGGAAATTTTCAAAGGAGATTTATTTTTGTATCTATAACATATATGCATATATCTGTGTATACATAGACAGACTCTAAGGCTCTTTTCCAGCACCGCAGATTCTGTGATTGTGATATGGTTCATCTTGATGTCGCTACATTTGTTTGCACCCAATAGATATTTGCTAAACTGCTGTATAAAGTGTTTCATTTTTGGTAACCTTGAAATGTGGTAACTAAACATTTTTCACCATTTGTTTTAAGCTTCCTAATTTTGAGAATTTTAAACTATAAGGATTTTTTGTTAGCGTAACTTCATAACATTGGAAAATTATTATCTACTGCTTGATTGACACTAGTAATGATTTCTCAGAATTAATATTTGTAAAGTGCTTTGAGGATGGGAAATACTTTGGAAAGGCTAAGAATTATTATAATAATAAAAATCTTTTATATTCATTCGTATTAAAGGAACACTAATGTAATGCTAATAGTATGTCTTTATTTTTATATTACTGGAATTTATGCAATCCGCTTGAAAATGTGATCTTTTTCAAACCAGGTCTCTTCGTTTTTTTTACTGTTTTTTCTAAACATAATAATTAATAAACGGATTTTCAGAGTTCTCAATGTGTCATCTGAGATGTTAAAAAGAGAACAGTTCATTCATATAATTCTATATATGTCCTATGAAACTTTTGGTTATTTTAACATTTTGCTGTAATCTTTGAAGAGCTCCCATGCAGTGATTAAAAGTTTTAAAAAACAAAAATCAAGTTGTTCTTAAACAGAGAGGCCATTATGGTTTGATTTATAAGGTTATTGGGTTGTAGCGGAAATATCACTGAACTTGGAGTTGTGGGTCCAAGGTTCAGCATCTGGCTTTGGTACTTTCTAGTCTTGTGACTGTGGGCAACATTGCTTCACCTCAGTTCCCTCACCTCTGATGAGAAAAGTGCTTTGTGAAAGCTTTTTATGCCATATAAATGTTAGCTATGTAATTAACATCAAAAGTGTGTGCTTTGAGTTGATTTTCATTTAGTAATAATAACAATAACATCTTACATTCACATGGTATATTAAGATTTAGAAAATACTCTTGTCTCTGGGGAGTCAATGGAATTGTGGGTTGATATATGGAATTTTTAGTTGACTTTCTATTTCAGAAATAGTGGGTGTAGTGGTCCTGGTTTGATTACTTATCCCAGAATACAAAGGAGAAAACAGGGGAGGAGAATGTCAATGTTTGCCAGCAATTTGGATGTTAAGTGTGGACTGATAAAGTGATCTGCTAGATGCAGTGAACTAGTCAAGCTTGCACACACTCATTCACTGATCAAGGTAACAGGGCCCAGAATTGGAGTTCAGATGCTGAGGGGCTTCACTCTTCTGGGATGGAGGACATTTTTTTCTGGTTTTTGTGGCCCACAGTTGCCATTCCAGGAGGGCAGATGTGTTATAATGCAGGCACTGTCTTCTCCTTTTCGTTGGTAAAGATACTGAAGCTAGGAAAAATCAAGTGATGTTGGCAGTCATTAGTCAGTGCTCTTCACTCTAAACTGTCCCCTCCTTGCTGTTTTACCTATCCCTCTGCATGGAATACCAATCCAGCTAATTTAAATAGGTAGATACAACATAAATTTTTATTAATCATCTCTCCATCTGCAAAGATTTATCAATCTGCTTTAAATTCTGGCTTTCATTCATTTTTAACTTTTTTCTGATTGTGGTCTAATTAATTATTTTATTTATCAAATACATGACAGCTTATTTGGGGTACTCAAAAGTTAAGAAGTAAAGTCAACAAACATTTAGTATGCATCGACTCTGTACTCAACACTGGGGGTGCAAAGAAAGGCAAAAACAAAACTATCAGTAAAGAATTTATTTCCTCTATTAAGGTGTGATTCTCCAACATCTCATAGTTGAAATTGTTCACAAAACCTGCACTTCTGAAATTTCTCTTTCTGCTTCTCTCTGTCTCTGTCTCTTTCTCCCTGTCTCTCCCTCCCTGTTTCTTTCTCTCTCCCTCTACTCATATCTCTTTACATTTCTCTCTCTGTCTCTCTGTCTCTGTCTCTCTCTGTCTCTCTCTTTACCACTACTGTGAGGCAGAAGTTTCTTTATCCTACCCACTCACTCTCACTCCATCAGTTGATCCCACCTCCAAAACAAGAAATTTCATCAGAATTATTGGGATGCTGGACACAAACTATTTTTAATGATCCAGATGATGTTGTCTGGTTAAAGCAAATTATTTCTTCCAGAATCAAGAGCATAGGTATTAACATATTATAAATATTAATATTACACTATGAAAACATAAGAAATCAACAAGCACATTTTCCACAGATGATTTTCTAAAATAGACTACATCTCTACAGTCATACTTGAATGACAAGTGGGTAGAATATTTGTCTTTATTGTTTTTTGAGTTTGGGGTTGTTTTTTTTAAGGTATCTTACTTAATAGTACAAAGCATAGCCTAAAGTATTTTTTCTGTAATAAGGTGTTATTTGCTCTAATACTTTTCCCCTTTACCTCTACCTCTTAAAATCCCTTTTTTTCCTTCAAAACTGCTCAAGTACTACCTTCTGTGACTCCTTTCCAGATCCCCCAGCTGCCACTCCACCCCATTGCCTTGTATTTATTTTATATATTTCTCCTCCTGTAAAATATAAACGTCTTGAGAGCAAGGAATTTTTTTCTTTTTATCCCCAGTGCCTAGCACACTGTAGGCATTTAACAAATTGATTTTGAAAGACAAGAATATCAAACAAGCATTTATTCTATTCCTTCAGATTCTCAATTCAATAAACATTTATTCATTCTGTGATAGATATGAACACAGCAATTACTTTGCTGAGTGTTCTCTAAGTTTCCACATTACTCTGGCACAAAGCAAGGGACAACATATTATTGTGGAAAGTATATTGGATGTGGAGTCCATAGAGCTGGATTCAAATCCCATGTCTTAGTACCTTTGTGATCTTTGACCAATCACTTAACCTTTCTGGATCTTAGTTTCTCAACAGTAAGATAAGGGGATTGGACTAGGTGACCTCTGAATTTCCTTCCTACTCTCATTCTGTGATTCTATGACTGTCTTGACCTCTGTCCTAGAGGAAAGATACAATCTTCAACTTCTCCATGTTCTTCTCTTTGCAGCCACCACTGTTGTTAGAAACATGTTAAGATGTCAGTAATACATATCCGTTGTTACTGAAAAGAAATAGACCCATATGTTATATAATGCTATATAATATATCAGGAAATACTGATCAGATGAAGAATGTGTGCTCCTCATGCACTTGATTGAATGGACAACCATTCATCACTCTCCATTTCTACATATATCTTGTGTACTGCAGATGGAAAACGTGCTGGGCCCAGAGTTGATTTGGGGGAGAAAACAGATCTGGATTGTCTTTGGCAAATCAGTTGAATAGTACTCTCAGGGATCCCAAGTAGCTGCTGCCTTCTGTAATTATTTGTTTTAAGACCACAATTCTGGTGACTTACTTTCTTCTTTACTGCTTGTGGATAATAGAATGCCATACCCTCACAATAATCAAATTATAGAAAAAAATATGGTATAATGGAAAGAGTATTAGATGGCAATCAGGTTTGGTTTCAAATTTTGACCCTTCTACTTAACTATATGTGGCCTGAGACAAGTCAACTTAACCTTTTTTGTACTTCAGAAAGCAGTCCCTTGTCACCTCTGCCTCTTAGTTTCCTCTGAAGCTCATGTCAAATGCCTCTTCCTGAATGAGAGATTTCTTGATCCCTCCAACACTTAGTATTGCCCTCCAAAAATGTATATTTTATTTATTTAATTTTTTAAAGCATGATAAAGAAAATTCCTTATTGTCAGAGCCTTCCTTTATTTTTATATAGCATTGTATATACCACAATTATCATTTACTGAAGAATTATGGCAGAGTCCACCAGATAAAACAGACGTTGTATATCTGCTTCTTTTCTGTATTCTGTTTATGGACAGTATGTCCAAAACTGAAATAAATGACCATAGATGAAATTAGGTTTGTTATTTCTAATTTCTGTGTTTCTAGATATACCTTGTTCTTTCATATTAATATTGCTTTCCCCTTTTCTGGGGGAATGATGCTTTCTACTTTCTTACAAAGGTAATAGGTGTCTTTTTATTTCCTTCATCCCTGATGGCACCGTTAGCATATACTCTCACTACTTAATGAGAGGAAGTAGAACAGTTTGAACAGGTTCACACTAAGAAAACCATTCTGTTAAACAAGGTCATCTGAAGTTAAATGGAACTTCCAGGGTTTTAGGAAGCTGGTAAAAGGGGATTTCCAACAACTGTTACTCAGGTTCCACATAATTTTATGGCAACATTTTCATTTGAAAATGAAATTTTACATCTTTGAATTATTATCCTCTTCATAAAACTAAAAATAAAAGATTCAAATTATTGGCCTCATTCAGACTAGCCATTGCTTCTCTGCTTTCTCAAACTTTCCTTGTTTCTGTAGGCGCCCTGTGGAAGGTACATAGCAGTAATTAGCAGAGCAGGACTTCAACACATTATCCTCTGAGTTCTGAGAATTCTTTGAATGCCAGTTTAAAAAAAATTGGTATGTGTTCTTACACTTAAAGAATAGTAATTAGTCTTAATTCACTATGTGTGCCTTACCTGAAAATGTCTCCCATCTTTTAATGTAATGTCTAAATTGTTTGCATCTATTTTCTTTAAATAATTATTGAGAAAAAAAACTTGTTATATCACATTTCTTGAATGATTCTTATTTTTCTCTATAACCTCAGAGGGTTATTCTGAGTTTTCTGAATCTGTAATGTTTTCTTGACATCACAGTAAATAACCATTCTAATTGACACCCAACTTGGATATATTAGCACATGTGACCTTAAGACTTCAGAAGCAAAGAGGCAATATAATCTCTGGACTATTTGCAGATATCTGCAGAAAATGAAATTCTTGTGACTAAATTAAGACTGTTGGATTGCTATGCTATTATCCACTTATTTTTCTTTCAAAAATATCTTGTAAACTTTCTACACTGTCAATGTGTTTATTCTTTTTAAGCCTATATAACTTTATAGAGTGATGTATTTTGAAAATTTTTATATTTTCAATGACTGATGATCTGTTGCTTGAGGAAGCAGTGGATGACTACAACTTGAACTTTGTAGCTAACCCATGTTTTATAATGAATCTGACAAGATATCAAATCAGAATATAGAACCATTTGATGAAGGTTGTTTTACTTATATGGATCTTTAAGCTCTTAAGTTCTGCCCTTTCTGCTGTATTTTTAGTATATTATCTTACTTTACTAAAAAACAAAAACAAAAACAACACATGGCCATTTGATTTGAAATTCCTATGTCTATCTTCCCAGATCTTTCTATGCCTTTACCTTCTTGTTTTAGGAGATAAGCTGATTCTTCTTATAAAAGTCAACCCTTCCTACTTGTGCCCTTGCTACCATCCCTCCATTTCTCTTTTTTGTCCTGGTCATTGCTTCATTCTCCTGCATCTTCTCTCCTCCCTCTAGTCATTTCCTGTGTACTCTAAACTCACTGAGAGATCTGTGTCCTAAAAATGTTTCCTTGACCAATTTGTTCATTCAAATTTTCATCTAATATTTCTCTTATTCACTGCTGAATTTCAAGAAAGAAAAGTCTGACTGCTGCCCTTTCTCTCTCTATTAATTCATCCTTTAACCACTTGTGGTTTACCTTCTGTCTTCATCATTTTATGAAATAATGGTTCTCTCTTCATCAGATCCACTAATCTTTTTTAAAGTCTTCATGCTACTTGACCTCTTTGTAGCATTTCATTCTTTCAGTCATTCCCTTTCTTCATACTCTCTTTTCTCTGGTGTTTCGAGACACCGTACTGGGTATTACTCTCTCCTTTATTATATCCTCATCTTCTTCTCATTGCCTAAATATACGTATTACTTGGAACTCTACCCTTGTCTCTGCTCTCTTCTCTGTTTTCTGCCTTTCTGTTCTCTTCACTTGAGAATCCATCAACTTTGTTGGCTCCAATTGTTGCCTCTCTGTGGATAATAGCTATACATGTGAGTACTGTCTTTCCAATTTCTTGGTTGGAATTTCCACCTATGTGTCTCACTGTTAGCATCTCGAGCCCAATACGTTTTACACTGAACTCCTTACCGGTCTTCAGAAATCTTCCCCTGCTCCTCCTACTCTTGATTCTCTTTTAGGCTTGAAACCTCAGAATAATTTTATTCTTCCCTTTCCCTCCCTGTTTTAAATACAAGCAGTTGCCAAGGGTTCTTTATCCCAGCTTCTGAATTATCTTTCTCACTTGTTTCCTCATTTTCTCTTTTCCTGTAGTCATTTTAGTAGTTTCTAATGAAATCTTCGTTTGATTTTTGCATAGCACTCCTGACTGATATGGCTTCCAATTTCTCCACTTTCCAAACTTGCTTTCTTACCATGAGCTCTTGCTAATGAAGCATTTTTATTACATTCCTTTGCTCCTCACAAGCCTTTAGTGATTCTCCATTGCTGCATTGTTGATTAAAGTGTCAACCCTTTATTCTGTCATTGAATGTTGTCTGCAATCTTATTAGGAGTAACATATCATGTTTTATCTCATTCTCTAGTTCTAATTAAACTGAATTACTTGCTATTTTCATTTTCATTTTGACCTATCTTGTTTCTATGCTATTTCTCACAAAATACTCCATCCCCTCTTGTAATCACTCCTCACTCTTTTGTCTACTTCAAGGTGCCACCTCCTTCATGAATGCACCCCTCATTTCCCCCAGCTGGTTAAGATTTATCAGAAAATTTATCAGAGAACTTTGGATCTCTCTTTTGTACTTATACTCAGTCTTGTATAATAGCTCTTTCTATTTATATTTCACCACCCATGCCACTCACCTCCAGGAGTGTAAGCTTTGAGGGCAAGGACTGTCTTATTTAAACATTATCCTTTGAGCTTTGCTTGGTACCTTACCAGTGGTTGGTCCCAAATATGTTTGTTGAATTAAACTGTTGTGGAACTTCAAATGAATATGTTTAAAGTAAGGGTAGTATAGTTAAGCCCCACTTTAAAATGTTCTTATTTTTAATGGGCTTTTAAAACTGGGAAAAATAGGGGGTGGATATTTACATTACAAAAGAATTGTTCCCTTTTCAGAAAAAAATCATTATAGGGATTCTTTAAATAGAAAGTTCTCCTAGAACATTTAAAATATGCTTAAATTTACTCCAAGAGAAAAACCTCCCAAACCATCACATTCAGGCACACTTATCAGAATATAGTTTTGGTTCTTTTGCAAGCAAAATTAGGCACTTCGATGAAAAAGAAGGAAACAATCTTAGATAGGCGTTTTTCATAATTCTATTTTATACAGTGTTATGCTCTGGATTACATATTCTGTTCTCTTCTCTCTGCCAGTTTTGTGTCCTGGCTTCCTGTTGTCATTGATCCTCTCATTATCACTCTTTTTGGTCCAAGTTCCATCATTCTTTCCAGAACAGATATGGGCTTCTCTCCACCCAGCTCCCTCCATCATTCTGTAACCCTGAAAATAGCACACAGTCCTTACCTATAGAGTTTTACTGTGAACCAATAAAAGGAAACATAAGGTGGTTTGAAGCTTGTATATCCTAAACTGTCAACATACAATCAACATATTGGATTTTCTAAAACTTACCTTCCAAACTTCAAAGAAATTTGGAGCTATTAAAGGGTAAAATTGCATTAAGATTTTTGGGGCATCCTGTGTAAGAATAAGATTTAGGCTTAGTTCTTTCTTTTTACTTATTAAACCTCTTTTACTAGGTTGTTCCTGCCTCCATTCAACTGGTCAAGCCTTATCTATCTTTTTTAATGTACTTTATTTATTTCTTAAATATTTCTGAATTGCATGTAAATTGTTAACATTCTTTTAAAATTATTTTTAGTTTTTAATACTCTTAATCTCTCCCTTCCCTCTCCCACCCCTTGAGAAGGCAAGCAATATGATAATATGTTTTATTTCCATATTGACCCTGTTGAGAAAGTAAACACACACACACACACACACACACACACACACACAAACACACATACACATCAGTAAAGACAGTTTTTAAAAATGTGCTTCAGTCTACACTCAGTTCACCACTTTTTTCTCTATAGCATTTTTCTTCCTGGGTCCTTTGGAATTGTCTTCTATTTTTATCCCTGGGGCTTAGCACAGTGCCAGGTGCATGGTAAGAGTTTAATAAATGCTTATTGGTTGCCTGCCAGACACTTTGCTTGGTCTTTGGGATGCAAACACAAAAGTAAAAGCGACTCCTGCCCTCTAAGAGATTACAGTGTATTGTAGACAAGTTGTTGTGGTTCATCCTTTATTCTTGAAGAAGACCAATGAAATCAGGAGCAGGATGTCTTGACTTGCAAGTGAATTGGATTTAAGTGAGGCAAGGCTGTGCAAAGTCATCAGTCTCACCCTCTTCTCCAGTCACTGAATTCCATAGCAGATAGATAGATGGATGGATAAGTAGATAGATATTCAATAGAAGATAGTTTTAGGGTAAAGGCACTAAAAGTTTAGGAGAAGTCAGCAAAGGCTTAATGTTTGAGCTGAGCCTTGAAGGATGCTAAGAATAATAAGAGATGGTTGTGAGGAAGAGAGTTTGTTCCATTCATGAGAGGCAATCGATTCAAAGGCCCCATAGAGGAAGATGGAGTGCCATGTACAAGGGACAGAAGGAAGGTCAATTTGACTGGAATTCATTGTGAGTAGATGGTAGTAGTATGCAGTTAACCTGGAAAGGTTGGTTTGGACCTGTTTGTGAGGGCTTTTAAGTGCCAAATAGAGGGGTTTATATTTAATTCTAGAAGTAATAGGGAGCTGGGGTTTGAGGAGAGAGGGAAGTAGCCTGGTCAGACCAGTGTTTTGTGAAGGTCAATTTGCCATCTGTGCATAGAATGGATTGGGGAAGTGAGAGATGAGACAGGGAGACCAATTCTTCATTGTCTTTTAACATTTTTAATAGCTGTGCAACATTTAAGCTGTTCACCAATAAAAAGAAATATTTTTTAAAATCCTCAAGGTTATAAATCTTCAAAAAGATGGGCAGCCAGACAGATCTTAATGACTACAGAATTGTCATTTTTGTTTTCATAATATTAAAGAAAATGAATGCTTTTAAAGCCATTGACAAGAAAATCCTGGGCGTAATATCCAAATGAAATTGCCAGCTACTTTTAGGAAGATCTTTTAATCACCTTTCCATCCCCTTGCTTTTCCAGGAACCACATTATCTTGATTCTCTATCAGTTCCTTTCTCCTTCTTCCTCAGGTGGGTCTTCTTCAAAGTTCAGTTTTTGACTTTTTTCTCTTTTCTCTAATCTTGCTTTTGGCAAGATCATTTATTTCTCCAGCTTAAAATATCATTTTAACAGAGACGACTTCCAGATTTTCTTCTCTTGCCATATTATCACTACCCAGCACCAAGTCCTCACTTCCAACTTCCATCAAGTCATATCCACTAGTGTGACCTGCCAGCATCTCTAACTTACCCAGTCCGAAAAAGAGTAAAATTATCTCCCTTTCCCTGCAAATTTGTGCTTCCTTTTTCTTTGTTATTTTTAGTCAACAGCTCCATCATTCACCCAATGTCCCACATTTGAAATCCTTGTAATTGCCTTTGAATCTTTACTTTGTGTTTTCTTTCATAATCTATCAGTTACCAATTTTTATTATTTTCATCCCAGCAGTATTGTAGTATCTTCCTCCCCTGACCCCTGTCAGTTGTCCCTTCCTATGAATTTTTCATATTGTCATTGTCTTTATGTATAATTCTAATCCTGTCCTTTCTCCTGCCCCGAACCCTCCAGTGGTCCTTTTTTGCCTAAAAGGTCAAACTACTTTGTCTAATATTTGTTTTCTTCACAATTTCATAATACCCTACCCTCCTAACCATATCTATCTAGCAAGAGTAATTATTGTTATGCTTTCCTGTTTTTATCCCCAGCACTTTGCTTTATATATAGTAGACATTCAATAAGTCCTTCTTTTATTTGTTCATTCGTTTGTTCGTTCCTTCTTTCCTTATTTCCTTCCTTCCTTCCTTCCTTCATTTCCTTCCTTCATTTCCTTCCTTATTTCCTTCCTTCTTTCATTTCCTTCTTTCATTTCCTTCCTTCTTTTCTTCTTTCCTTCCTTCCTTTCTCTGTCCCTTCCTCCTTCTTTTCCTCTCTTCCTCTCTACCTCCATCCATCTCTTTTCATCTTTAAGTGCTCTAAACGCTAGCCAAACTGGCTAACTAACCATCTAACTGACCAATTATCTGTATGGATTCTGTTCTTTTTCTGGTGCTCTTGTTGACGACTGTTTCCTATGACTGGCATACCTTCCCTCTTCAGTTCCCTCATAAATTCTAAACAATCCTTTACAGTCTAGTTCATATACATTATACAACCTCAGCCAGGATGCCTTTCCATGTCCCCCAAGCTGCGATGATTTTTTCTTCTCTGGATATCACATGTCACTTTTCTGATGCAGTAATCAAATATTATTTCGTTATAATAATATAGTTATTTTATGTGTGTTATGTCCTCCAAGTGGACTGACTAGTCTGTAAATCTCACAAGGGCATGAGATATGACATATCTAAACTTTGTTTTTTATCTGGGGCCAAGTAATAATGCTTGCAAGCATTGAATTCTTAGAAATTTCTTCATAGAGGATACTGTAGTAGTATAGGCCATTTAGTTGTGACCTGTTAGAAAGAAATGGATGAAGCATATAACCCCGTAAATAAAATTACTGTGGCAGGTAGGTGGCACAGTGGATAGAACCTGGGATTGGCATTAGAAAGACCGGAGTTCAAATCCACCTCAGATATTTCCTAGCTGTGTGATTTGCCTCAGTATCCTTATCTCTAGGATGAGCTGGAGAAGGAAATGATAAACCATTCCAGCGTCTTTGTCAAGAAAATTCCAAGTGGAGTTGAACATGACTGAAATAACTCAACAACAAACATGCAATTATTATCATATGATCATTTAGCAAGAATCTCATGCCAAAGTCATATTAACCCCTTTGCTGAAAGAATAATTGCTCTATATTAGGTGACATATAACCATAGTTGACAACCAGTTCTGAAAAAGAACATTTACAGAATATCAGTAAGCATAATTTAATGAAAAAATATAAACATGTCGTTATAAATTGAACAATAATTAACCATCCACAAATAGCTCCTTTTCTGTCTTTGCTAGGTAATTATAGGTAATTGCTAGTCTTTGGGATAATTCCTAGGAAAGAAGGGAAAGATTTTATATTTATAGATGAAGATCATCCTTCAAATGTACTTGTTTGAAATCACATGTGATTCTTCTCTGAGTAGACTTCTTCACTCCATTTCTCTACCTCCATTAAACCAAAGCAACTTTGGTATATAGTCTACAAGGCTAACCACAATATCATGAATACTTGTAAGCAAACAAGATACATTTATTAAACAAATAGATAAAATCACTGGAAAATTGGAAGATTCTGCTCGGGTAGTTTAAATTTCATGTTTTATTCTTTCCAAGTGGCATAGTAGATAGCTGGGTCTAGAGTCAGGAAGATCTGAGTTCAAATGTTTCCTCAGACATTTGCTAGCTGTGTGGCCCTGAGCAAGTCACTTAACTTCCATCTGTCTCAGATTCCTTATCTGTAAAATGGGGGTGATGACCTCCCAGGGTTGTTGTGAGAATCAAATGAGATATTTGTAAAGCCCTTAGCATAGTTTCTGACACATACTAAGTGTTTAAGAAATTCTTATTCCCCTTCCCAGCCTTCTATTCATTTGGGAGAGTAGTACTGTATAGTGGAAGGAGTGCCTTATTTGGGATTAGATTCCCGGGTCTTAAATCCTAGCTTTTCATTTCCTTTCTGTGTAATCTTAGGCCTGGTGGTGCCGGGCATAGTCGGCTTCTGCGTTTGGGCCTAGAGAAGCAGGGCCTCTCCGGAACTTTGACTCACTGAGCTTCCTCATCTGTAAAGTAAGGATATTGATTTAAGTGATCTTATTTTTTCCTTCCACATCAAATCTGTGATTCCATAACTAATATGTTGTCTTGTCCAAGCCACTTTAATTATCTGTTATGTCTTCGTTTTTTAAAAATAGTGACAACTCGAAAACTAACTGTTGATATCTTGAGCCTTTCTAACTTAACACACATATGAAGGTCTAGTGAGTTTCATAGTACTAATAATATACAAATTTTTATCTGAGACCATATTTTCGTGTCTTTCCTTCTTCATTTTATAATTGTGGTATTTTTTGTGCTTGTGATTGACTATATAACTCCATTAAAAATTTCAAATGTTTTCAGTGAGCATATTGATAAGTTTTCATTGCTCTTAAATCATTGAAGTTGGAACCTCAGTCACTCTCTCTTCCTTCCCTCCACAAGGACATGCTCATCATTTCTACCTCATGCTTGATATCCACCAGTTCATAGATATTAGAAGTTACCTCATACACTTCGATATTGGTCTGGCTCATAGCAGCACAAAATGTACAGTAATGCCCCTGGGCCATCTGAAAATAATATTTATAACACAGTGGAAGTGAAGCTACAGGACTATATAGCATTCACTTGTCAGGAAGGCTGCATTTAGTACTCTTGCCCATAATAGGTAGACAGGTGATCTACGTGGGCAACAAGACAGAATAGAAACAAATAAAAACTAACCTAATTAGAACATAATTTCCAAATGGTGTCAAGCACTGAATTTATCAGCAGGGAAAGCATAACTCTCTATACTAGTTTGGCAGAATTTCAGCATGATTCTTATTATGTACCATTCCAGTTGCATAAATTGAACATTGTCAATCATTAGTGGTTTTATTGTTAATATACATATATGTATGCACAGCAGTGATAGTCTCACCCACATGTTTATACAGTAGTTCCGCATTGGCATATCAGCATATTAATGGCTTACTTAGCAGTGTTGCTGGATAGAGTCTAGTATTGTTTTTTCCTAATCCTTAACCCTAACCCACTTCTTAAATAATTCTACCAGTTAACAAAGGTCTTTTTCTTTCTTCATGATTTTATTTATAGAAATTTTTTATAAAATCAAATTGAAATTCCAAGTGTATTATGCTTCTCTCACTTATTGCATGTTTTGTTACACACAGGCATGAAAAAATCTATAAATGAATGGTTTTTCATAATAGAATATGCAGTTCACTAAGTTAAAAATGTTCCATGATTCTTTAATCTTGTATCATTTTAAATTGATATCTTTTTTGGAGGAGGGAGGGCAGGGCAATTGGGGTTAAGTGACTTGCCCAAGGTCACATGGTTGCTAAGTGTTAAGTGTCTGAGGGAGGATTTGAACTCAGGTCTTCCTGACTCCAGGGCTGGTGTTCTATTCACTGCACTACCTAGCTGCCTCTTAAATTGATATCTTACAATTTTATGTCATCTATATTTGCCAGTAAATCCCAGACACCATTCTTGGAACCATCCCTTGTACCAAAGAATTTTTAAAAGAGAGCAAAATAAAAGTTTATAAAACTTACCAACACATATAGCAATTAAGTCTGATGTTACTCCCATAATCCTCCTCCACTAAAAGGAAAGGAAGGAGTTTCATTCTCCTGATTCTTCTTTGAGTCCAAAATTGGTGATTATAATTTCAGAATATTCTGTTTCAGTTCCTTTGTTGTTCTGTTTAAATTGTTTTTATTATATACATTGCTTTCCTGATTCTGCTTCCTTCCCTTCATGTCAAATATATCTTTGCATGCTTCTCCGTATTAGTCATATGCATTGTTTCTCATGGCATAGTAGTATTCCAGTACATGCATGTACACCTGTTTGTTCTGCCATTCCCAGATTGCTGTGAGCGTACTTTGATTTTGGTTCTTTGTTAATACAAGAAGTATTGCTATAAAGGATTTGATATAGATGAGAAATTTATTTTTTATTACTGATCTCCTGCTCATATATACCTAGCAGTGGGTCAGAGGATATCAATGTTTCAGTGTGACATCATTTTAATCATTGATCTGTTTAATGAAAAATTCTTTACCACTTATTGAACAGTAGAATGGATTGATAGTAAAAGGCAGCAATAGCACTACTGAATGTCTTTAGCAAGATTGTTTTAACATATAAACTTTCAACTTTGGATGATTTTTTTTAACAGTTTATCTACAGAATTTACTTAGCCATGTCAAAGTGTATTACATATTTATATCTTTCTTTGTCATTGTTCCCTTCTCAGTAGTGCCTAAATATTTTTAATTACCATTTGTTTACCACAGTTTAGTAAACCTGTTAGAATTTTATCTTTATTTGGGGAATTTTAACTCATTTTATTAATTGAAAACAAATTATTTTTCAGCTAATTGGACTTATTTATTCATAGTTACATATGTCGTCAATACTTTGCATCTGGTCAAATATCTTACTGCACCATATATTAGCTATCATTCCTGTAGGGCAGTTGACACTGTTTTTTGAAGAACTGGGTAAGAAAAGTGAGGGAATTCAGAAGACTTAGCCCTTAGGCAACTTGGAAGGAGCTATTAGTTAAGGAGAGATTAAAAATGAAAGAGAGGGATAGTAGGAATAATCTAAAGAAATGGAAAAAGAGGAAACTTCAGTGAATGGCCCTTCCTTCCCTAGTAAACTAGGGAGATTGGTTCCCTCCTAAGAAAAAGGAGGAAAGGTGACTTAGGAAACTTGACAAAAGAACAATGTCTGGGACAAGGGCTGCAGGGCATGTAATAGTCGATAAGTGAAGAATAAGGGTATTTCCAAGCAGAATGACAGCCTAATTATTTGAAATTTGAAGTGAACTTGGAGTGGGTTTTTCACTTATTGTAGTAAGTGATATATCAGTGCTCCACAGCATTAAGGTTAGAAGCAGGTAAGACAAATGGAGTGGACAACTCGGGGTTTAGAACTGTCAAGATATTCTGGGCTGGGCCTGACTCTGGTTAGTCTCTTGGTTGTTTATGTCCTATAATGGGGAAAAAAATGAGATACCGATAGACCATTCCATAGTTAACTAAAGGAGATTGACTTAGTCAAAGGAAGAATATTTGACAAGCATAAGCACTAAGGACACGTTAAGTTGATGCAGCTGAATGATGCTGTCTTGACTGAGTTACTTATCATTTTCCATTAGCCAAGCAGCAGACAGTACCAGGCGCCCTTTCTGGCTGTTTTACTACTTGGATAATTACATGGGAAAACAATTTTTCAGTCATTTTAAAGATGTTGAGTTTCAGATTTTCTACTTCCCTCTCCTTCTCCCTCTCTGAGATGGTAAGCAATCTGATAGAGATGATATGTGTGCAGTCATGTAAAACATAATCCATATTAGTTTGTGGAAGAAAAAATCAAAAGAAAGATAAAGATAAAGATTAGTATGCTTGGTTCTGTATTCAGATGCCATCAGTTCTTTCTCTGAAGGTGGAGAACATTTTTCATTGTGAGTCTCAGTACATTTTAAGGAAATGATAGTCCAACTTGCACGGGGTTGGGTGTAAGGATACTACTCCTACCCTAAAAGGTGAAGGACGGTTCAAAGGTAAAGTATAGAGTTTAATTAGTCTTTGGGTCAGTCTTATGAAGTGGAAGAATTTAGGTCAATGTTGAAAGACTAGGGTAACATGGAGGGGGCAGAAAGTTAGAGATCACAATAAAGAGGAAATATAATATTAGGAGGAATTAAGAGAAAGGGGGAGATGAAAGTATAGGAAGTTATGTTCTGGAGCAGGCGTTTCAGAGTTCAGGATGATGGATCTAGTGCTATTTTGATTGATGGTGAAATTCATGTGGATAAATGAAGCGAAAGTTATCATTCATGAGGGTTTAAGAGACTGATGTATTAGGGCAGGAGGTCAGTGTTGAGTGCATATGAACATTAACGTTGAGATGTCTGATTATAAGGACAGGAAATGGAGTAGAGAGGAAGACAAAGGTGTATAATGATTTGGAAACTTGTAAATTACTTCAAAAAGGATCTGAGGGGCAGCTAGATGGTGCAGTGAATAAAACACTGGCCCTGGAGTCAGAAGGACCTGAGTTCAAATCTGACTGCAGATACTTGACACACTTACAAGCTGTGTGACCTTGGGCAAGTCACTTAACTCCAATTGCCTTGCCTTTCCCCCTCCAAAATAAAAAAAAGGATCTAAACCAGGTAATATATGAACTGAATCTCAAAGGATGAGAGTGGGGGTAGGTATAATTGTTAACGATGGTATCAAAAGGATGGAATATGGAAGCAGAACTTAAAATTGAAGAGAATATCTGTTTCATTTTGCCTAGGGTGTGTGGCTGAATGAGAAAACGAGCTCTCAGTACAGCCCAGACTAGCTAGTAACGCATGGTCTCTTGCAAGGAGTCATTTTTCCTTCAGTGCACAAATGTGGAAAGTGTGAGAAGACATGGCCCAAGATGAAGCAAAATCTTAACAACAGAATGACCAGGTTTTCCAGAGGATCCAGTACAAGAAGAAGACATAGGATAGGGAAAGTGGAAGGATAGGACTGATGGAGTCAGAAAGAGGGTTTTTTTTCCTTAGATAGCTGAATTATTATTCTGTTTGTACCTTCATTCTGGCTTGTTGAGATTCTTGAGATACTAACCCTATAATCCAGTGTGTGTTACTTAGTCCCAACTTCGCATTGTCTTGTTTCACTGTTCCTGTCTATTTTAATCTTCCTCATTGCTTTAAAAGTCGCTTGTGTTGACCTCATTTGATTTTGCGTGCCTTAGTCCTTTCTGAACTGTATAGCACATCTGACTGTTTCTACAAGTCTTTACCTGTTCTTTTTTTCCTTGTTACCTACTTTTGTTCTTCTGTATATCTTTTTAAGAAAACAACGGGTTAGTTGATGAGTTCCTTGCACACTGACCCTAGTCCTTATCAACTACTCCCCTTCATCAGAATAAATCGTCATTATTAGACTTGGAAGGAAGGGTTATTTTATCTCTTTTCTGTGCAGAATTTAAATTGGATTTATTTATAAGGAGACTACCCCTTCCTTCCTTGGTTTTTAGTTTGGGAGAATGGGGATCCAGACATTTGATTTCACTGACATAGATAATTCCAGCCACAGAACCCTGTGCACTAACACAAAATAGTAAATTGACTGGAGCTCATATTCTTAGAGCATTTCCAGCAGGCACTGAGGCAGTGTTGCCTGGAGACACTAAAGATGATATGACTTGACCACGGTCAAACAGCTAATATTTATCAAAGGCAGGATTTTTCTTGCCACCAACATCAGAACTCTATCAATTAATCTATGATGTCTCTCAAAGGGAATCCATAGCACTTATCAGTTGTCTCTTACTCAGATAAGCATTTATGGATATGCACATTTTCAGTTATGATTTTAATTCTGGGGTTTACTTATTTGCATTAACCCTTTCATTTAAATTTTAAACTCCTAATTTCTTACTGTTTCACATAACTGTAGAAATGCATTAAGTGTGGTTGGCTCATTAATAGATGGGGAGCATGAATAGTGAATAAGCATTTATATAGTGCCCACTGTATGCCAAACATTCTATTAAACACTTCACAAATTTTATCTCATCTGATCCTCACAACAACCCTGTGACACAGATACAGTTACTGTCCCCATTTTGTCATTAAGAGACCTAAGGAAAGTGGAGATTAAGTAATTTGCCTAGAGTCATGTAGCTAGCATGTGCCAGAAGTCAGATGTGCTACTCAGGTCGTCAGACCCCAGACCCAGCACTATATCGATATCCACTGTATCACTTAGCTGCTGTAGGATGATAAAGAGCAGGGACACTAATGCCAAGGTTGAAGTTTCCTTTCTATGTCAATAGTTCTAAATAGGACTTTAGCCCATGGGGTACTGCTTATACCTATTTTTTTTTAACCTTTTAATTTCACTGCCCTAAAATCTGGGATTCTGCACAGCTTTCTTTGTTTTTTTCTATTGTAAATTTTGAGATAGAAGAAACTTCTCCCTAATGTTTCCATTATTTCTTCTTTAGTAACTAGTTCTCTCATGTTGATCAGAATTCTGTTCAGAATAGCAGTTCTCTCTGTTACTTTTGAAAAAAAAAAGGATATTCTTATTAAAGCAGTTATCAGGGGGCGGTTAGGTGGGACAGTGAATAGAGAACCCATCCTGGAGTCAGGAAGACCTAAGTTCAAATCTAGCCTCAGACATGTAACACTAGTGGTGTGACCTTGGACAAGTCACTTAACCCCAACCGCCGTGTTTCCCCCCTCCAAAAAGCCAAAAAAAAAACAAACCCAAAACCAATTATCAGCTGCTTTGCACTTGGAAGAAAGATTTTAGATTTCTAGCAGAAATCTGGATGGTTGAAATATCTGATCACTGCCATAGAGAGCTAGAACTAGCAAAGGGTAGAGCCCTTGGGTGCTGAAGGAGAGTGTATTCTTCCTCCCTGATGGTGGTAGGGTGTGGAGTGTGTTCCTTCCCAGTACAGACTGGGTGCCTATCTCTGTGTCCTTCATGTCAGGTGGAGAAATGATTTCCTCAGGCCTCTTCTGGTACAGTTTCTCTTCTTCTTTATCACCCACCATTACTGGATCCCTTCTTCTGGTGCCACCTGTGGATTGGTATCTTCTTTAGACCTTATGAAGTTGCTTCCTCCTAAGATGACCTGCTCCATCACATGCTGTCATAATGCTCCAAATAAGCACAGTTCTTCTGCATCATAGTCTTCTATCCCCTTATCGTCTAACACATTTTAGGATTATTTTTTGTCTCTTAAGTGATTTTTCTTTTTCCTCTCATTTTCTCTTCTCTCTGTCTCTGTCTGTCTGTCTGTCTCTCTCTCTCTTCTATTAGAAGACTTCATTTTTAACCTGATAACTTAGAGATGAGAGAGTTCTTCAATCCTTTGTTGTTGTTTGTTGTTTTTTCCTCTAGGACAGAGACTGGCCTTGTATAATCCCTGCAAAATTCCTTTTTAGTCTCTTTGATTTCGGAAATGAGATTCCTGTTCTTTTGTTAATCCTTGTACCTAGTTCTTGTGACTAACTCTTGTGACAAAACTGCCTGTTTTACAATTTATGATTTACAATTACAAGCTAGGGACTCTGGAGTGAGGTTTATTTATTTGTAGCTGACCGACTTGTCATTTCTTGAAGGGGAAGTTAGTTTTCTTCACTGATATTGATTAGCATCTAGTAACTTCACACCAAAGCCCCGTGCAGAAGCTGCCCATTAAAGCTAGCTGTTAGATGGGTTAAGCATCAGCATCAGCCTTGTAGTATTCTTCCTACCTCTTCTCTATTATCAGATACTTCACTTGGTATCTGCTTCAGCTTTTGTAGATTTTTGGAGTAATTTCTAGCAGTGATCATTGATGCCATGAGAGTGGGTAGGATCACAAAGGGAAAAAAGAAGAGAAAAAGAGAAAAGGGCCTAAACCTGCGGTTTTCAACCTGCTGGTCGTGACCCCTTTGGGGGTCAAACAACCCTTACACAGGGGTCGCAGGGTTTGCCTAAGACCGTTGGAAAACACGTAAATGCCCACATTCAGATATGCCCACCTACAATTATTAAAGGGTCGCAGCATTAGGAAGGTTGAGAACCATTGGCCTAGACAAAAAAACCTTGAAAAACATGCATGTTTAGGGGACTAGAAAATTATGAGACACCAACCAAGGAGACAGAAGGAACAGCCCTTTAGACTGAAGGTAGTTGTTGTTCAGTCATTTCAGTCATGTCCAACTCTTTGTGACCCCATTTGGAGTTTTCCTGGCAAAGATACTGGAGTGGCTTGCCATTTCCTTCTCCAACTCATTTTATAGGTGAGAAAACTGAGGGAAACAGTGTTAAGTGACTTGCCCAGGATCATACAGGTTGGTTTTGAGGCTGGTTTTTGAACTCAGGTCCTCCTGACTCTAGGGCTTGTGCTCTATTCACTGCGCCACCTAGCCGCCCCAAGAGTGTATTATTTCTATGAGAGCGTATTTCTATTATGAATTTTGAGAACAATTTTTATAAAGCAGCTGGTAACTACTCTTTAAAAGTTTGATAGAATTCACTTGTAACTTGGTCTTTGTTTTTGTTGTTCTCTTTTATCCATCCTTTTCTCATGGAAAATAAGAGGTTAGAACAGATTGTTTTCCTTACTCTGCTTTTCCATTGTCTGACTACTATCAAGCTCTTGGGGTCTCCCAATCTCTGAGTGAATTTATGGTTCCTTTTTCCAAGGAATGTTCATTTAATTCTAATTTTTTTCTTTGCTCCTTTCCACTGTTTTGAGATTTTGAATCTAATCTCCTGTTCATGGGTTTTCCATGAACAAGTTCTTTAATCTCCTTATAACCTGGGAGCATTTTTAAAAAGAGATCTTAACCATCTAATTCATCTTAGAAAATCTTTTCTGTGTCTAAGAAGTCAAACAGAATTATTGTTAATTACACATTTAAAGTTCATTGTAACTAGCATCCGTTTTATGTAAAATTTATCAAGAAATAAAGTTAAATTTTTTATGCACTAGGTTGAGGTCTTTTGTATAAACACTATATCATGTATTGTTTAAAATTATTGTGTATGTTTTTCATTTTTTTATTTTATTATTTTTTAACCAACAATTTACACATAAGTACACACACACACACAGACACACATGGATATATAATTATGATGAGCGCACAGGCTGAATGCATTCTTCAAGCACAACATTCCCCAGTGCCCTAGCATCTGGGCACTCACCATGTATAGTGTAGCACAGGCATGGTTTTCGTATGCTTTTCTGTCTCTCCAATATGCATTAGTTTAGAAAATCTGTTTTTTAACTCTTGTATTCTATATAAAGTCATTTCATTTTAGGAGATTTAACTTCGAACTCTGCAGTTACTTTTGGATTTGGGTCATTATAAATAGAACCTTTATGACTTTATAAGAAATTCCAGATCCTATGTACATGTCATTTTGTTCTGCTTGTGTACTTGAACTATTAATTAGAGCTAAAATAATGAAAAGTATTGAAGCAAATTGAGTATATTTCTTCAGTTCTAATGATTTATTGATTTTGTTTATAAATCTTTTAAGAATCTTTTAATTTTTTTTTTACTTTTTGTTTCTTGTGAACCCTGAGTCATGGATACTAATAAATCATTATTGCCAATGATTTTTCTTTTCCTCCCAAATAATTATTGCAATTGTTGTTGCTTTTTCATTGATGTTTACATTCCAGTATTATAAGATCATAGATAGAGTAAAAATAGAGATCAGTAGAGATCATCTAATGTGAACTTTGATTTCATAGATGAGGAAATTGAGGTTGAGGGAGATTAAACTGTTTACTATATAACAAATGACAAAGCCTGGGTTTGAATCTAGTTTTCTGACTCAAAGTCCAGCACTCTTTCTGCTGTACCACTTAAGTACTATTATCTCATAACTCAAACAAACATTTCAGAAAGACTTCAGATTATTGTTATTTAAGAGTGGTACTACTTCTAAGATTTAGGAAACCCCAAGCTATCAGTTACTTGTGGAAGAGGTCTCTATTTGGCAAGAATTTCTGGGAAACTAGGAAGCAGAAATTATAATTAGACTACTACACTATACTCAAAATGGATATATATACCCTGAATAATAAAGGTTACACCTGTAATAGTAATGAAATTTGAAGATCCCTTTGTATTGCTAAGCTGACAAGGACTTAGTACCTAGTTTCAAATTTAGCCTCTGTTAAAGAAATAGAAGGTATGCACCCCTGTTGCTGATGTAACAGGAAGGGGCTGAACAGGGAGGAGAAATACTGTATATAAGGAAAAACCCTAGCTGGGACAGTCAGAATATCCTGGGAACTTGTGGCGGCAGAACTTCTTCTGAGGGCCAGGCCAGGCTGCTAAGGACTTCTGAGGGGCAGCCCAGAGCTGCCAGAGGAAGCATGATTGTGGTGTTGTACAAACACCATTTATTCAGCAAAACATTCACAGAAAGTCAAAATACAGTGTAAATCATTCATTCAGCAAGTAAGTTCTCAATTCAGTTGCAAAGTACTAAGGTCCAAGGTATCTTACCCCTGGATCAGTAGCCAAAGTAGCCCACTCCAGGGCAGTACATTCATTTAGTCTTATCTCAAATGGAGAATAGTTTTCAATCATAAACAAAGTACGTTCATTTAGTCAATCACAGAGCACAAAAAGGCCAAAGGTTTCCCGCCTCTGGACACTACTGAATTACAGTACAATCCATTAACACTAAGCACTTTCTCAAAAGTGGCAGGAGAGCACAAAAGGCCATCCACCCTTAAGTTACAACAAGGTTAAGATATCATCTCAGCCTTGAAAACCCAAGGAATGGCCCTTCTTTCAACTTGAGGCAAGCCCATAGCAATCTCAGTTCTGGGGGAGACAAGGCTCAACAGAGCCATAGCCAGTGTTCTCATCAAGTCACTCTCTGCCTGTAGAACAGTGCCAGAACCCCTGAAAACATCAGCAAGGCTCTCTTCCAGGATTTCTGTAAACATACCACAAGAAAATCCATCTTCAGGGCTTCTAAACCAACAGCAAGGTTCCAGGACCTCTACAACAGCAGCACTGTCCTTCACCAGCAGGCAAATCTGGCAAAATAACATCAAAACAGACAAAAAAATACCAGCATCACAACCATGTCTCCCTAGTTCTTGGCAGCTCCAGGTGGCAGATCTCAAAAGTCCTGGGCAGCTCCAACAGGCCCTCAGCAGTCTTTCTCTCAGCAACTCAGGCTCCACAGTGCTGTGTACTGCTTTCCAAAAGTCCTTCTGGCCTTCTCTCAGCTTGGGTCTCTCTCCCAATTCATGGCTCCTCCTAGTTCAGCCATCTCTCATCACGTCAACAAGTCTATCCCACAAGTGGGATTCACAAGCTCTGGGTTTTAACACTTAACCTCCAAACCAAGCCAATATAGGGGCATCTCCAAATTCTATTACCATTACAGTACTTCATCTGTTTGTAGCTTTGCTAAGCCTTGACTTCCCAGGAATAGGGACTGTGAAGGGTTTAAGGTGGACTGGACACTGTGAGCTTCAGTGTGGAAGAGGAGAGCTGGACAAGGATCTGGAAGCTATCTGCCTTTGAACCCAGATGACAGTTTGGTGAATTTAGGTGAGAGCTAGGACCATGGAAGGGAAACCATGAAAACTGAAAACCTGCTTCAAGTCAAGATGAAAAGACCTCATTGTGAATACAGAGTAGTGACTGACCCTGATGTGAGATTTTGCTTTGGAATTCACTTTGGGAAGAGTTGTGAGATTTGGCCAGATGAGACTCTGGGCAGCTATTGAGCTCCTGGCTTTGAAAACCCAGATGTTGGTGCTTCCCACTGTGTTAACTGACTAGGTATGGATGTAATGGTCAGACAGCTGAAAGCCATGTCTGCTCAATTGTATTATTTTCTGTTGAGTAGTGACTTATGGAATTTTAATTTATTTGTGATTATACTTTGTGATTGAATTAAGGACTCTGTGATTGACTAAATGAATGCACTACCCAGGGGTCGAGTACTTTGACTTTTGTATTTTGTGTTTCTAGTTCCTTAATGATGATTGAATGATTGAGTAAGGAGGCAAGTCTCTGTAAGGATGATTGAATGATTGAGTTACTAAACAATTGAGTGACTAAATGAATGTACTTTGTTCAAAACTACGTGGCCACTCTTGTGAAAACTATGTGGCCATTTTAGTGATAAGTTGCAACATTGTGAATGCTGTATTTTTATTTTCTGTGAATATTTTGCTCTGATTTGTTATTGAATAGAGTGTTCACTATACTATGTAATCAGAACCTTGAAAACTGTTCACAGCAGCAGTCCTCTGGAGAGCTGCTTGTTCATGGCTTTACAACACCTTAAAAAAGAAAAAAATAGAAAAGAACTAGATCAAGTACCTTTCACAGATATGGCTAGAGAGTATATTCTTTACTAAACAAGGGATAGAGATAATTACAGAAAGATAAACTGTAAAATTTTGATTACATGAAAATGGAGAGATTTTTCATGGAAAAATTTAACACAGCTAGAATAAAGGAAGACACTCATGTTTTTGGGAAAAATCTTTATCTTACCTCTCATAAAATCCTGATATTCGAAGTCTATAGACAACTAACAAAAATACCTAAAACCAGAAGTCATTCCCCGGTAGGTAAGTGGTCCAAACATTTGAGTACAGTTCTCAAGAGAACTGTTAAGTATTAGCAGTTCTACTCCAAATTAGTAATAAGATAAATGCTAATAAAACAATTCTGAGGTTTCGCCTCACATGCAGCAAATATACTCATGATAATAAAATAGGGGAAATAATGGATGTTGGAAAGATCGTTGAAAGGCAGGCACTGTAGTGCACTATTAGGGGAAAAGGTTGTGATTTGGTTCAACTATTTCAGAAAGCAATTTGGAATTATGTAAAGAAAGTTACTAAACTTTCCTTACCCTTTGACCTAGAGATTCATTTGGTAGGCATAATTTTATAGAAGACCAATGATAAAATGAAAGACTCATACACTTCAGAATATTCTTAGTAGCAACACTTTTTTATTAGTAAAGAACTAGAAACTAAGTACGTTCCCACTGATTTGGGAATGACTAAATATATTCTAATACACAGATGTAATGGAATTTGACTGTAGTGTAAGAAAGGATGATGATGATAATTACAGGAAAGCATAGGAAGATTTTTATGAACTGGTGCAACGTAAAGTAAAAAAAATCATTGAGTAAATAAATATACTCAAAGGATGTAACAATACAAAAGAAAGGAAAGCAGCCACAAAATAAATAAAAATGAATTCCGTGAGATCATAATTACCAAACTTGGTTCCAAATAAGAGATATTTGAAATGATGTTTTTCCATATACTTTGCAGAGGTGAGAGACTTAGGTGTGATACTGCATATAATGTCTGACTTGGTTGATGATTGGTTTTGATCAGCTTTTTCTTTTTTAAAATTCTTTGTGTTCATGGCTCTCCAGTTGTAGGTGGTGTAATTTTAAGAAAGAGAAAAGAAAGAATGTGTTTGCTTGCAGTCTTACAAATCTAAATCAAAAAGGTTTTGGTTGAAAAGGAAAATACTTGAAACTTATATCCGTTATACTAGCTACTACAGAGGGTCAATAAAGTCTAGAAAAAATAGCAATTCACATGATGTCAATGAGAGAAAGCAATCCAAAGAAAGGAGGCATGAATGTATTTATTTCTTGAGAGTTCTTTCCACAGATGGACAGAATGTGACTACAAAGCACGATGAATATGTCTCTGATTCCTAGTAAAATTATATAATGTATAATCAGTGATTTAAAGTACTTTTTTCATATAGTTGTTGATACTTTGGATTTCTTTCTCTGAACCAACTGTTCGTATTCTCTGATCATATATCTCTTGAGGAATGTCCCTTCACCTTATAAATTTGAATGAGTTCCTTACATATTTTGGGTAGGAGATTTTTATCAGAAAAATTCACTATAAAATATTTTTCCCTTTCCAGTAACCAATTTCCCTTTGGTTTTTTAAAAACTACATTAGATTTTCTTTTGCAAAATCTTATTAATTTTATATAATCAAAAATTTCCATTTTATCTTGTATTATCCTCTTTATTAGTTGTAAACATTTCCATCTATTGATGGAAATTATCTATTGATAAAAAAGGTAATTTCTTCCTTGTTCCTCTGATTTGTTTATGATATGCCATTTAATATTAGAGTCTTGTTTCACTTTGGAGATTAGCTTCCTGCATGATATGAAGTGTTTGTCTAAATCTGTTGTTGTTTTTGTTAGGTTGTTTTTAAGTCATGTCTGACATGCTGTGACATATTTGAGATTTTCTTTGCAGAGATACTAAAATGGCTTACTATTGTCTTTTTTCCCTTTTTTTTAAAGTTCATCGGTTCTTTATCTGTAAGTGGATAGCATGTTTCATCACTTATGATGGAATTGTGGTGCATCATTGTGTTGATCAGTTACCAAGCCTTTCGAAGTTGATTATCTTTACAACATTGTTCAATATCGTACAACGTTGTAAATTGCTCTTCTGGTTCTGCTCACCTTACTTTGCTTTAGTTTATACAGGTCATTTCAGATTTTCTCTCACTTTCTTCTTAACTCCCTACAATCTGGTTTCTGGCCTCATCATTCCACTGAAATTTCCCTCTCTGGTTACTAATGATATCTTTTTTTCCTCTATCTCTCCATTTAAAAATTTATTTATTTATTTATTTTAAATTAACTTTTGTTTATTTTTAGTTTACATCATTTTAGTTTACATCATTGATTTCCACAAGATTTCGAGTTACAAATTTTCTCCCTATCTTTCCCTTACCCATCCCTCCAAAACAGCAATCCCACCGTATACCCCCTCCCTCAATCTGCCCTCTCCTATATCCTCCTCCATCACCCCTCTGACTTTCTGGTAGAGCAAGATGAATCTCCCTATCCCAGTGCCTATATATCTTATTTCCCAGTTGCATGTAAACAATAATTATTATTATTATTATTATTATATATTTATATACATATACATATTTAACATGTGATTTTAAAACTTTAAATTCTAACTTCTTTCCTTTCCTCTCTTCTCACCCACCCCCACTGGAAAGACAAGTAATTCAGTATAGTGCATACATGTGCAGTTACACAGAACATCTCCACAATAGATATATTGTGTAACACTGACTATATTTCCCTCCTTTCTATCCCACTCTCCCCTTGTTCTATTCTCTACTTTGTCCCTGTCCCTTTAGAGAAGTGTGTGCTTCTAACAACCCTCCCCCACAATGTGCCATCCTCTCCATCATCCCCTGTCTCATTCCCTTCCCCCCAGTTTACCATTTTATTCTCCAGTGAGGAGCTGAGGTAAAAAGGGTAAAGTGACTTGCTCAGGATCACACAGCTAGTAAGTGTCTGAGGCTGGATTTGAACTCAGGAAGAGAAATCTTCCTGATTTCAAGCCTACTGCTTTACCATTGTGCCTCGTAGCTGACTAAACCTAATTTCAGCCTAATGTCATCTAGGTTTCCCAGCAAATGTTAAGGTGGAATGTGCTTCAGACATGGGTTTCAACTTGTATATAGGACCCACAAATATGATGCTGACCAGTTAAAGAAAAGGCAGTGTATTGATTTGACTGGAACATAGAGTGAACAAACTAGAACAATATGAAGTAAACCTGAAGGAAGCAGATTGTGAAAATCTTTAAATTCCAGAATAAAGAATTTATATTTTATCCTAGAGGCAGTAGGTACCCACTGAAACTTCTTGTCCCTAGGAGTAGTTAGACCGGTGGCTGAAGACCATTATTTTGGCAATTGCATAGAAAATGGACTGGATAGTAAAGTGACCAGAGACAAGAAGACTAGTGGGAATATGGCTCTTTGCCCTAATCCAAACTATAGAGGAAGAGAATGTGAATGGACAGTAGATATTGTTTAGATAGAAAGGGATGAATTTAAGAGGGGTTATGGAGATAAAATGTACTAGTCTTGACAACTGATTGGATTAGGGGAGTGAGAGTGATTAGATATTTGAGGGTTAACTCTAAGGTTTAAAACATGGACATGTTTTAAGCACATGGACATATTGAGGACATTTTGAAACCATCTTTAATATTGGGCATGGTTTTTTATGTGGAATCATCATCCCTCAAACTTTTATCTGTTGCACCTAATTCAGCCCCCTTGGGCTCTAAAAACAAGGCTAATTTCTCTCTTACATGACAATAATCATGTTCTTCCTAGGTTTTTGCCAGTCTAGTCCTATTTTTTCTTATATCCTCATATGGAAGGTTAACTTCTATCAACGTACTGCCTGTTAGGAGAACTTCAAGTTTTCATCTTCCTTGAACGAAGATAGGGTGGTCTAATCAGGGCTCAGTACAGTGGAATTAAAATCTTTCTGTGGATTATAGTTCTGTTATTGAGAACTAAGTTTGCATTTGCCTTTTTGGCCCCTGTGGCATATTGTTAGCACAAATTGAGCTTGCAGTCCACCCCAAAATCTACACGTGTGTTTGTGTGTTTGTGTGTACACGTACATATATCTCACCTTTACTTTTGGCGTTAATATCCCTAACTCAAGTGTAGGTAGGATTTGACACTCATATCTGTTAAATTTTCTTATTTATTCTGCCCATCATTTTAGTCTATTGAGATCTTTTTGGATTCTCATTCTGTTATTTTTCTTACTAGTTATAATTTCCTCTTTATATCAGGTGTAAATTTGTTATGTATGCTATCTGTGACTTCAGTTCATTGATAAAAATATTGAACAGAACAGTAGTAGATGTTATTGGTTACTATGTTTGATATTCGTTGTTTAATCATTACTGAATACATCTACCTGTAGCATATAATCTAGTCAATATCTCTTGGTTTTGTTCACAAGAATAGCATGAGAGATTTTGTCAGATGCTCCGTTGAAATGCAGATATGCAGTGTCGATAGCGTTACTCTGATCCATCAGTGTAATGGCCTTGTCAAAAAAAAAAAAAGAAAAAGAAAAGGTCAGTTGTCACGATTTTTTTCCTTAATGAGCTCATGCTGGCTCCCAATGAGCAGGGCTTCCCTTTCTAATTGCTTGTAATTGAACTTAATTTCACCTGCCTGTAGTTTGAAGAATCCTACTCCTTCTAACCCTTTTCAAAAGCTAGAACATTTTCCTGTCTTCATGTCTTTGGCATCATTCTCATTTTTTTTAATGATTTTTTAAAGACTGGACAGTGGCTCAGCTCTCACATCTACATGCTCCTTCTGAACTCCACTCTATAGTTCATCTGAGTCTGGTGATTTGAACTCTTTGAAAGTAGGTAGATGCTTTTTTATGTGTCTGAGCTATTAACATCTTTTTACCAACCTTGGATTTCACGTTAACCATTTTTGCTCTGTATTTGGTGCTCTGGACATCATTCTTATTCATAGAGAAAGAGCAAACAAATTAGGAAATGAGTAATTCTGCCTTCTATTATTTATCTTTGTTTCATCTTCCCCAAGCAGCTATCGTCTTTTATTTTTCCCTTGCTCCACTCCCATTCGATATACCCTTTATGTCCTTAGCTCCAGCCCTTTGTATATCCTTGACATTTGTAGCAGACCTTGGCTAATATTCTTGATGTATTTCCTACATAATTGTGCCAACCTTTTGTATATCCATCTTCAATTATTTAGTTACTTCCATTTTCTGTACTTTTAAATTCTAAACTGTTTAATAAGCTTGTTTTCATATTTTGATCTAGGATTCTTTTCCATTGTCCCCTTTGTGAAATTAGTGCTATTTGAAAAATATTGGCTTTTCCATTGTACTTGTAATTCCCCAACAAATTTCAGTGTTCATGGAGACTGTGTGGTATAATGGAAAGAATACTTAAGTTGGGGGTTAGTACATCTAGCTGTGAATTTGCTTTTCTCATCTATATAAGATCAAGAAATCACTTAAGCTCTCTGATTTTCATTAAATGGGAAGAATATGATCTTTAGTTCATGATACTTAAAACTCATTCTCTGTGTATTTCCTCAGGCACCTGAGTTCATAGGTATCATGGTTGCCTCCCTGGTTGAATATTGTCCCATATAAATTATTCAGCATCTATATACTGTTACAGTTTTGGGGGTCAGGCTGTACAGGTTTCACCTATACCCTTCCTCAACAGGCTTCGGGCATCCCCCCACTCCTGGCTTTCTCCGGGAGAAACAGCTGCACAGAAAACTTAAGACACAGGGCTTGCTTCTTGCTACTTTCTCTTAGGCTTGGCGTGGCTGGAACTCCCTCTCATTCTCTAAACTTGGCGTGGGAATGGAACTCTTCTTCAGAACACAACACTTGCTTCTAGCTCTCTAAGCTTGGCGTGGCTGGACTTCCTTCTGCCTCCGGGTAGCCTGTATTTAAGTCCTTTCTCCAGGGCCCCTTAGGGCCCCTCCCCTGGCCTTGCCCTCGCCACAGCAAGCCAATCGTGCATCACCCGGAAGGCAGAGAGATAATCCTGCTTATTGCAAACAGGTGCAACCTTCCCATTCTGGCCTGAGGTGATCACTTGCCTGTTAGTTGAGGATGGTTCAACCCATTACCAACAAGAGCCCCAACAATATACTACTGTCATATTTACTATTCTGCATAGTATTTGGTTGCACAGTTGTTTGTAGGGAACTTCCCCCCACCCTCCATTTTTAAAAATCAGTTTTGCAAGTTCCTGAACAAATATATTCTTTCTCTCTTTAATTCTATGTATTCCATCTATGATCAAAAGCCAGTCTTTCTGTCTTCTCAAATATTGCTTCAGAATAGTTCTTTCTTCTGAAACCTTCTTAACCAGCTGCTTACTTTACATATCCTTTTTTCTTATCTAAAACCTCTACCTTTAATTGACATTAGTCATCATCTGTGTTTCTTACATCCTTTGGTTTTCTCCCCAGGATATCTTTAGATTATGTCAAAATTTATTAAGAAATTATTATTTGCCCCCTAAATGGATTTAAATGAATATAGTCTTTTCTGGGCTGGGATTGACTGAAGCCAATCCCCTGGTAATTTGAGTTCCATATTGGAATGAAATGAGACATTTGTATGTCATTCATCTGTTAATAAAAGGAGATTTACTTGGCCATAGCAGAAGGATATACTAAGATAGGCACAGAGGACATTTCTAGTGGATTTAGCTGATTGACCCTTATCTTGTCTGAGTTGTCCATCATGGTAAACCAAAAACCAGAGAACCCGAAAATCTTCTTGGCTCTTTTGTGCTCAAACGACCAGGATACGTCAGCTGACCAAGACTTTAGTCTCTTGAAACAACTATGTTTTTAGCATAATCTCAATACTTTTTAAGGGAAAGCCAGCCTAACTTGTGTGGGGTTAGGGGTTAGAATACTGTTCCTACCACAACTGTTAAGTTTAACACAACTCAGGAGGCTTGCTGTTGTGCCATAGATGCACAGGCCAGGAAGATTACAAACCTCTGTGTTGTTTTTGTCAGGTTGACATATGGCTTGCCACAGCAGGGAGTTGACAACTTCTCCTTCCTGTAGCCAGTACTAAATGTCTCTTTTGTTGGGACCTCTGTGGACAGCTGAAAGCTGTTTCCTTCTCAGGGGTTCTGTTCTTTATGGCAGGAGTGCTTAACCTGGTGTCCATGGATAGATTTCAGGTGTCTTTGAACTTAGTTGGGGAAAAATGCTTTTATTTTCACTTATCTCAACTGATACTTGGAATTCCCTTCAATTACAAATTTTTGAAAATGCTTATTATTCTAAAAAGGGACCTTGTAATTCTCAAAGATTACCACTGGGATCTATGAGACACAAAAGGATCTCTACCCAATGATAAAAGGTTGGAATGGGTCAGTAATCTTTCTTTTAATTATAACATTGTTATATGCTTTTCAATTTTCTTACACTGCCACCTCACTTCCCCCCATTATTTTAACATTTCATCTACTTTTTCAAAGAATATCTCATTCTTTCTGGGTGAGCTAGGGGTCAAGGGCTATTTTCCCCAACCCTTTTGCTTTTCCTTCCAGTAGGGAGTCCTATCCCCATTTTAGAATCATGTTGATATTCATTGGTTCTAGAGGAAGAATAATCATAGCACAATTTCAGCAGATCAGTAGAACATTACCCCTTTTCTCCATACTTATTAATCCAAAGTAATCTGCGGCACTTGGTTTTGTAATGACAAATGGCTTGTTCCCCTGTGCTACGCTTTTCTCCCCTATTGATTGAGGCCTTTTATGGTAGGGTTTTTCATCTTTTTTTGTTCTCTCTGAATCTTTTTCTTTGTTGTTTGATCTCCAGTGAGAAGATTCCTGTTGATTCCCCAGGACAAATACACAATTGTTTTCATGGGAATTTTCCAACAATTGTTACAGCAGGTCAGAAAGCTCAAGCCAATATTCGTGGTTATATTATGAAGATGCATTTTAAAGAAATATGAAATGTCAGATATTGTATTTAGAGAACGGATTTTTTAAAAAGTTAATAGTAAGAAGGTGGTGGTAGGTACATAGGGTAGTGGAAAGGTATCTAGAGTTGGAGTCAGGAGAGAACTGGACTTATATCATGCCCTTGACACTTATTGACTGTGTGACCATAGGCAAACTACCAGATGTCCCTGACTCTTGGTTTCCTTATTTGCAAAGTGAGGATGGTACCTGCAGGCTCCATAGTGAGGATCATGTGAGTTAATGCAGCTAAAACTCTTCAAAAATTATGACATAAATGCCAGCTATTTTCATGTTTTGGAGCATCAGGATGGCCCTCTAGGTATCTCAGTGCTTTGATGTACTGACTGCCACAAACTAGGACCTTACTTCAGAGCCAAATGGTGGATGCCATCTATGGAGGTTGATCATTGTCTGATCTCTTATTAAATAAAAAGTCTAATCCACATTTTGAATACACAGAGAGATTATCCCACTAGAAAGGACAAATAAAAGAACTTACAGGCTTACTAAAAAATTCATTAAGCATTTTTTGTTATAAAGTCAATCTATGATAAATAATCCACTCTGTGTGGGTAAATGTACACACACTGACACTCCCCACTCCTCTAGTCACACACACATACACCATGCCCCAGAAGTCTTAAGGCAACTTTAAGCTCTAATCTGTTAAAAGTTCCCTTAATGTTTTTGGAACACCTGTGTGTATATTTATAAACATATGTGCATAATGTGTCCCTCATGAAAATGTTAGCTTCTTGAGGCTGGAGACTATTGAGGTTTTTTTTCTTTGTATCCCTAGAAGTTAACATAGAGCCTAGCACACAGCAGGCATTTAATAAATATTTGTTGATTGATTGATTGAACTTGGTTGTTTTTACCATAACTATTGATATAGTTCTAGCAGATTCTAACAGAGGAGAACTTACCAGTCATCATAGAAAATGTCAAGTAAAGAGAGATGGTTTCTGAAGAGACTATTCTAATCCTTAATGTATGTAAGTTGTGACTCTTAGGTGGCTTTTGACATTAAATTTTTCAAAAATTGTCCCCAACAAAGACCCGCATCCCTGTGATGTGCAGTAGTTGAAATATCTTGACTGAATGATTGTCTAAGAATCAACATGAAAAACTTAAGAAAATAGAGCCCCTTTGTCCATAGACTTGATGCAGGTGCTAAATTCCACTTCAGGCAATGCAAGTGGAATTTTAAGTGCTCCATTTTACCTCCATTCTCTTCACTGAAAATGTTAATAAATGCTACAGTAAGCTTTAAAAATGTTGAACCAGGTGTTATTGTGTAAAAAAAAAGCTCTTGTTTTAACTTTTCATGTTTGATTCATTACACTATTAAAATGGTTACCGAATATGAAACTTTAGACCATTCAGTCGACTCATAGGAAGGTCTTCAGTGACTTTGAATTCCTTTGTGTAATGATTTGATTATTTAAAAATTTTTTGAAAAATTTTTTTTGCTTCCTCTAATGTAGCTATTGGTTCTCTTGTTAATTTTGCATGGGGCCAGGGGCAAAATGAAATGTGATACTCTTTACCACATTTCTGGTGTCCACTAATTATTTGCACTTATATATATGTGGCTAGGCTGAGTTTTTTTCTCCCCTCCTCTAAATATTTCCTTGGTTTCTTCCACATTTCTGTGTTCTTCATGGGAAATAGCTTCCTCTGAAAATTCTTTATTTAGCATATTAGAAAGCTAGATTTTTCATCTTTCTAGGATATTTAATTTGGAAGCATGCATGTTGCCATTTAAGGTTTCGGTGACTGAAAGTTTACCATTTTATTATTTTATAATCTCTCCTACTTTTGGTCAGATAAAATACTCCAATATCATTTTGTTTCCCTTATTTATTTAATCCATTTTCTCGGTATTTTGAAAAGGAGTAGAGCAAAGGAACACACAAACACACACAATCTCTCCCCCCTCTCCTTCTTTGCCTCTCTCTGTCTCTCTGTCTCTCTGTGTCTCTGTCTGTCTCTCTGTCTCTCATTCTCTCTCTGTCTCTCTCTCTCATCCCTCTCTTTCTTGAAGTTTGCTCCAACATTTCTTGGTGGAAATCTTTACCTATTCAGTATTAAGCTATAACTACTTGGTCACCATTGCAATCCATTTCATGTACATCCTGCTGATTTTTCCCTGTGAAAAACTGTGGTTTTTTGCTGTTGGCTCAATGCATTTTTAATTTGTAAAAGCAAATCATTTTTCTTTAGATCTTCTGACTATTTATAGGCGTCATACATTTAAGAATCCATTAGGATCAAGCATTAATTCTGGTTGCTGGTAAAAAGTAGCATTTAAAAATTTTTCAAATCATTTCAAACTTTTAACCATTATTAAAAATAAGGAGCATTTCTTTTTTGAGTTTTAGAGTTAAGGTTACATGTATAGTCAGGCTTAGACTTTACTGTAACTCCACAGTAAGCATGGGAGAACCTCACAAGTATTTGCTTTGTCTTAAGGGTTGAGGTTCAGTTCCCTCCTAGCTGAACTTTTCTGTTTCAAATCTGTCAGTCTTTGTTTATGAATTTATTTATTTATTTAGGTTTTTATACAGAAAATAAAAAAAAAATCCCCGTTTGGCCCTGAAGCAAAGATCCTTAATCCCCCAACCCTTAACCGAAGAGGTATTGTGATTTGTCTCTCTTGTGGTCCCTAATGTATTTGTTTTCCTTGAGCTTTCTTTTCTTTCTTACTTTCTTCTTTTTAAAAAAAATAAACACAAAAATATATTGCTTGGAGTTGTAATCCACCTCAAGGACCTGGGAGTTGTAAACTTTTCTTGAATACCTGTTTCTGGGCTCCCTGTGTTTTCACTCTTTTTATCAAACTTTCTGTGGTTTTTTGTTTTTCCAGAGGTCATAGGGGACAATGCCTCTATCTTAACTGCTTTTTTCCTTCCTTTTCTTCTGGAATTAAAAAAAATGGATTTGTACCAATTAGGTTCATAAACTTGATTATAATAAAGAATCAGAATTTTAGAACTTGAATCAACACAGTTGGTGGTCTAATTTCCTTGAAAAGAAGTGCATTGTGGTATAGTGGATAGAGAATTAAGCTCAAAACCAGGAAGACCCAGGGCAAACCGCTTAACTTCTCTGTACTCAAGGTAAGTCACTAAGATGATAAATTACAGGGAAGGTGCTAATTTGATTTGGTAGAGAGTTTCCTCACCTGAAAGTTTCCCAGGACAATTAAATCATATGTCTAATCTCTGCCTATAGATTAGGAGTTCTGAAACTGAAGCCCACAGACCCCTAAGGGTTCATCGATAGATTTCACAAGTTTTGTGAATTAGAATGGAAAAAAATGACACATTTATTTCAATATTATTAGGTTGTGGTTTTTCTTTTTTCAGTTTTATGTACTTTATGTTATGCTTTTCAAAATATTGTTCTATGGAGTCCTTAGTGTTCACCAGACTGTCAAAAGGGTTTATGATTCACAGGTATGTAAAGAACCTCTGATACAGATTAAAAAACTGAGGCTGGAGAAGTATTCCATTAAGAATTATTAGAATTTTTTCAAGAATGTTAATGGTGGATTTTGAGCTGGAAGCCAAGTCTTCTGATGTATCATCTAGTGGTCTTTCTGCTACATCTCATCTCTCTCTATTCCCAAGTGACAGCTTTGTGATTCTTTTATTTTAAATGTCTGCACGTTCCTATTCATTTGTGAGGAATATTGAGATGGCTGGATTGATATAGGAATCCATGACCAAACTTAAAATACATACACTTGAGCTCTTTTGAATTTATGTTTGCAATAGAAATTATTGCCACTGACTATGTTCATTTTGCCTGGCAACAAGGCTAAAGCTGATAGTTTTTGGCTCCCCAGAAATAATAGAATTACTTTGCTTCTTGAATTAGAAGCTAAAAGATTTTCCCCCTCATTTCCTTTTTCTGTTTTTTTTTTATCAGCACTTAAGTTCTTTACCATTTAGAAAGTTAGAGAACAGTTTACATTTATCCCAGGTCGTTATGGTCTTAGTATTTATTATTTGAGTCTCTACAGTTATGAAGTTACCTTTTTGCTTTGGTCTTTGCATTATTGGAGTTAACTGGGAATTGAGGGAACTGCCTTAACTAATGCAGGTTGGCAAATGCTTTACAATTTATGGATAGTCAGAGACATCAAAAGGTTAAATGGCTTTCTAATATATATCAGAGGCAGAGCTCAAACCAGTGTCTTCCTGACTCAAACTAACCCTGTCACTTGTTGACATTGTTGTGTGGGGAAGCAAAGCTCTATTAACAAATAAAAACATTTACCAGTGACCTGACTACTGAAAAAACAACTAGGCTCTTCTCAGACATCCTTGCCTCTTTAACACTGTAGCGTCTTTGGCAAGTTCTTTGTCTTTAACACTGTCTGACTGGTTGCAGAAAATTCAAAAGAGAATGAATTGAATGTTAAAGGATTAAGAAAAGCCTTTTGGAGAATTGATGAAGCCCTTGGATCCTTTTGTGTTGTGGGAATCAAACCTGAAGTAAAGGACGTCATCTCATATTCTATCAAATGATTTGGTCTGAAAAATTATGGCATAAAAATTAAAAACTTGATTTTTCTAGGAATTAAGTCATAGCTGGGGTCTTAATCTAAATTGTGTTAGCTATGAAATAAATTTGCTTTTGTAATTTCAAATTTTACTACTTAAGTGAAACTCCATCCATCATTATTTCTTAGAATTGTTACTTCTTGTTTCAACTAGATTCACTTGAAGTAGTTAAAAAAAACTCATCCTAATTATTTTTGAAGAACAGGGACTTCTTGTGTGTTTGCAACTTGAAAAATCAAAGGGCAGGGGTGGCTAGGTGGTGGTGAATTATCAGCCCTGGAGTCAGAAGGACCTGAGTTCAAATCCGGCCTCAGACACTTAACACAAAAACTAGCCATGTGAACTTGGGCAAGTCACTTAACCCCAATTGCCCTACCTTTCCCCCTCCAAAAAAAAAGCCAAAAAAAATTACCAAAGGAAATATTACATATTAGTTTTGTGTGATTAGCAGCTTCAATATCTAGTTTCACAAACTTCAATCATAAGTTGTTTCCTTTTATTATTTGTTGTTCACAAATCATCTGTAATGAAAACCAAAGAGTAAGCATAACATTCCCTTGAGCCTTTGTATTGTGGAAGGAGTATAGGTTTTGGAATACTAGTACTTGGATTGGATCCCACATCTTCTCCTCCCTATAAACTAGGGCAAGTCATTTCAGTTTTCTTGACTTCATTTTGTTCATCTGTAAAATGATGGGATTGTAATAAATCAATGATTATTAATCTGGAAATAGATTTCAGGGTACCTTTGAACTTGAATGGGTAGGGAAAAAAATCACATCTTTATTTCAACATAATTTGTTTCCTTTGTGATTCCATGTATATATGGGTCCAGAAACTTCTTCAGACTTCCAAGAGGGACATGGCACAAAACGTTTAAGAACTGCTAGGTTGGATAATTTCTAAGGCTCATTTCAGTTCCAAATCTTTGCTGTTATGACTTCTGCCACCCTTTTAGAAAACACTCAATTTTTAAAATGTTGAGTCCTGAATTATCTCCCTTTCTCTACTGCAAGGGATATATCAATTCTGCATATTAAATAATTCAAAACAAATTTCAATATTAGCCATGTTATAAAAGAAACCAAACACAAAATAAGAAAAAAAACAAATAAGAAAAAAAAGTATGCTTCAGTTTGTACTCAGTGTCCATTGGTTCTCTTTGAAGGTGGAGAACATTTTTCATCGCAAGTTTGACTTTCCTTTTACCATTAGATAGCAGCCACCTGGAAGAGACCTGATAGACTGTCTCGGGCAACCCCTTCATTTTATAGATGTGGAAACAGAGGGCCAAGGAGCTTAGGTGAATTACCTAAGTTTATACAGGTGTTACACATCAGAAATAGGGTTTGAAGAAGGTCCTCTGCTTTCCATGATGGTGCTTTTTCTAGCTGGCATCAGTATGTCTAAATAATATCATACTTGTTTTATTTCTATCTTCACAAAGTCTTTGAATAAGAAGGGATCCCATGGGTCACATTGTCCAGTCCTGTTTGCTATTGCACACACTCCACATATAACTTATGACCAGTGGTCATGCACACTTTGGAATTAATTTGAAATCAAAGCTACAGAAAGGACTTGTTTGGTAATTGAAAATGTGTCATCTGTATTCTTTTTAGCTTGTTGGAAAATCAAGGACTATATGTTTAGTATATCTTGTTAAAGGAAATTGTTTTCTATGTGCTAACATTTTAAAGGTGTACCAATGGATTATGTTGTTAATTTGAATATTTTAAGATAGCATGTATAAATCAGTACACCAAATAATGTAGGAAAATAAGAAAATATTTTCAAGGTAACAAAAGTCTATATTTAAGAAAAAGAAAAGTAGTATTTTAAAAATTAAATTATTGGTTATGTAGATTTTTTATTAGTTAATCAGGTCCATAACAATCTCATCTGCTAATAATCTTGATATTTTCTAATTTTTCATCATTCAGTCTTTCCAATATTAATGTCTTCTTTCTCAAACTAGATAGTTAACTCTTTGAGGTCAGAAGTTGTACCTTATATAACTTTATCTTACCCAGACTACAAAGCACAGTGCCTTCCTTGAACAAATTAGGTACATACTAAATATCTGTTCATTTAATTGCATTCATTTCTCTGATGTAAAATATTAGAACACATGAAGAGGAAAAATCACCTTTTTAATGGCATGTGAAATAAGTAGAATTCTACCAAATAAAAGCTTATTTTTAGTAGCATTATTACTAGTATTTGAATTATACTGTTTACTTTCTTTTTTTGCTTTTCATACCCAGAAGAGTTTAGAAGGTGACCTGTAAAGGGAAACATGTTTTCTATAGTAGGTAACCTATAGGTGCTTCATACCCTGCCTTAATAGCATTTCAGGCCTTTTCCCCTTTTATAAGCCTTAGGATTTGCTTTTCTACTTAATTGCCAACACCTAGAAATCCGGTTTTTTCATGTACATGTTGGGTTATTACTTTACTAGATAGACATGATTTGGCAGTTTCCCACCATAATTATCTACTTTGGATATGCTATTAAGACTTTCCACAATACAGAAACCATTTGTGCTAATGCTTATGTGCATTAAGTACTTTATTTTTAGCTTATTGTCAAAGTATTATCTTTCTGTGTTTCTACACTTGTCTGTGGTCTGTGTAGTCCTTTTGTATACCCAAATATTTCAGTGCAGTTTCCTTTAGACTGTGAATCTCTAGAGGCCAAGGGCCATATCTTCATTAATAATTGCTGCTGCTGCTACTGCTTGCTGCTGCTACCACCACCACTACCACTACTACTACTACTACTACTACTACTACTACTACTACTACTTATACTACTATGACTTCAGATTTGTATTTCTTTATGTAATTGCTGTCACATTTCTATAGCTCATTAAGGTTTGCATACCACTCTATCACAATTCAGTGAAGCAAGTGAATGTGATATTTCTCATATTACATTTTAGAAAACTGAATCCAGTGCCTTGCCTTTGCTCAGCCAGTGAGTGTCTAAAGTAGGCATTAAAGCTATCTCTTCCAATGCTCAGTACTCCGTCTTCTGCCCTAGCATACTTTGCATAGGCTTAGAGAATTTCTGTCTATAAGGCATCATAAAAAGTGTCTAGTATAACTCCTTGATTTTGTATGTTAAGTAAAGCGATGCCCAGAGTTAGCTTAGGTTGTCAGCTAACCAAGGTTGTACAGCTAGTATGTAATATTGCAGTGATTAGGACCCAGTTTATTGTTCAATTTGGGGGGGCACCTGTGTGCTACAATATTCCTTGTCTACCTTTGGGCTGTTTTATTTTTCCTAAGTACTTCTCCCTTCTCTCCTCCCCTCCAAAAAAAAAGACAAGGAGAAAATGTGTAACATTCATATTCCATATAATATGATATAAAAACTTTATTACTTGTTTAGAGTTCTTAGAAGAAATGTAATGAATTGGAAGAGAGAAAGCGTTGGATAAAATTAAGTTTTGGATTATCCATGGATATTGTTTACTCATTTACCTAGATCTCCCATTATAAGCAAAAGATAAAAGTTTTAGGCAGATTTGGTTATGAGGTTGAATCCTCCAGAAGGAATTTTACCTGGAGACATCTTAAACATTTTAGACTTCTTTTCCGAATTCCCTAAAATATGTCTTAGGAAATCTTAAGTAGAAGGGTGTGTTTCCTCACAGCCTTTACCAAGAAGTTAACAGAATTACCAGAAACGTGGGACATTCATGGTTAGTAATTTCATGGACAAAATAACTAAAGAATTGTTACCTTATATTCCATTGCAGCCTTATAGAGAAAAGAAAGGAGGGAACGCAATCACCCTTTTATTCTATTAAGAAATCTTGACTTTAAGACTTAATGACAACCTGTTCCCTTCTTTCTTATGGTCTCTTCCTACTGTATGGCCCTGTGCATACCCTAGGATAAGGCTACACTGGCCTACTTCGTATTCCTCACATAGTAGTCTTGCCATTTGTATTGTCTCTCCCATCTGCTTGAAATGCTCTGCCCGCCTCCACTCCCCCCCCCATATCTGACTTTTCTTTTCTTTTTTGCTTTTTGGAGGGCAATTGGGGTTAAGTGACTTGTCCAAAGTCACACCACTAATTTTTGTGTTAAGTGTCTGAGGTTGTATTTGAACTCAGGTCCTCCTGACTCAAGGGCCAGTGCTGTATTCACTCTGTCACTTAGCCACCCCTATATCTGGCTCTTAATTTGTCTGGCTACCTTCAAGACTCATGTCAAAACCCAGCTTCTCTAAGAGGTCTTTGCTGGTTACAAAAGCTGCCCGTTCCTTCCATTTTGAAATCACCTTCTATATATTTGTTATATATTATGGTGTACTTAGTCACATCTTGTCCTCCCGTTAGAAGGTAACTCCAAGAGGATAGGACTGATTTTTTAACTTTCTTAGAATTCCTGTTTGCTCCCCAATTGCCTGATAGCATATCAAGTGCTTGATAAAAGTTTGTTGACTGACTGATTGAATGGAACTTGGTGGGAGACAGAAAGGAGATGCGGTCTAAATTCTACAAATATTTCTTCAACCTATGTACATAGAATATTTTAATATAAACTAAATTTTTCTCTGTTTAGCTAAATCCATTATTTAAAATGTTTTCTTCATAAGCAGTACGATGTGAAACTGATGGCATTCTTAAAATAGAATCATAGAATTGGAAAGGATCTCAGAGATTATTAGATATCATACCTTCCTTAATGACGCTTAAATCCCATCTACAACATTCTTGACAAGAGGTCCTCTAGCCTCCGATAGGAGAACTCCATACTGAAGATAGTGCTTTATTCTCATTGTACTCAAGGAACTTCCATAAAAATAGGTCCCAAACTTCCAACTGTAAATGCTTGATAAACTTTAAGGTGCTATGGAAGTACAATTAAAATTATTTTTATTGTGGAAATATATGAATTTAAGTTCTGTCTTTGCCATTGATTAGCCAGATGACATTGAGCACATTATCTAACTTTACTAACTTCTTCTTCTCTAAAATGAAGGAACTAGAGATGATTTCTGAAATCCCTTCTGGTACTATTTTTCTAATCTACAAAGCCCTCTACAGTATATGTTTGTGTATATACACACATGTATGTATACTTAATACATATATAGAGAGACACACACATATATACATGCATGTGTATATGTGTATGCAAACATACGTATGCCTACGTATTTGTTTTGTCTTTATATTCTTAGCTCCTAGAATAGGGTCTTTCATAAAGATGTTATTCAGTTGCATTCTCCTCTTCATGACCCCATTTGGGGTTTTCTTAGCAGGAATACTGGAGTGGTTTGCCATTTCTTTCTCTAGCTCATTTTACAAATAAGGACCTGAGGCAAACAGGATTAAGTGACTTGCCCAGGGACACTCGCACAGTAAATGTCTGAGGCCAGATTTGAACTCGGGAAGATGAGTCTTCCTGACTCCAGCGGCTCTGTGTACTATGGCTCCACCTCGCATCCCCATCTTTCATGAAGTAGGCACTTTAAAATCCTTCCTAGATTATTTTTCTTTTCTCTGTGTATGTCCCATATGTAACTGGTACATCTGATGGCTATATAATTATGCTGTATAAGCAGAGTATTATTTTAAAATTCATATTTTTAAAGAGGAAGTAGCACATGTAGTGAAAAGAGTGCTCAATTTAGTTTCAAAGTTTGAATCCCAACTGTAACATTTTCTGGTTTGCCTAAGAGACTTTTATTTAGGAAATTGACCTCATTGAGCTTGAGTTGTATCATTTCTTTGATAAAGTTAAATATTTATCTATTTTTTATTCATTTTAAACATAACATAAAATGAGGGAAAAAAAGAACATTTCCACGTACACATTGGCATCACTATATAGGAAAGCCCAACAACAAGAGATAGAGAAATTCCATGTAAAGGTACTGTAGACATTATAAATTATTTGGAAATCTATTTGCCAAAACAAACCCAGGAACTATATGAGCAAAATTACAAAATACTTTTTTTTTTTTTTTTTTGCTTTTTGGAGGGGGGAAGGCAGGGTAATTGGCCTTAAGTGACATGCTAGTAAGTGTTAACTGTCTGAATCCAGATTTGAACTCAGGTCCTCCTGACTCCAGAACCAGTCCTCTTTTCACTGTGCCACCTAGCTGACCCCAGAAGTACTTTTTACAAAAATAAAATCAGATCTAGATAATTGGAAAAACATCAGTTGCTCATGGTTAGGCCGAGCTAATATAATAAAAAAAACTGTTTTACCTAAAATAATTTATTTATTCTGTGCCATACCAATCAAACTACCAAAAATTATTTTATAGAGCTAGAAAAAATAATAACAGTTCATCTGGAAGAACAAAAGGTCCAGAATATCAAGGGAATTAATGAAAAGAAATGATAGGGAAGGTGTGCTAGTCATAGGAGATCTTAAATTGTATTATAAATCAGCAATCATTACAACTACTTGGTACTGGCTGAAAAATAGAGTGGTGGATCAGTGGAATAGGTTAGGTACAAAAGACACAGCAGTCAATGACCATAGTAATCAACTGTCTGAGAAACCCAAACAGGGGATAAGAACTCATTTGACAAAAAAACTGGGAAATTGGAAAATAGTATGACAGAAACTGGGCACAGACCAGTATCTTAAGACTATGAACCAAAATAAAGTCAGAATGGGTACATGCTTTAGATATAAAGGCTGATACTATAAGCAAACTGTGGCCTCAATTTTCTCATCTGTAAAATGGGGAGCTTGGACTAAGTGGCCTTCAATGTCCATTCTAGCTCTAAATCCATAATCCTTTCATCATGAAAGAAACTAGATTGGAGCAGCTAGGTGACACAGTGAAGAGAGCACTGGCCCTGGAGTCAGGAGGACCTGAGTTCAAATCCAGCCTCAGATACTTAACACCTATTAGCTGTGTGACCTTGGACAAGTCACTTAACCCCAATTTCCCTGCCTTCCCCCCTCATCAAAAAAAGAAAGAAACAAGCTTTAAACTCAGGTTTATCTACTACCACTAAAACCAGCTCTAACTTCTATATCATGTTGCCTCTTAGTGAATTTATATAAAAATAAACCAAACATCCAATTTGTGCATATTTGGTAGCTTGCTTTTAAAACTGACTAGAGTCTTTGATCTTCAGTTGGAGACGCGGATGAGATTTGTGCTTTTGGAACTGTTAATCGGCATACAAGAAGATCAAGTATCTAATAATGATCTATAAAATTTTGGTATATAATATTCTCTAAGTTTCAGCCTCTGGGTTATATATGCTCCATCCACTGCAGTCATGAGTATACTCTTCCTCCCTGTTCCAGTCTGTTTATGTCTTTCCAGTAAATAAAAATAAAATGAAATTCAGCATTTTTGTAGAATTAGTTAAAAATAGTATTTCATTTCAGTATTTCACATTATACTGTCACCAGAAGCACACAGTTATCAAAAATTCACCGTTTGCTTGACGTCTTCCAGCATTTTCAACTTTTTCTGTGTTTGATCTGTTTTGGCGTGTCTTTTTCTACGGGGTTGTTTCCATTCTTACCAGTCACAATCTTTCCCTTTTTCCCTTTATATAACTTCTGTCTCTTCTTGTACTTTCATTTCTGGGGAGTTGGTGGGTTGGGGCTGGGAAGAAGCATGATGTTTGGCTTCTGTCTTCAAAGGGGCAGCACAGCTGAGCAGATAACTTTTGTTTATCTTCTTTGTGCTTCACCCATAACTTTGGTTTAACTCCTTAACATCTCATCTTCAGCCTAGTTGATGGCCCGCTCTCTCAATATAGAGGAATTGCTCCAATATCAATAATTTCTATCTGAATTTTCCCAATAATATCATTTTGCTCTATTTTGGAAACTGAAGGACTTTAAGAACAGGGTTTTAGTTGCTTTGTTGGTTTGGGTACTTACTTGGTGGACAAAGGTACTCTTTCTTTTTACTGTTATAATTCTGAGGATAAAGTCAAATTTCAACATAAGCCACAATTACTAGAGTCCTGTGTCCATTTTAATATACTCTTTTTTTGAAAGCATGTATTTAAAATCTATTCTTTGTATGGTTTTGTATTTTAAAAAAACTACTCATCGGCTATGCCCAAGAATGCTTAAATGCATTCTGCATGTCTGTTTCATTTCTTGTCAAGAGATGTGAGATAATGATTTTCATCCTTAGTTCTTTGAAATTGCCCTTTATTGCTTAGGTCTTTCAGAGTTGTTTTTGCCTTTATAGTATCGTTGGTAGTATCAGGTATATTCTAGTTCTGTTCATTTTAGTTTTCATTAGTTTAGATGTTTCCAGGTTTCTCTGAACTTATTTTTATAATTTCTCATATTACAACAATTTATATTAAACAGTTACTTATTGATGGAAGTCTACTTTGTTGACAGTTCTTTGCTACCACAAAAAATGCTGCTATAAATACTCCTATGACATTTAAGTCCTTTCTTTGTGTCCTTGATATATATACTTAATACTCTGTCAAAGAGTTTTTATAGTTTAATAACTTTGGGGAACTTCTGCTGGATGAGAATAGCTTACTGAGTTGTGCTGAATATATAGGACAAAGATCATCACTAAAACACCTTAGTATGTGGAACATGGCAAAAATATTCTGAGGGGACCCAAATAGAGTACTTTTGTTATTGCATTAATAAAGTACATATATGTATGAGTGTATGTATGTATATGTGTACATATATGTACACTTCTTTAAAAAGTAGAGTATTATAAGTTTTCAGTTACATACAATTTTCTATTCTTTGTGTATTATGATTGATTTTGAAATTCACAAGAAAAATAAATTTTGACCTCTAGAAACATGGATAATTTGCGCATTAACTAACTTTTGTATATGTTGAGGGAATAGAGGTCCAGAAAATTTTAAAAAGATGGCTGGTATCCTGAAGAAGGTTAAGATGGCGGCCTCCATGGCTGTGTCCCGGGGAATCCGATGCCTGGGGACAGCGGTTCGGCGGGTGACCCCTCTAGGGGTCCGGGCAGCCTCGGGCCTCACCAAGGACATGCTCTCGGGACCGTACCCCCGCACGCCGGAGGAGCGCGCCACCGCCGCCGCCGCGAAGTACAATATGTGGGTGGAAGACTATGAGCCCTACCCGGACGACGGCTTCGGGTATGGCGACTATCCCAAGCTTCCGGACCGCTCTCAGCATGAACGAGACCCAAGGTATGACGGGGACCATTCAGAACTGAGGCTAAATTGGGGTGAACCGATGCACTTTGACTTTGATATGTACACTCGAAATCGTGTGGATATGTCCCCCACACCTGTTTCTTGGAACACCATGTGTAAACATTTCTTTGGCTTCCTCGGCTTCATGATATTCATGTTCTGGTTAGAAGAGGTGTACCCCTCATATCAGCCTGTGGGTCCGAAGCAATATCCTTATAACAACCTGTACCTGGAACGTGGAGGTGATCCCAACGTAGAGCCAGAGCCAGTGATACACTATGAAATCTGAAGGACCTCGCCTGCAGGGCCACTGACTTTCCCCTGTGCAAACCTACTCAATCAGGAAGATTTAAGCTTAATGAAATACCTAAGTGAAAAAAAAGAGATGGTTAATACTCTTACATTTGACTGATATTCTTTATATATGAATATAATCATGCTCTGGTATTCTAGGGCATCCATAACATTTTAAACAAAACACCATAGGATTAATTTGCAAGAATGTGAATAACTTTCTAACTTGCCCAGCTAGATCCCTAGATTTAATCTTTCTTCTATTCCACATTATTCCATAAGTGGACAAAATTACTAAAATATGATGAAAAGCATCAATCTAAACTGAAGTGCACATTCTGCTTGAGTTAGCTATTTGTCTGACTCCATCTTCTGTGTGAATGGAACAGGTGCAAAATCAGGTAGTTTTAAAGCTGACAGTGGCCTTAGAAAACATGTCATTCTACTTTCTCATTGTACAGACTGAGAAACAGAAGTTCGGAGAGGTGAGTTCACTTGAGAAAAGAGCACAGTCCAGGACTTTTCCTGTTACAGTGTGCTCTTTCCCTTTTGTTTTTGAAGCCGTTAATTGATGTCTTAAGATAGTGGTAAAATTGGTAACAACACCAAAGATTATTTGCAATTTGATCACCGAGAAAGTTAGGAGATACTCTGTTATCTTCCAGTGCTGAGTTGGTTGAAATAACACCCATATAGGAGTTAAGCCTCATAGTCCTGTCCTGGATTAAGGAGAAAATGAAGTTTGGAACAGCTCTGACTCCTGAGAATTGGAAAACTACCTCCTGGGATTGGCTGGAAGTTCAGAATTTGGCATCAGGAGATTGTTTTAACAAGCAGTCAAGCGAAGAGATAGGCTCTATGAGTTGTAGGTGAGGAAGGGCATACATTCCTGGCACGGAGCATGACCAGTGCAGAGAAGAGGAGTACATGGGTGACATGTGAGAAATATACAAGCTTTGGCTAGATTGCAGAGTACAGAAGAGAACATACTATACAATGTAGATGCTGGAAAGGTAGATTGGGAAGGACTTTAAAAAGATAAACAGAAGTGTCTATATTTTATCCTGTGCTCTAAGAGCTTGCTGAATGAAGGGAAAATCTGGAATTAAAATTTGGGAGAAGGAATTATTTCACCTCTCCTAAACTACTAGGAATATAGTGTTATGTGGGGAGAACTAGGTCTTATTCTAAACGAGTAAATCAAAGAAATGTGAGAAAAAAGAGGTCCTGGATGATAGGAAGTGTTTTTTTTTTTAAGTAAGCTCTGGGAATTCCGAATTAAAATCCAAATTTAGGTATTCTAGAAAAGGGCCTTCATGTGAGATGAATAAAAAATACTCTAAAATCTAGAGTTCATGACTCAACACTAGAAGGGAAATTTGAGATCATATAACCTAACACCTTTTCTTAACTAGTGAAGAAACATCTAACATTGAGTTAACATGAATTGCCCAGGGTCACAGGCATCTAGGTAGCACAGTGGATAAAGCACTAGGTTTAGAATAAGGAAGACTCCTATTTATGAGTTCAAATCCAGCCAAGAACACTTAACAGCTGTGTCATCCTGGGCAATCAGTTAACCCTGTTTGCTTCAGTTTACTCATCTGTCAGATGAGCTAGTGTAATGTTAATGTGATTTAAGATCTTCCCCACCCATTAACAGGCCTCACATGGAGCCCAGTGAGGGAAGCTTGCTTAGAGGAATCTTGCTTGTAGGAAGGTTTTCACATCTTTTGCTAATTTCTAATTAGGCACTGAGTCATGTAAATTGGGATGCCTTCTGGCTCTGAGAAGTGTATATATACTCAGAGTAATATGGATCTTGTGATTCACTGGTCAAGATTCTGAGTGGTCAGTATGTTCAGAACTCCCCACTGCTCGGATGCTAAGGCTCTCTCGATCTAGGGATGTATGTAAAGGGTATATAAAGTTGATTCAGGCAGTCAGAGCCCTGTCTGTTGGTCTTTTATCTCTCTGCTTGTCTTTTCTTAGTTCATGCTTTCTCTGAAGTTCAGGGTACTGAGTTTTCCCTTGAACTAGTGAATGTAATTAAAAAGCATTGTTGACCCCTTAAACAGCTATCTTTCCTAGTAAATCAGATCTAAGGACCTATGCTAGCAGCTATCCTGGGTATGCCAATGTGGTTGCCGTTACAACTGAAGAAGGCAAATGGCAAACCACTCCAGTCTCTCTGCTAAGAAAACCCCAGTAGGGTCATGGAGGGTCAGAAATGATTGAACAACAACAGCTCTAGGTCATTCAACAAAGAAGTGGCCTGCTGGGAACTTGAACCCCTGTCTTTTGACTTTTGCCTTCTTTTCCCTTCATTGTGCTTCTGCTTCTAGACTTATGAGAAGGAAAATTCATCTGAATTAGAGAAATATCTGGATTAAAATATCATTAAAAGTTTGTTATTTTGAAAGTTATGCAGTAGCAAAAGTTGGACTAATAGGATTTTGTACAACAGGACTTAAGACAGCTGGCTTTAATTAGTACATTAGAATCATTTGCAGTTATTTCTTCTTATGTCCTTAAATTTCATTTTTTTAAATTAGGAGGTAAATACTGTTGCTATCAATTTTTTACTTAGCCTCTATTTTTCTAAAGAAGTAGAATACAGATCAACTTCAGCCTAGTTACTTTTAAAAATTTTAAATTAATTGTTACTGGTAATGGAATTTTAGTTTGAAGTTTCACATCATAGACAACTAGATCTAAAGTTCATTTAGTTCTATTCCAGTACAGAAGCACTGCTTTTTTCATTTTCAGAAGCTGATATTCCTTTGAGTGCTTAAGAAAAAGAAAAAAATTAATTTAAAATATTGGAAGGATTTTTAATAGATAATGGATAAGACATGTACTTGAGGTTAGAAGAACCTCATTCTAGTACCTCTTTATTCACTGAAAGCTAAATGGGACAATTAAAATATTAAACCTTTTCAATTTGTAAAAAAAAAAAAGATAATCTTAACCTTCTCATAAAGACACTAAGAGAAAAATAAATGTGTGTACATTTTGAACAGTGTCCAAAGATAGTTCATTAATATTTGGCCTGCTCAAAAACAAAGTAGATGTGACTTTATCCAGAAGAGTTGTTTGCTGCAACTCTATTTCAATCCAATTTCATCCTTTTTAGTTTTTCATTTCAGTACCCAAATTTAATACCATCAGTATGGCGTATAAACTGGTGACAGCATCCCCATATCTTACTGCCAATTACTTTAAATTGGCAACAGAATGGTACATTTTGTGAGGATGTAACTTGTCTTTGTTTTTTCTCAGAGATGTGCCAATATTTTTTTCCTTTCTCACCTTATAGGAGACAGTCTCTTACTACTTATGTTGATCAGTGGAAATATCTTTCAGTTGTACCATATACCTTCTTTCTTTTTTCTCTCTCACCCTGGCAAAAACATCTTGTAGGGATTTAAGTGGCATAAGTTCTCTTTAAATTACTGCCACTAATTATTTAGTAGTAATTTATGTATTTAGTACTTTAAAAAACTCATAGCTTTTGTTAGTAAGGAAGTGAATCATTTGTAATTTATGTGGTTTTTGACTCTCAGTCTTTTATTTGTTACGAGTGGAGTCTAGGGGCGGCTAGGTGGCACTCAGGGCAGCTAGGTGGCGCAGTGAATAGAGCACCGACCCTGAAGTCAGGAAGATGAGAGTTCAAGTCCGGCCTCAGACACTTGACACAGAAACTAGCCGTGTGAGTTTGGGCAAGTCACTTAACCCCAATTGCCCTCCAAAAAAGCAAAAAAAAAAAAAAAAAAAGAGTGGAGTCTAAGGAAAGTTTGAAAATAAATTCAAATAATAATGTAGAAGCAAAATATTTTTGAGCAGAAAATTCCAAAGAACTTAAAGAATAATGTTTTTGAAATTTGTTTTCATTTATTTGGAATCTTGGGTATATATCTAAATAAATAATATTTTAGAATATTTCAGAGAAATTCTGGCTCTTCAGTATGATGTAAGGAAAGTCATATAATCTTTCTGAGCCTAATTTTCCTCCTCTGTAAAGTCAGGGAGTTGCATTAGATGACCTGTAAAGTTCCTGCCATCTGAACTATCTGTGATTATATGAAATGAAAAATGATATACCTGTTTATGAAATGCAAACTGTGTGGCAAAAGTCCAAAGTTAACTTCTCTAACTGGAAACATATTGTTCTTATCACTGAGGGAATTAATGAATATAAGCTCCAGTTAGCTCAGATTTATTTAAAAATGAAACTAATTTTTCTAAGATGGTAGAAGAATATGAACAATCAAATCGCTGCTCAAGAATTTATGGTTTATACTTTCTACTAATTCAACCTATAACAATTTTGTGTATGAGTTTATAGCAAAACAATGTACTTTTTTAACATTAACTTTTAAGTCTTGCTAACTAGTGAATTGAAACATAGACATCAGTAGAGTAGGAAAGGACCTTCAAGATGATCTTTCTAACCTCATTTCATACAAGGAAAAGAAACTCAAGATATAATGTTGGCTTATTTTTGCCTCTTAAACATCTAGATCTTACATGATATCCAAAACTTCTGCAAAATCCGTTTAAAATTTGACCAGGTTGCCTAATAGCAATCAACAAGGCGGGGTCCTCCAGTTATTGGGTATTTTCAACTAGTGTATTTGCATAGACATTATCGAGATTTGTGGATCATCAACTTTTCCTTTGATCCATTTTACTTATGTTCACAGTCTTTTACATCTTCCTACTAATTTGTGGTTTTGTTTTTTTTTTTTTTGGAGGAAGAAGGTAGGGCAATTGGGGTTAAGTGATTTGCCCAAGGTCACATAGCTAGTAAGAGTTAAATGTCTGAGTCTGGATTTGAATTCAGGTCCTCCTGACTCCAGGGCTGGTGCTCTATTCACTGCACCACCTAGCCACCCCTTCCTACAAGTTCCTTTATCTTTCAAGTTAAAATATTTTTTGTCAGAATTTTTTTTCTGTTTGAAAAACTCTTTTTATGCTTTGACTCAACAAATAGGCAACAGTAGAGGCTTTTTTTCCCTTAAGAATTGAGAAATGAACTTAAGGAGTGATGATAAGAATTTTCTTCTTTTGAATTTACCTTCAGTTTTTTTTTCCCCCCTTTAAACTAACACAGCATTCTGGAATCTTACTTCTGATACTCCTTTTTTGCCTTGTTTCTGGAGCAGTTCCAGGCAAATACATTTTGTTTCAGATTTCTGGACAAAATCTACTGGGTCCTTAACAAAACAATTATTCAATTAGACAGAAAATATGATAATAAAATAATAAAATAAATAATATAAAAATTATCTTAGCAATAGGGTTAGAGATATTCACCAATAACTAAGACTTTAACTGTTCTTTTATAGAATTGCAGGATTATAGAGATAGAAAGCACCTGGGCATTAGTCTAGTTCAATACATTCATAAGAAATCTCTGCTATAACATATATGATTACCTGCTAAGTGATCTTCTAACCTTTACTGAAATCAGCCTCTCACAAAGGGGGTGCCACTATCTTCTAAGGCAGTTATCTACTTATACCAAAGTTTATAAGTACCCAAGATAATGTAGCAGTGCTTAATTAGGAGTAGCAACACCTTCCAGACCACTATTTATTAATGCTTTCTAGCCCAGCCTCTGCCACTACCATGGAAATCTAACCTGCTCATTGCTTCTGCAGGTACTCTAAATACAGCTATTGGAGAACCCAAGAAGAATTTTTTTGCCAATAAAATCCTTGGCACCATCACATGATTCAACTTCAGAAACCAATCAATAAACATGACAAAAGATTGATTACCATCTGCTTTGACACTTACTGTACCCTAAGGACCCTGGGCTGTTCCCATTGGACTTGCTGCAGAAACCTCCTGTGTGTGTTTTGTGCACCAATAGAATGGGAACTTCTTGAAGTCAGGGACTGCTTCCTTTTCTATTTGTATCCTCAGGGCTTAGCATAATGGTTTGCCCATAGTGAATTCTCCATAAATAAATGTTAATTGATTCAAACATCATATAACATATATAACAACATATAACATATATAACATAAAAGGATGTAAAACGGCAACTAGAGCTCATTAATTTCACATACAGCATCACTGTGAAATTCAAGGAGTTCTTAGAGAAAAGAATAGAATTGCTATAGTTAATTAGAATAAACTTGGATAAACAAATGTTTGAAGAGTTAATATAAATTCCATATCACATCACTTTGAGGTTCTCCTTTCCAGTACCTTTTCTTGCATTTGTGAGGTTATGTCTAGGCAGTTTCAGATTGCTTTCAGATATTTTACCTATTTTCTCATTTGATTCTGAAGACAACTTTTTGAGACAGATGGAACAAATATTATTGTTTCGCAAGTCATGCCTCTTTTGTGCCTAATTTGCAAAAGAGAATGGTGTATTAGATTATCTCATAATTCTCTTTGAGCTCTAAGCCTCAAAATCATGGTACTTTAATGACTTCCTCCAGGTCATATTCATTTAATTTAGTAACAGTTTATTAAGCGCATATTACATGCAAGACACTATGGGTGCAAAGACATACGAAATACAACTCTTGCCCTCAGAGAACTTATATTCCTAGAACCTGTTCTGTGGAAACATATAGAAGTTGAGGAAGGAAAGAAAAGTAACAATTATTGCTGTTCTCACACAGGACGCCGCAGTTTTATACTTCATGCCTTTTTATAGGCTTTTACACTTGCCTGGAATGCTCTCCTTCCTTGTTTTCACCTCCTGGATTACTTGGCTTCCTTCAAAACCCATCTCAAAATATACCTTCTGCAAGAGGCTTGTCCCAAGTACCTTCTCTGGGAAATCACCTTCCGTTTTTACTGTCTATATCTTGCTGGTACATAACTGCTTGCATCTTGTCTCTCCCGTTAGTAGTGTGTGAACTTCTTGAGAGCAGAGTACTGGTTTTGGGTTTGTTTTTTTTTTTTTACCTTTCCTTGTAAGTTCAGCTTTTAGCATAGTTTCCTGTCATATAAATAAATGTGTGCTGACTGAAGGAACTATGGGGATTAGGACAAACATCCTGTAGGAAGCAGCACTTGATCTGATCCTTGAAGAAAAGGAAAGATTTTGAGAGGCTGCAGTGAGGAGTCATGAACATCAGGCTGTACCAAGGCATAGAGACTAGGAATGGAATGCCAAGTTTGGGGAGCAAGAAGTACCCCAATTAGCACTGAATACAAATATAAAGTCACGTAGTGCCTGATAAAAGTGAATGTGAATATAGTGTCTTACTAGCACACATCTTTTTTCTCTCTCTCTAGTTTTACAAATAAAATTTATGAAATATTTGTCAAAGAATAACTTTGAAGCATTTAAAAAATTAAGGTGTTAGTGCTTTTTGTTGGATATCTGTTATGATCTCAGTTGAAAATGAGCTGTACAAATCATACAAACTGAAAACTGTCACTCCGGCAAGCTTATTTCCCAAAACTTTCATGTACTTTCATAAAGTAACTGTTTATTATCCCACTGACTCTGTTATCTTTTCAACATAAAAAAATCAAAAGCATGTTTCATATCATATATTATTAAAAATACATAATTATTTCACAAAACTGCCTTGATTTTTGATGACTGAATATCAACTTGAAATAGTTGCAGATTTTAAAAATCTCAATTTCAGACTATTTTATGTTACAAATAAGTTCATTGTCATAAGAGTAAATATTTGTAACCAGAATATGTTGGTTTTGTGAATTTTTGCATGGAAGGTATAAGTAGACACTCAGTGAATTGTTGATGGTTTAATGGCACACTCAAATAAGGCAAGAACTGACATATATGACATTGAACTTTTTTTTAAAATAGTAGCTCTGTCTTTACCTTTTTTGGGGGAAACTTGGAGGAGAATATAATTTTGAATTTCAGAAACCACATATTTATCTTCTTAATCTCTCTTAAACATTAGCTTGTAGTGAACAAAAGGCCACATGGTATAATTGATTATTCATGTGTTCCTATGTTATTTCTTTGGACTGAAAAAAATATACTGCATTAAGATGGGAAACCCCTTTTCCAGGAAGGTGTCAACAATTACAAGACAGAAAATATAAAGCAGTAAGTAGGTAGGTGAAATTTGGGTTTGCCTGTCTTTGTAGAATTATTTCGAAACAATGACCATACCATGTGTGCTAATCAAAAAGTGTTTTAAGATTTTTTTCCCTCTTTCTTGTGTTTTTTTAAGCTAATGGGTCTATTTTTGTTTTTAAGGGAAATGTTCACGTATTAAATGTGGTGACATTTGGTTTTGGGACCCATTGGTCTAGAAAAAAGAAAAAAAACATCTGCAGAATCAATTGGGTGGTTGGTTGAGTTGAGGTGTGGGTGGAAGACAGCTGTTTTTCTGCTCTGCCTTCATCAGTAAGTGCCACTCCAGTGAATGTGAAATGCTGTAGAGAATTTCAGGGAACATGGGGATTGCCTACTCAGCCAAAAAAAGCATAAACAAAATAGTTAAAAGATATCATCATGTTACCATAGTTACATGAGCATTTTGGTTTCAGAAGTTTAAAAAAAGAGGGTGAGGGAAAGGCTCTCAACAAGTCTTCTACAAGGAACAACCTTTCTTCATGGAATGCTAAGGTCTGGAAACTAAGAGTTTTATGTTTTATTTAAAATATATAGTACATAACTGGTCTGTGAATTTCCCATGGACCTTTTATGTCTCTCTCTGCATTTTGGTTTGCCTGATTTTGAAAACAAAATGTACTTCACGCGTACCTTGCCAAATATGGGGAAGAGTTTAAGCAACTGTTATGCTTCAGGGGGAAAAGAAAAGATAGAATATGAATATGGAGGGAGTACCTGGTCCTTTCTGTACTTCCAACCTCCTGTGTGAATTATTTATGTGATCATGATTGGAATCTTGAGGAGAATGTTGTTAATGAATATGCTCCCTCCTGTGCTTCCGTAGGGAGGGGAGGTGGCGATATTAGGTGGGGGTCACCCCTTATTTTTTAAATGGACCTCTGTTTGATATATACATATTAAATATATGTAATATATCAATCAATCAATGAACATTAAGCATCAGCTACATGTCAAGCACTGTGCTTAGTGCTAAGGACATAAAGAGACAAAAGACACTTCCTGCCCTCAAAGTATCTGTAGTAAACAAAGTATGTGTATATTAAATACATATGTGATGCATGTAATGCATAAACATCAAACATGTAGTATACAGTAAGGTATACTTATTAAGTATGTGTGTATGTATATTATATATACACATACAAAGAAGAATATATATACATATTGATATTTTAATGGTGATATATACACAAACATATTTCCCCAACTTTGTCCATGATCATTCTTTTCCTTATTAGTTAATATTTGGAAAGCAAATTTACATAATTTAGTATTTTACTACATTTATTTTTATATCCACTTTGTACTGTGACCCTGAGGTGTTAGTAGGGCTATATTTTACATATGTAAATGTGATCGATAGAATAAAGCCACAAAATGAGAATAAAAATAGGGAAATGTCTTTTTCCTGAAAATTTATTGACTCCAAAGTATAAAACCACGCACATTCCCATTATACTTTTGATTTGTGAGCTTCTTAAAGAAAATATTCTGCATTTTATGGGCACTGTGTGTATCATATGATGCAAGGTTGTTGCTATGGGAATTTCTTTACTCATTTATTATGCAAGTTAATTTAGGAAGGGGAATCTGTTTAAATGATGGCATTAAATTCCTTACCTCATTTTGTGGGAAAAGTTAATTGAAAAATATGCTTAAAATTACCTGTTTTCTTATGACTTTCTAATTATTTTTATAGCTTTGTGATCCAGTTTTTCTTAGTCCCTGGCCCCTTAGAGTTAAGACTACTTTCAAAAAGTTTTGATTGGATAGCATGTGATGAGATTCTATTATTCATTGTTACGTAGGTTTGTCCAAATGTTTCACATAAATATTTATATCACTATTACAAAATGCACATCACTTTAGGATTTATTTTAATATAGTACTTTAATATTTAAAATACTTATAGGTCATACTTCCAGAAGGTAATTAGCTATGTTCTTATATAGCTCATTCATTAATGGTATCAAGACTTCAAAAATTTTATATTCACACGTAAATCTATTTGAAATTTACATACTCAATTTAATTTTTTTCTACAAGATTATTCATGCTTTTTCATTTTCAGTAGTTTTGACTGGGTATAAAACTACTAATTTAATGGGAAAATTTTTAGTGTATTTGTAGAACTATATAGATACTATATTTTAATATACATAGTAGAAGTTGGATACATTTTCATTTTTGTTATGTAATACAAGTGCAGAAAGCTGTGATTCACTATTAGGCTGTTATTAGAAATGGTCATTATTCCACAGGAGGGAAAAAAGTTATTTAATTTCTTGAACAGACCAGTAATATAATTATTAAATATAAATCAGATATAAACTTTCAGTGTGGCAGCCACACTCTGTCATAATTCAGTTTCTTTGTGAAGGTTTAATATTGAGAAAGGACTGAGGCTACATCCAAATAAGGTAATGGTCATATGATTAGAATTGTGTTAATGAAGTCACGACTTTGATTGCCATCAGCAACTATTACAAACATTCATTCAAGTAAAGAAATATGAATAGACCTGAAGAGAAAATTCTGGAGTTTAATAGAACATAAAGAATATGGGGCACTTCCCTTAATTCTCTGCTCCCTTAACCAATTTGACTTCACTAATGCGTAGCATTTCAGTTTGAAAGGTTTTGTCTTCCGACCTAGAAATTGCATCTCTGATAGGCAAAGTAAGTTTCATTTGTACTTTCTTCTGATAATAAATATTAAAAGTCCCAGTATTTTATATTTACTTGAAATGAGTGAGCTGCACACCTGCTTGCCCCTTCCTATATAGCTTGTTTTACTATAGTAAATGCTTTAATATGTCCTGTATTTGCAAACTGTAATTACAGCTCCTGGTCTCTTTTGTGTAGTTTTGGTGCCAAATCTCACATTTTTCAGATATGAGAAAAGTAACTGCAGTTCTATAGTTCTCAAGAAGGAAGGCAGTATGGTCCAGTGGGAAGATCACTGGAGATGGAGTCAGGGTGTGAACTTAGACATGGCACTGAATTTTCCTGAGTTTGAAGTTTATTTCACTTGCAAAATGAAGGGTTTGGGCTATTTCTTCCCCAAATTCCCTTAGTTAAATCTGTGACCCATGATCCTATGATTACCATTTCCTCCAATCAGTCTTCATATTGTGAAATCTCAATAACCTTCCTCATCTTGGCATCTCTTCTTTGGACACTCTGCAAGTTACTAGTATTTTTCTTAAAACTTGCCACCCAAGACTGAATATAATATGCTCAACAGATGTGGTCTTTATGATACTCTACTGTTATTGCAGCCTTAGAACATATTAATTTTTAATTGTTATATCATACTGTTGATTCCTTGAGCTTATTATGAAGTCACATTCCAAAATCTAGTTCATGTGAGCTGCGATCTAGACTTGCCTCTTCCATTTGTGTTTTGACCTCAATTTCTTGATGTTCAACTTTACATCTTTAGTTTTGGTTTAGAGTTCTGTTCTGTTGATAAATTTTGGGATCCTTAGCTTTTCATCATCTAGCGTGCTGTCTCTTTTATGTTTGTGTCACCTGTGCATTTGAGAAAATTTGAGCACATATTCCTAATTATTTTCCTATATTTTCTTATTATTGACATGTACTATTTTAGTAATAATAATGGATATTATGAAATTTACACAAAAAGATAAATGGAAACTAACAATATGAAGTAATGTTTGTAAAATTATTTTGAACTTGTAAAAAATATACATTTTTGTCCTCCCTATTAATACTTCATGATTGGATGTGTTTCATTTAAAAAATCTTGGCATGACTTGTACCATATATAGCTACATACTTATTATAACCATATATGTGGTATAACTTTTGTTACAGTGATTCAAGAGTTCTAGTTCTAAGTAGTTTATTTTAATATGTAGTTTCAGTAGTTTCAGTAAGCATCATAGCTAAAAATATATCTCATAAAGATAAATAGATCCAAATGAAAAAGTATGTTGTTGGCTGCACTTACTAATTTGTAGTACTCATCTTTTAATCCCGTTTACTTATTATGGTAAATTTTATTGCATCTTTGTTTTAGGTCAATGAGTTATTCTTATGAACTAATAGGAAGACAGCATATTTCAATATTTTTAACAAATAGATTCAAAAACCCATTTCAGTTTTCATTTGGAAAATTTTTAAACAGGTTTGAAAATTCTTTTTCTGAATTTAAGGGAGCGTATGTGAGAGTTCTTATAGGTGACACACATATCATTTTGAGTAACTCAGAGAGCAAAGAGGAAGTATCCAGGAAAAGAAAGAGACTGTCTTTTTTTTAATGATAATGCAAATTTATTGAACTATTGATACTGTTATACAAAATGACATCACCTTAAATAAGGAGATTAGTTTATATTTGGCCACTCAAAATAGTTGAAACACTAGGTTCATCTATTTAAATATTGTGGCTTCATATTGGATTTGCACCCAGTCTTTACATCCAAATGTTAAATGTACACAAAGCATGCATTTGAACATGAACAGTGGCACTGTCACTGTGCATGAGCATGAACAATTATGTCAAATTTAACAGGGAAGTCAGGAAAGTATTAGGCTTGAAGAAAGACCATCTGATTTGTTGATGAAAAGATCATTGGTAACTTTGAAGAGAGCAGTCTCATTTGAGTGAGAAGTCAAGAACAGTGAAGAGTTTGAGAAACTAAGGTAAATCTTTTATAAGTAGTGCACTACTGAAAAAAAATGGCTTAAAATTACCTGATTTTTGGATGAAAGTATTGAGATTTAAGTTCATCTTCTGTAGACTTATTGAAGACTTAGTGAGAAGTCTGTTAGTAGAAAGGTTGGTAGAGTTATGTATTTCTTCCTGTTCCCACATGGCTTTGGTTTATTTTACTTGATCTCTGTATTTTAAGAGTTTTTTTCATTTCCTGTGCTTTGGAGTGTTCTGAGTGTTTGCTATGACAGTCTTTTCAAAACATTATTCTTAAAATTCTGTGGTTGAGTATGAAGTCTGGGTAATTTGGGGTGATAGTTTCATCTGTGATAATGCCATTATTCTAAGACAATTTATTTTTTTAATTCTCAAGGATACTTTGAGCTCTGTGTGTGTGCGTGTGCACACACACATATGCGCACACTTATAAAGAATAGCAAATCTCTGGTACGTAATAGAGGCCACTTGGTAATATCTTTATAGTTATTCAGTATGTACTCTTTTTTTCATCCTGTAGAGATGTACTGTATGTAGCCTTCTCTTTTCCTTGCAAAGTTTTCATCACTGAGTTGTGGCTTGACAAGAATGAACTTTCTGTACTTCTTAGTATCTATGACCTGATCCTGTGCCATTATCTTGAACCCTTTTATTTTTATTAACAAATCTGCTTAACTTAGCTATTTGTCTGACGTTCTTGGACTGACATTTTGTTATTGGGGTTCCTATGGATATAATTCATAGAGTTTTTTGGTTTTGGTTTTGGATCTTAGCCTTCTCATAGGCTCAATCTGGTAGTAAACTAGTATTTCTTACATTTATAAATTTGGTGGTAAATGTCTCCTGTTGGCCCTCATTTTTACTTTATGAAGTGGTATCTGTTTAGGTAATATTTATGTAAGTTTTTTCCTGCTTTTCATGTAGTCTGAAAACACATCTTAGACCTTTTCAATCAGCATCAATATCAAGAAGAGAGCCATAGCTGCTAAGTATTATATATGATCATCATTCAATTTCATTCAGCACATTTCACCTACTGAATAGTGGTTTATGGCAACTTTATCATATTGGGAGCATAGGAATTATACCTAATGAATGGACCATCAGGGAAGCAATAAATATTTCAAAAGAACCACATTTTCCCTTCAGATATACACCTGTTTATAGAACAATATACATTATAAAAAACCATAAATTAATAATATTTATATCAAATTAATTTCAAAATTTGTATTCTTATTTAAGCTTTACAAAGAAACATAAAAGAGAATGTTTCATATATAATTGGGGGTTGAAGAGCCATCATTTTGCTTCACCCTAAGTGTTTTCAGGGTCTTCTGGGTCATATATTACACCAAGGTAAGGCCAGTTTTAAAATATTGTTTTCATCTTTATTCTGAGTACGTATACTATGTTAAATCTTTGTTGACTGTCAAATTTTCTTGTAGATTTTCCACTTTTTCTTTGAAAAATTGGACTTTAAGATATTTGAAATATTTGGTAGAAAACATGTGACAGCTTTAGAACTCAAAAGGCCAATGTTTCTGACTGTCTTTTAGAATTGATTTTAAAGTTAGGAAATGTGGACTGTCATAATTGGTCAGTACAATAGCCCCATGTGGAAAAAAATAAAACACATGGTTTATGGAAAAAAATCACTTCACACCTACATATATTATGTGTTTTCTATATGGGTGTATATACTTATATATTACGATGTATTACCCTGCAATGGTGCACTTGCTCAGAAAAGATTTTAATGAACTTCTGATATTTCAGAAAAAATCTTTCTAGCTTAAAATTCTTTAAAAAGATTTAACAGCAGGTTCAGTTTCAAGACTGTGCTATCTTGAGGGTTTCAGTTATGTCCAACTCTTCATGACCCCATTTGGCTTGTTCTTTGCTAAGATACTGGAATGATTTGTCATTCTCTTCTGCAGTTCATTTTAGAGATAAGGAAACTGAGGCAAACATGCTTATATAACTTGCCCAGGATAACACAGTGCCTAAGGCCAGATTTAAACTTGGCTCTTCCTGACTCTTGTGTTCTATTCCACTGTGCTACCTTGTAGCCTACCTCTTAGCTACCTTGGGGGCAGGTAATTTAAAACTATAATCCTTGAATAAAAGTATTTACAAAGTAAGCTAGACTATAGTACAGTAAAATACTATATTCTCTACTCTAGTGTGTTCAGAAGTAACAAAAAAGAGTATTATACCAGTAGTGCTTTCATTTCCTTTAAAACACAATTCACATCTTCCCTCCTCTTCCCTTTTTACCAGAAGCCTAAATTAAAGTCTTTTCTCCCGCCTCAAATAAGTTATATTTTTCACCTTTTTATTTTTATGCCTCACTATTTAAGGATCTGCTGCCTCTATCCTTACCCAGCAATCTAACAAAGAAAAAGCAACCAATATTAGCCTTATCTGACAATATATGTACTACTCTGCATGCCAGTACCACTTTCCCTCTCTCTTGCCCACCTCCATACCTTGAAAAGGGAGATTTGTTTCATTATCTCTTCTCTGTGCCTTTACAATTACTATTCAAAATTATGCTTCCTCTTAATGACCTTTTCCTTTACATTGCCCTAGACACTGTGTAAATTGTTCTGGTTTTGCTTATTTCACCCTCCATCAGTTCATAAAAATCTTTTCAAATTTCAATTCCTTGCTGAATACTAATATCCTATTAAATCCATATTTCATTCTATTTTCTTTCAGCCATTTCCCAGTTGATGGGTACCCATCTACTTTTTTGGTTTCACAAAATGTTGCCATGAATATTTTGGCTTATACTAGATCTTTCTATCTTTAACCTCCTTGGATTATGTGCGCATCAGTGAGATTACTGAGGTGAAGAGGTATGAAGAGTTAGGACTTTTATCAGATATACTAATTGGGATCAATGGGGCAGCTATGTGGTGCAATGGATAGAATGGTGGACCTGAAGTCAGGATAACATATATTCTTGAGTTCAAATATTTCCTCAGACACTTAATAGGCATGCGACCCTGGGCAAGTAACCTAACCCACTTTGCCTCAGTTTCCCCATCTGTAGAATGAGCTGGAGAATGAAATGGCAAATCACTCCAATATCTATCCCAAGAAAACCTCAAATGGGGTCTCAAAGAGTTGGACACAGCTGAAATGATTGAGCAAAAACAATGTCCCATATGTCTACTTACTCATCCCACTGATTCTATGTGTATTTGTGGAATAGTGCACTCAGGGTTTATAGGGGGAATGTTTTATTTCTGCTTTTCATGTTACTATATTTCAGTAAATGTTTTTGCTTTAAACTAAATATTTCAAGTGGCTGTTAATATAAAGACACTAGTGGGTGTTGCAAGGCATAGTTTTAAGAGTGTAGATGAGGAAACTGACTTTTCATAAGAACTGCCAAAGACGTTTTAGCTAAGCCTTCAAGAGCCAGGAGTTAACTCCATGCCTCTGTGAAACATCAAAGTAGGGCTTTAATGCAGGCACTATTTTGATATTTTAAAACTGGAACTATTTTGGATAAAATCTTTCATTGTGGTAGTTTTCAGCACTAAAGTTCTGAAAAATTTTGAAATGAATAATATACGTATGTGTTTATATACTATGAACGTGTTACTGTGATATGTTGACCTGCATCAGCTTCCTTAAAATGTATATTTAATCTAAAAACTGTTCACTTACAAGTGACATCCCCCTCAAAGTTTTATTCTGATGCCCCATGTAAAGTGGAAGAGATCCTAAATTCCCTAAGACAATGCTAATAAAGCACAAACTCTTGCAGGTACTCTTAATTTCAGTTCAATTCAGCACACCTTTATTAAACACCTATATGTGAAGCACTGTACCTGACTTTGGGAATATAAAGAAAAATAGTCCCTGCCCTCAAATAGCTTATATTCTGCTATGAGATTTAAACAAGTGCAAATGAAATAAATACAAGATAATTAGATCATATTATATCAGCATATAATGGAGAATGCAATAAATAACATAGGCGAGAGATGCTAAGAGCCTAAACCTGAATGGTGGCTTTGTGAAGGCAGAGAATTGGATGGTCAAGATAGAATCAAGAAGATTTGGTAATTGATTGACTAGATTTGGAGGATGAAAAAGAGGAGAGTTGAGTGCCAAGGTTTTGAATACCAATGCATCAGTAAACTGTAGCTATCTGTCTTATCTCTGATCCAGCTGATAGTTGCCTACCTTTGGCTGATAGGGTGGTGTTGCTGTTGGTGATGTTGTTGTTTTGACCAAAGAAATTTTCAAAGTGCATCTGGTCAGTTATAGAGGTGCTGCAATGAATATCAGTGAAGTTAGTAACACAAATGAAATCGCACATACTTGAAGTATTAAGGTGAGGATAGGTGATATTCTTTTCTAAGAGGAATTTTAACAGGAAGTATGGAATAGATATCATGGGGGAATAGTAGAAAAATGAAAATAACTCCAGGAGGTGAAGAGTAGAAAGAGTGCCAAGACAGTCTTTTATACCAAAAGTTCAACAGAACAGCAGTATCAATTAATTTGCTGTCCATAAGTAAGTTTCCTGAAGAATCTTCTGATTCTTTTGCTCATACTTAAAACATAGTCAAATATCCATAAAACTGTATTCCTTCCTTTTGTTTGTTTCCTCAAAGCAGGATCTGCTTCAGAAATGTTTTTAAGAGATTGCAAATTTCTTACAAGGAAGGCAATATGTATCATGTCTTTATAATGTCTGTGACGTTTGGTGCTGAATTTTGATGTTATAAGAACAATAATGCCACTTTATATTTCTGTGGTCTTTTAGTTGATGGAAGTTTAAGTAAATATTTATTGAAGGTAAATATGATTTTGTATAAGAAAAATCAGAAACAAGGATCATGCACTGGAAATGTACACCAGATTTTTAAAATGAAAAATCACATACATTAACAGATATTAAATAGATCAAAATCGTCCTTCTGTTCTTTGCAACTAACAGTTAGACTTTATATAATCCTTTCACTGGCTGAGTAGTAAGAGGCATGGATGGATATATGCCTGCCCAAACAATTCTAATAACAAACATAGAGTAGGGCAGAGGAAAGAAGAGAGAAAGGAGTTTTAATTCTATCTTAGGTGTAACCAGGAAGAACATTGTCAGTAAATCTTAATACTTGACATCTTATTTTCTTCTTGCCTAAAAATTTTTTTCGGTTAGTAACCAATATTTAAGATTATCTAGCAATACAGAAGCAGCCAAGTTCCTTGTATAGCATTGTTGTTTTTCCTTTTGTTTTCACAAGCAATAGAAGGCTAATTCTTTTAAGAGATTTGTTTTGTTAAAAAGATAAGGGAACAATAAGACAGACCTAAAGTTTTTTACAAACTTTTTTTTAAATTTTTAACTCTATGAACCTAAGTCTCTGATAGGTTTTGAAATAAAGTTCTGATAGTTTATTATAGTATAAAAGTATAAAAATATGTAAAGATAATAAATATATGGAATATTCACAGATTGAATTTGAAATGGTAGTCTTTATGCACAAGAAGAAAGAAGTATAAAGAATTTGAAAACTGAATACTTGTAATGGATACAGAGTGACATAAGTGTCATATTATGGGCAGTGAATGCAAATATTTTTTTCTATTCTTCAAGTAAGACATATCTCTTTCTCTATGTATTTGTGACATTATTAGTACTCCCTATGTATATTTCATGCCAACTATCACCAAATGCTATTCATGTGTACATAGATTTAGTCACTATGATGATCAGTGAGTTGTATGGTCATCATAGAATCATAAATTGAGTGCTAGAATGGTCCTTTGAAGTCACTCAGTCCAACACCATCATTTTACAAATGAGGAAATCGAGCACTATTAATGTTAAATGACACTCCTGTGGTCCCACGTATACTAAGTGAGAGTCAGGATTTATCATTTGTCAGGTTCAAATTGATAGGTCCTCTTTACTTCAAATCCAACATCTTTCCAGTGTTCCTAGTATGGGGAATGCATATTCCAAAAAAAAAAAAAAAAGAACAAGGAAGGGCACTTTATAGATCATTACAATTCTTATCACCAAGAATTCTAGAAGATATGTAGGGTTGATCTTCAAGATTTATGATGAGTATTCTGGTTCTATTTCTTGCTGATGTTCTATAGTGTACCAATGCTGCATGGTGCCTGTCACCTTAACCTTAGTCATGAAAACCAGTAGTGGAAGAAGGGCTAATTAGAGTTAAGTCGTGACTCAGATTCAGAAAGAATCAATGAATGGCGCTAGCAGCATCAGCTCCACCAGGGGATAGGGGAGAGGTGGAAGTAGGGCAGTTACAGGCGAGAGATTAGAATGGAAGCTCAGAGACAACTCATCTCTAACAATAAAAGAAATTAATTCAAGAGAGAAACAAGAATTATAGCATTGAGCCGATCTTGAAAATTTTAAAAATAATATGCACTGTTAGTGCACTGCCATAACATTTTAATTTGTTACAAACTTCATGGCAAAACTTCTGACGATATTTACTTGACTTAGAAATTGATTTTGACACTGTCATAGCCAGGTTGACTGTGAAGTAGTTTCTTTTATTTTATAGAACATCAGAACCCAGCTGAAGAACAGACTAAAGAACGACTAAAAATTTTAGTATATAGAAACAAGAATTGGGATGTTTCAGTATGCCTATCATATGATGAAATTATTGAATCTATCATAGTAAGTTGCAGCAGGGTTAACAAGAAAATGTGCCTGCCATGTCTTGAAGAAAATATTTTGTTTATATTTAGGCTGTACAATTAATGAATGTAAGATCCCTTTCTCATTCTTCTTTGCATTTCTTATAACATATAGTGTGGTGATTGTGGATTGTAGATGATTAAAATATTTGTGAAATGAATGCATTCGCTTATAATAAAAGATTAAGTATAGTACCTTATGTTAGCCATCTCATTCGGTTTTACCTCTTCCCAATAAAAATATAAATAGACATATCTATATATGATTGTGCATATGTATATATGTGCATAGAGATATAGATTTATCTGTCTCTACCAATATATTTTCCACATATTAAATATTTTTAAAAGGCCATGGATATGCTCATTCTGAAATGGTATTTAATATCAGCTCATCCAGATTCTGATTTCAGTGACATAAGTAGAACAATAATCTTTTGGAGAAATAAATTAATACAATAAAAGAGGTTTGGGGAGAAAAGACTAACAGGAAAAGCAGTATCCCTCTGAATTTACAACCTTCATTTAGTAAATATGGTTAGGTGAGTCAGTCTATGAGTGGTGAGTCTAATGGAATAGGACGTTTGAAAGCTTTGTGCCATCATGTTTTGACTCTGGTATTTTTGCCCTGGTTCAAATTAACCTGTCCCCTAGAATATAAAAGTTTTTATCATCTGAAAAAGTAGAAAAGTGGTAGCAAGGTGGCACAGTGTACACAGTGTACAGAGTATGGGACCTGGAGTCAGGAAGAAACATCTTGCTCAATTCAAATCTGGCCTCAAAGACTTACTAGCTTTGTGACCCTGGGCAAGTCACTTGACCCTATTTAGCTCAATTTCCTCATCTGTAAAATGAATTGGAGAAGGAAATAGCAAACCGCTGCAGTATCCTTGCCAAGAAAACCCCAAATGGGGCCATGAAGAGTTGGACACAATTAAAAAAACAGCTGAACAACAATTGTAGCAGTTAGAAAAGCAGCTGCTTGCTGGACTTAGAGTGAGGAAGTCCTGGTTTCAGGCCTGGTCTTTTGACATATAACTGCCTTTCTAGTCTTGGATGAGTCACATGGCCTTTCAGTGTCCCAGGTAACTCTCGGAGACTATTAGCTTCTGAAAATGTATTGGTTTGATTTAGTAAAGGGAGTTCATCGCTTGTGAAATCACTGGCCTGTTTCTCTTCCTAACCCTGCTGCCCACCCCCCACAAATAATTGGAGAGTGAAAAAGAAAATGCTTGGACGTGGTAAGAGATGGTTCTCTATGGAGAACCATTTTCAAGGGAAGCTTGCATTGAGTCTGGAATTAAAAAGTACTGAATTCTTCCTTAAGGAATACTTGAGAGAGAATATGATTGAAATCTGTGGATGTTAGTTAACCAAATCCCATGACTAGAGGCTATAATGTGAAATTTAAAATTGTGGTTATTTCTCCTCCAAAACCTTTATTTTAATTTTGACTTAACTTTTAATTTTATTTTATTAAATAATAAAATTATTTAATTGTCAGATTTAATATTCTAGACTACTAGAAGGCTGTCAAATAGAAAAAGACTCCAAAGTGGTTCCTCTAAATGTCCTTTGTTTAAGGCCTTATTTAGAGTCCATAGGATTATTATTTGATTACCATTACAGCATCTAACAATCTTGGCTGTTTTGTTTCCTATCTTGCCACCATTATAATGGAAGCATGGGACTAAAGAGGATTTGAGTTTCTGGGTTTCTAGCTCATAGATGTAGGCAGAAGGACAGTAGAAGTGACAGCTGATAGCTTGATGAGGTAGATTGCAAAGGAGAGTTACAAAGACCTAAAGAACTGTAATCCTTCAGTAGAGAAATTCTGATGGAGTTTTAGTGATGTGATAGGTAACCTGGTAAAGCAGAAAATATTGTACTTAGAAGTAAGGACTTAGATTCAAATCCTGCTTCACACATTCATAGTTATGTGAGTGTGGGAAATCACTTAGTATCTCTGGGCTTCTCTTTCTTCTTTTATAAAATTGTATTACCTTTCTTTTAGGATATTGGCAGTTTCAAGCAAAAGAATATATGATAAACATTTTTATGCCTATCAGAATATTAGGAAGGATGGTTTTATTCATTGTATTTGTATTTCCAGTGCCTAGCAAAATGTCTGGTACAGAGTAAATGCTCAATAAATGCTTTCTGATTGATTGTTTGAAGAAGTTACAAATACTACAAATATGAGTAAGTCTAATTAACAGCTGGAGAAATTAATGTGAATTATATCCATAAAGAGATAGTAAAGAGAATTTAAAGTCATACGTCCTCTAACCTTTAAACATGACTTGATAAAATTGTTCATGAGATAATTTTGTGATTTTTCACAAATTTTCATGAATAACCCTTATTTTAGCCTTTAAAAGGGAATACCATCTGTATGGACCATTGATGCAATTGATTATGGTGCTTCCTTGTATTTATATGTTCATATATACATATATATGAAGAACGCCTTGCTTTACATGGACTAATTTAATCAAAAGAATTATTATAGAGGTCCTATAAATTTCAGTTTTAGAAGATTTTTAAATGAAGTTATATGTATCCTTGAAGAAAAAAACTAGATTTAAATTTGTGAATTCCTTAATAGTGAGAGAGATGTATAGGTATCACAGGAATGGAGTTTTTAAAGGTACTCCTTAGGCAATTAGCTGAACACATAGAAAGAGAAATTAAAGAGTGGGTGGGAAAGGAGCTGCATATTTTTGACAATAAAACAATGGAAGTTGGTTCTTGTTTGGTTCAAGCAACAAGAAGGTGAATATGCATAGGATGTACTGTCTTAAAAAAAATCCTAGGAGGTGGTGTATAATATATGTGAATCTATTAGAGTACACAATGAAGTTTCCTTTTGTTTGATCTGTAATTGTTGTTGTATGCTTAGGTAAATTTTGATGTACTTTCAATAAAAATGACTTTTAATGAATGAATGTTTATAAAGCTCTTTGAGTTCATCAGATGAAAGGTGTTATATAAGTATAAAATAGTATTGTTATGGTTTCCATAGTAACAGTAACTTTTCCACCTTACACATATTCACTAATAAAGTAATGTGGGTGAGATAAGTTGCTATGCTAACCTTACTTTTCCCACTTCCTAATTTCTGAAGTATTTAAATTTGTATTTTAATGTTACATGGATGTCGTTTCCCCCTATTTATTATGTTCTTATAGTTAATGTAATATTAACCATTCTTATACCCTAGTTTCTAATTTACCCGGTGTCTTTGTTAAAAGATACATCTCATTTTTAGATTGTGGTCATCCCTCTTTAGAAGCAATATGGAAGGCATTGTAGTATAGAAATTGCACTTGCATTTGGAGTCATAACTTGGTTTGAAAATCACCTCTGTTTTTGACAGGCTGTATAACTTTTTAATAACTCATAGCACATCATTAGGGTTCATTTTCTTCTGTCTTCATCTGTCAAATTATGGGTTTAGACTTTATGATTTTAAAGGGTCCTTCCAGCTCTAACAACAATAATCCTGTAATCTTTTTAGTATTTTTTCTTATGCCTCCCTCACTGTCTATTGTGCAGTCTCAATGGGATCCACTTCTATCGAAATAAATGAATTGTATTGGTATCTGTTGTATGTTGGGCCTCGTCAGATGTAGGATATGGCCCCTGCCATCCTGACACTATCGACTTTCAGCTGTACGCCATATGAAAGTAGGTGTGTTTTCTTAGGTGAACTTTTTATTCTACCAAATACCTATGCAGTCCTATCTAAATAACAAGTACATTTTAGTTCATTGTTGAATTAAGATCAACCCACCACTGTGTCCCAATGATAACAGGTTTTCAGTGATTTCTCATAAAGGGTCAGTAGTTACATTTGGCCTAAGAGTCTGTAGGGACTCTCAGCCAAAGGAATAGCATGATCGTATATTTGAAGCTAGAAGGGACGTTAGAGTTATTTAATCAGTTAGTTTATAGATGAGGAAACTGAGCCTCAGAGAAATTGAGTGATGGCACCATCATCATCATCTAATGTCATAAGATTTGTAAAGCGCTTGGTTATATCTTCCAAGCCTTCCAACCCTGTGGAGTAGGTATTATTGCCCCAATCCTACGCATGAGAAAGTTGAGGTTGAGAGAGTCGGTGGTCAGGGTCATATATGGCTTGTAAGTGTCTCTGTCTAAGGGATGCTTCAAATTAAGGTCTTACTGATTCCAAGCTTATCTCTCTATCCTCTGTACCTCTTGACTTGCTGTTAAGAGAAATTATTGACTGTAGCCAGTTTCCTGATAATTTAATTTTGATAGTAGAAAGAAATGAAATAATCATAGAAGATCTGACAAGGTAGGAAAAGGAGATTTATTTAGTCATAACAGTGGAAGGTTATTCAGCCAGGAAATAACATTGATTTAGATGAGTTTAGGTTCCCTGCCTCGGTATTGCTCATGGTGGGCTGCTTGTCAAGTATCAGGGCAGAGCTGATTTTCCCTGTTGTTGGAAGAGCCTAAGCCTCTTGGACGGTCCCGAGGATGGTTTCAGTACCTTTTAAGGAAAATATTTAGTTGAGAATACATGAAAGGGGGCTTGAGACTCTATTTCCCTTACCCACACTCCACCTTTGGTGGCAAGGCCCTAGAGTAACAGCATACTGTTTAAATGGCTTTAGAGATGAAATTGAACAGCTTTGAGCTAAGAAATATGAAAAATCTGACACAGGCAGCACCAGAAGAAAATCCAAACCAGAAACAGAGCAAGACCAAACAAACCAAAACAGAAGACAGTGGCCAATGTAATGAACAGAGTAGCTGAATGTGGGTCAGCAAAGACCAGAAATCACGAGCTTCTTTCCATATTCAGAAGAATCCAGTCTCCAGTGGAAACAGTCTGATCCATGTGTTAGGTGAAACTATAGGGCATCTTTGTAGTTCACAGTGGGTCTCCCTATACAGGGACGTGGTCATGAGCAGGCCTGATAAAAAGAACCACGGGGCTACACCGAAGAAAACAGTGCCTCTTTTCACAGTCACCAATTGCCATCATGCATTAGCATCATCTGTAGTTAAGAAGTCATCACCCTCTTCCCTACAAGTTCGACTATGCCCTCAAGCTTATACCTAGAATCGCTGTTCCTGAAGAGGAAGGTCCAGTGATCACCAGGATTTAAACTGTATTGATGCAGAGAGGTTTCATCAGTTCCATACTGTAGTAAGCACAGGACTACACTATATCTTTTTTTTTTTTTTTTGCTTTCAGTACTGTCCCTGACATTCTCTGCTCTGTTGGGGTTATGTCTGCCCACTGTGTTGTGCTTGGAACTCCCACCACTGCAGCTGTGCTGCTAAGGTCCATGCTGTAGGGGTCTATGCCACTGTCTGCTCTGATTGCAGCTGCTGCTGGAGCCTGTGCTGCTGTGCCCACTCTGTTATCTGGGTTATTGGACCCTGTGCTCCTGGCTGCTTCCATTGTCCCTGGGACATGTACTTTTTCCTATTACTACTACTGCTGAAGTCCATGTTATTACTCATTGTGCTGCTCTGAGCTCTACTTTGACTTTCTCCCCTTCTTTCCCACTTACTCTACCAGCAAGTACAGTACTCTAGACATTGCCATCACTGGGACCCAATTCTGCTTTCCCCAGGGCTGGGGCAGCAATACTGCCCCTAGTTGGTCCATCAGGTTGATGAGATCAGAAATGACTCCATGGAATGGCACAAACAATTCAGAGAGGTTCTGGCTGACCAGGTTAGAGCTTAAGTCTATCTTCCAGTTTGTTGTCATCTATTCCAATGCAGGAAATTCTTTCTGTGGCTAGTCAGCCCCCACCAAGTGACTCAGGATATTCTGATGTTTTTGGTTTACAAGGTTGCACCCAAGGCTAGGAATGACTAGTTTGGGAATGCTGAGGGAAAGAGACATTAAGAATAAAAAGAAAGACACAAAGCCAAAAACTTTTCTAGGCCGATATATTTGTTCTGTCTATCATTTGTAAGCAGTCATAATTTCTTTAATTTTTTCCTTCATTGGATGTAGATTCACCTTTTTCATTTTTGATGGTATTAATTTGAATGTGTTCATTCTTTTTAAAAAATAAAGTTAGATGGTCCAACTGTTCTGAAGAACAATTTGGAACTAGGCCCACGCTACTTTAAAACTATGCATACCCTTTGGCCCAGCAATGCCAGCACTTAGGTCTGTATTCCAAAGAGGTCAAAGAAAAAGGACATATACATATACATATAATAAACATATACATATACATACACATCATATACACATACATATACATGTGCATGTACATATACATATACGTGTATACATATATGTATATGTAAAAAATATTTTTAGCAACTTTTTGTGGTGACAAAGAATTGGAAATTGAGGGGATACTCATCAATGGGTACTAGTTGAACAAGTTGTAGTATTAGATTATGATGGCATATTATTTAATTATAAGAAATAAGGAGCAGGATAGTTTGAAAAAATCCTGGGAAAACTGACATGACCTCATTCAAATTGAAGTGTGCAGAACCAGGAGAACATTGTACACAATAACAGCAATATTGTATTGATGATCAGCTGTGAATGACATCTATTATTATCAACGCAATGATCATTTTAAGACGAATCTTGAGTTACTTAGTATGAAAAATGCTACTCCCACAAAGAGAACTGATAGAATATGAGCGCAGATTGAAGCATAATGTTTTTCTACTTTCTTAAATTTTCTTGCTTTTTTGCAACATGACTGATGTGGAAATATGTTTTGCATGATTTCACATGCATAATTCTATCACATTTCCAGCCTTATCAAGGGTGGCAGGAGGGTGGGAAGGAGGTAGAGTATTCAAACTCAAAATTAAAAAAAATTAAAAATAATACATTAATTTTTTCCAAATCAAGTTAGGTAATATTTTGTCTACTTTAAAAAACCCTCCTAGTTATATTAATTCATTATTTAGCTTTAAATTTTGTTAATATATTTTCTTACTTTAAGGATTTCTGTTTGGTTGATTAATAAAATGCTAATTTCTAGAATTCAAAATAATGCATACTCAATTCATTGACCTACTCTTTTTCTCTTTTATTGATTAAACTATGTTAGAGATATAAAATTTTCCCTAAGAGCTGCTTTGGCTGCATCCCAAAAAGTTTGATATGTTGTCTCATTGTCATTATCTTTAGTGATATTATCAGTTGGTTCTATGATTTATTCTTTGACCCACCTGTTCTGCATAGTCAAGTTATTTAATTTCCTATTAATTGTAGTCATTTCTTCTTTGGCTCTTAATTGAATATATTTTCATTGCATTGTGGTCTGTAAAATATGAATTTAATATTTCTGCATTTGTTTGTGACTTTTTATGCCCTAATAAATGGTTAATTTTTGTAGAGGTACCATGAATTGTTGGAAATATGTATACTCCTGTCTATTCTGTTAATCCACATAGGCCTGTGAAATGTAACTTTTCTAAAATTCTGTTCAGTTCCTTCACTTTTTCTAGGTCAGAAACAGGGTAAATTAAGGTTTCCCTTTATCATGTTTTTCCTGTTTGTTGCTCCATGTAGCTTATTTCATTTGTTCTTTCAAGTATGTAGACACCTTTTGGTATATTTATGTTTAGTGTTGATATTTATTGTCTTTGGTACTTTTGAGGAAAATAGTTTCTCTATTTGTCTTTTTAAATTAAATCTATTTTTGTTGTTGCTTTTTCTGAAATCATAATTGACACGTCAAGCATAATAGATTTTGTTCCCTTAATTTAATTCTGTGTCAATTTTTCTGCTTTAAGTGTTTCTTTTATAAACTATAGTATTGGATTTTGCTTTCTAATCCTTCCTGCTATATAGCCTTCTGTTTTAAGGGTGAATTTCCAGTTTTGACTATTAGCTATGTATTTCCTTCCATCCTATTCTCTTATACTTCTTTTCTTTGTTGACCCCATTCCCCATGCCCTATCCTCTGTCCCCTGTACCTCATCCCACCTTTTACAACAACAACAACAAAAAAAAGATGGTAATGAGAGAGGAGTGAGCTCAGCAGCAATGAGCTAGGTTTGGTTTAATCAGCTTTTGCTTTCCTGCCCCCTTTTCTTTCCCTTACCTGGAACTATTAAAAAAAAAACCTTATCTTTTTTCATTTTTTATCAACCTCTTTTTGAAATCCATTCTCTTTAGAGTTTGTTTTGCTTAGTGCTAATCTCTCCCTTAACCTCTTCTCCCTTTCATTCCTGCCTTTCCATTCTTCCATTTCCCTCTTATTTCCCTGTTGAGTTAAATGTATTTCTGTCCAACTGTGTTATGTATATTCTTCCCACCTTTTAACATTCAAATAAAAGTGAGATTTAAGTGTCAACCACCTCTCTGTATAGATTTCCCTCTATGCACCCCAGCTATGTGTGATAGTTTCTCTCATTTTCCCCCTCCTGTAATGTATTCTTCCTTTCTCTTTCTTTGTAACAGAACCACTCCCAGGCTCTGTTTTCTAATAAGATTCCTCCATTTACTCCTGATAATGATAGAGCTCTGAGAAAATACACATATCCTCCTCATGTAAGAATGTATCTTTGTTTTGTCCCTATGTTTGCCTAATTATATTTACTTAATTATGATGCTTTTGACTCCTGTTTTCACACTTGAGAATTTCTATTTTGTTATGGTCTTTTTATCAGCAATGCTTAGAACTTCTTAATTTCCTGACAGATGTATTTCCTGTCCTCTATGATTATACTCACTTCTTCTATGTGAATTATTCTTGGTCCTTCAACTTGTATAATATTATATTCTGTTATCTCTGTTCCTTTATAATGGCGGCTATGAAATCTCATATGATCTTGTTTGTGTATTCTCAGTAACTGAATTGTGATTGTTTACATTATTTTTTAAAAAAATTGACCTGGACATGCTGAATTTTGACTATATCATTCCTAGGAGTTTTCTTCTTGGGGTTTAAACCAGGAGATGATCAATAGATTCTCTATTTTCACTTTACCCTTTGGTACTAAGAAATCTAAGTGATTTTCTTTTCTTGAAATATAAAGATGTCTAAGCATCTTTTTTTTTTAAATCAGGACTTTCAGGTAATTCAGGGTTTCTTAAACTATCTTTCCTTATATTTTTCAGATCAGTTTTATTTGTTATTAAACACCTTATATTTTTTCCAGTTTGCAGTCATTTGACTTTTAAATATTTTAATTGCTTCCTAAAGTCATTAGCATCTATTTGGTCCATTCTTATTTTCAGGTCATTTGTTTCTTGGGTAAATTTTTGTATCTCCTGTTCCAAGCTGTTAATTCTCTCTTCCTTAGCTCCCATTTTCTTCCCTCTACCATTCTGTTTTAATTTTTAAAGTTATTTTTAGCTTTTTAAAAAAGAAATCTTTCTTCGTCTTCTCTAGGAATTCTAGCTGAAACATATGCCTAAGCTGTGCTTTTGAGGTTTTGCTTATAAACATTTTGGAGTCATTTTCTCTTTCTACATTTGTGTCTTGAATATCCTTTTTTAATTTTTTAATTTTTTGCTTTTTTTGGAGTGGTGAAGGCAGGGCAATTGGGGTTAAGTGACTTGGCCAAGATCACATGGCTAGTAAGTGTTAAGTGTCTGAGGTCAAATTGAAACTCAGGTCCTCCTGATTTTAAGGTCAGTGTTCTGTTCGCTGCGCCACCTAGCCACTCCTTGAATATCTTTAATAGTGGGATTCTCATTTTATTTGCTCATTCTTCCAGCCAACCTCTCAACTTAAGGTTGTTTTAGGAACGTACCCTTCAAACTTCTGGAGGGGGAAGGTCTGGACTGAGCTTGTAATATGGGGGAGGTTATAATGCTAGTCCTGTCTTAGTTCAATTCGATCTTTGGGAGAAATGAGGTACTTATGAATCATTAAACAGTTAACAAAAGATTTACTTTCCTCTAAGACAGAAAGGGTATTTAACAAGATACAGTTGCATTAGTTTGTCTGGACATGGTACTTTTCATTTCTTTCAACAATTCATCAGGGAAGGATACGGTGAAAAACATAGTAACTTTTATGGTCTTAAGAAATCTGCCATGTTTGAGAATGCTAGATTACATATGACTGGTACTTGTCAGACCTTAGATCATCAGGAAGCTGTATCAGGAAAGCTGGATCCAGTCAGGTCCTGAGGACAGCTTTGTCTTCTTTTAGGTAAAGCATCCCAATGTTGTGGGTGGGAGGAAGGAAGCTTCATCAAGGAAATCCTGGTTTTATCACAATTTGTGTCCTCTTGAATCCTTCTATAACACTACAGTTGTGGCTGAGTGTTATATTATTCCAGGGGCAGGTTAAGCTTGGGACCTTGTCAGCTTTCAGTGCTCCTGCAGTGCTCTGATCCAGGGTAGCACCCTTCTGGTGTGAGTTCTGTGAGTGTCTGATCTGGGTTTGCATCTGAGGAGCAGACTCAGTGGGCTTGCCCATAGTTAGAGTTACACTATGCAACTTCAGGACCTTTCTGCTATCAGCAAGGTAGAAAGCTTTTTCAGGTTCAAAGTGACAGAACTATAGGACCCTCTTTAACCTGGGATTTTTGCATAGACTATTATGCTCTGGGCTTCAAAGTGGACTAAAAACTAGACCTGAGACCCATTTCTCCCCTGGACAGAGCCATTCAATTACTGTTTGCTTGTAAACTTGTTCTTTACTAATTGTGTACTCTGCGACTCAACACTATTTGTTCTTCAGTGTCACCCCTAGATGTTGGTCCCCTCCTTGGTCTGCCTTGGATCTGTGTGGTGAGTAATTTTGCCAGCTGAAAACTGTTCCTGCACTGTGATTATGGTCAGGTCTCCCCATATGGATCTGTGACTGCTCATTTATTTGTTGAAAAGCCCTAGTAAATCTTTGAATTCTCTGGTTGGCAGGTAACTGGATGGACCCTATCCCAAGTGTCCACAGGCTTTTCTGTCTGTCTCTATGCTCCTCTAATTCCAAAAACAAAGTCTCGCAGTGATTTTTTTTTCTTGAATTTCCTAATCAGAATTTGGTCTGATGCATTTTCTCGATTCTTAGTGTAACCTAAATGGAGAATTATTGTTACAGTATATAGTGAGAAGTATGTGTTGGTTTTTTTTTTTAATTTTTACCTTCTAATGGAATCTAGCTCTGGACCTAGCCCATTTTCACCTCTTTTGGGCTTTAATCATCTCTGCACAACTCAACTAAACCCTCAAACCTCAAACTTTCATTCTTCCTGTTGCCCAAGGAAAATACTTCCTTCCTTTAAAATTCCCTTTAAAACACCAATACAACCTTTTGAAAAACTCGCCAGATAAAAAGCCCCAAAACATTAATGCAGTCAACTATTGTTAGAACACAAATTATAAATACTGAACTATCATCTCCTTTTCAGAGATTGTCTCCTACAAAGACAAGGGACTGGTGAAAGTTTCTTTTGTACAGGATTTTACATATTACACAGTTTGTTATAATCAAATCAGAAAAGCATTATAATTATAGGCCATCTGCTGAAGCATAGAAATAACCTCATTATATGAATCCAAATACTACAGTGGTATTTGTTGAAAGAGTATTGTATCTGTATGTTGGGAGAGCAACAGAAAACTCCCCTTTGAACTGGATCTAGCCAAACTTAACATGTTTCAGCTTAGAATTCATATTTGTGGAGTAAGAATGTCTGTGATTTGAAAGTAGCCTCTCAAGTTTCCATGCAAGCTGTGCATATCAGCCTTTTTTCTTCCACAAAGCAGCCTTCTCTGTCAGCATAGAGTGTCAGGAAACATAGCATAGCATGGGACAACAGCCACCTTCTTTTTGTTAGTTCAGGCAGTCCTGGAGCTAGAGCTTCTGATGTTCTTAGAGCTGTTGTCTCTACAATGTATGTTTCTGTTGGTGTCACCGTGCACTCTGATGATAGGCAAAGGCTATGCTTCTCACATGCTAAAATGAGGAAAATCAATTCCAGAGTTCCAAAGAACCTATAGAAGGCACGACTTGTAGGTCAGGAGGTTGCTGGTTCTTGGTGCTGTGGGTCCATGACATTATTACTATTTTTAAAGGGTGAGTTAGAAATACCAGCCTTAGGACTTCCCAGAGATCATTTTTACCCTCTAGAAATACTCTGTTATCTCACTATTGTAGATCATAAAACGAGTTTATACTAGGGAATGAAGAATTGGATTCTGGGTTTGCCGAAGCCAGTAAATGTGAGTTTTCAAGGAAAGATATCCCTGTAGCATATAGTAGCATATGGCCAAAGGGAAAAATTATGATCCTGCCATGTAAAGAAATTTTGCAGATTATTATAATATTGTAAAGGATAAACCTAGTTCCAGGATCTTTTAGCCAGTGATGGAAGTGAGACTTAAATACCTGACTTAACTTGAGATTGATTTTACACATGGGGAGAAAAATAAAAGCAAAAGCTTTCATCCTTTTGGCTGGTGAAGTCGGGACATTTGTTGAAGCTGGTCATGACTTTGTTTTCCCTAAGTTTTGAATTTTTAGTTTTGATCACATGAAAACTGGAATGAAATATGTTCTGCCGCTTAGATATAGTAACTATTTCAACTTTCCTGTTTTATTATTAATAAATAGAAAATGAAAGCAAAATGGAATATTAGATAGAAGGCCTTGGAGTCAGTAATACCTGATCTTGTGTCTTTTTTTTCTACACATACTGATTGTGTGATCCTGGGCAAGTCACTTAGACGCTAAGTCTGTCCTTTGTCTCTCTTCCCCTCTCCCTCTTTCGCGAATACTCCCCTTCCTAACCTGAAATCCCTTAAAGCTCTGAGTTAGGGATATTGCTGGTGTGAATGAGTTGAGGCAATTTTCCTACTAGAAGTTTCTGCTCTGATGAAATCATAACTCTGGACCACCTCCCTGCCCCACCCAGCCATGGGAAATGCAAAAGATATAAATTACATCCCAGATTCATTACCAAAAAAAAAAAAAAAAGAATCCAGGTTAGAGTCTACACCTTCATGGCCTTATATATTTAGGAGAATGAAGATTTGAGCAAGAAGTGAAGTTTGATCCCTCTGTCTAAATTTTTTTTTAGTGTTTTCACCAATTTTTCATCATGTCTATTTGTGTATATATTATCTGTGCTTGTTGGATTTTAAGTTTTGTTTATGCAAGGACTATACAATTTAAAATTTTTGAATCCATAGTATTCTGCACAATAATTTGTAAATAACAGATTCTAAATAAATGTTCATCAAATTGAATTCTTCCTGTTCTAGGAAAGCGACTGAATTCCTTCACCACTAGTACTCTACCACATGGTAGCATTTGATTATGTATGATCACACAGTCTGAAAAAACCCACAATGTCCACAATCGAAGCTGTAAACTACTTGAGGGTACAAATTCAATATTGATTAAGCACCTACTGAGTCCAAGGTTCTGTGTCAAGCACTCAAGATACAGAGATAAAAAGTAGTATAGTATAAGAAAATGTGAGGCAGCAAAATGTATTTTAAGAAACACAAAATAAAACCTGGGGGTGAGCTTGAAGGACTTTAAGGCAACTAGATGACACAATAGATAGAACCCTTGCCCTGTAGTCAGGTAGACCTGAGTTCAAATCTAAGCCCTAACTTCTGTCACCCTCAGTTTCCTCATCTGTAAACTGGGAATAATAGTAATAGTACCTGCTTCACAGGTTGATAGAGAGATCAAATAAGGTAATATTGAGCTAAGCCTTGAAGGAAGACAGGAATTAAAACAAGCATGAAATACATCCTAGGTATGAGATATGACTTCAGTGAGCTCATGGGAAGTAAAAGATGTATTACTAATGGTCAGAAACAATTAGTAGTCAGGTTTGGCTTAAATTTATTCACTTCGACTCAACTCACCTTTATTAAATGCTTACTTGATTCTGGTCATTGTATTAGGCAAATTTTCTTTTTTGTATTATTAACTGCTCTGTGTCCAATGGGTTGTATCAATGAACCCATTCACTTTCCACCAAGGGGCCCATCTACACTGGGCCCACACCTGCAGTACTGTATGGGTTCATGCATTGAGAATACTCTTTTCGTCTTATTAGCCAACATGCCACAGATCTCATGTAACTATAATCTGTTTTTTAGCTACAGCAATTTTTTTGTTTATTTACTTACAGGATTCTAGATGGTTGAATTCATTTTACTAATTTCATAAATAATGAGACCACTGCAGATGTAAGATTGAAAATTTGGGCTGAATACTTACAGAGTTTAGGATATACCTGGAAATGTTTTTTAAACATATAAAGAAATCATAGATGCGTATTTTTTGTGATGTTCCGTTTTCTCCTAATTGTAAGCAGAGAAGAATATTATGAGTTAATGTGGTTGATTGATTGGGTTTACAATTAATGAAGGTTATTCTGTACTACCCCTCATCATTATCTGAGGAGAATTTATCTTGGATTTATTCCTCGTTGTTTAAGTGCTTAGCCACAACTAAATATTTGCAGTATGATGCAAGTGTTTGGCTTTTCATTCTCTGACAACTCCAGTTTATGATCAGAACTATTTAAAAACATCATTTGAGTGATTTACTTTTTACTGAAAAGGTAAAGTATTGCTGTATTGATGTTTATCAGAATATCACAGTTGCTGTACCTAGTATCCTTTCTGAATTAAATATACTTACATATAGTATATGTATATTCTTTTTTGTTTCAGTGCAGACCTGTGTTTTCATCAGTGGAAGAAACTTAGGAGTTTGGAAACTCCCTGGAGAAGTGACAAGTAGCAGCTTCTTTGTACCTTGTTTTAGAGCACTGCCTGCCAACACAAAGAGCCTAGGAAACTTGCCCCATGGTCACATAAATTATATTAGAAGCAAGAATAGAACTCATCTTCTTCAGTTCCAAGATCCTGCCCTCTTAATTCACAGATATAGAGCTAAACAAAGTTTTTTTTCCCTTTTCTTCTTAAAGAGTGATCGTTAGACCCAAAAATAGATCATGAGGCATATTTTATTGTATGATATGGACCCAAACAGATGACATTCATGTGATGTCTTATATATCTAAATATACCAAATGGGAATAAGACTTTTTAAAATTTTACTTGAAAAAGTAAACCTTTGTTCTCAAGAAACATTATATCTGACAGTCAGCAAAATAGTTTGGAAGGCAAAGAAATGGTAGTGTTACTGATTCAGTGTTCAAAATATTTTAACTTCAATGGAGAATTAATCCTGAGTAAGAAAGCCAAGGTAGTTGAACCTGAGTTTCCTCCCTGACACCTCTGTAGGCTACTATGTTAATTGAGTGGCTAGTGACTGAAAGAGACTGACAAGTGACAATGACAGCCTCTATTAGAACAGTTCTTTGTAAAGGGGATTGATAGCTGTGTAATTTTGTGATTAACTTCAAAACCACTAACCATTAACCTTTAGCACTCTAGGCTGTTCAGTTTGTTCCTGTTGTAAAGATTGGTTGGGAAAGCGTTTCTAGAGATTATGTCTCCTTGTACGGTTTCCAAAGAAACATTTGAACTAGAGGATCTTATCATAGCATCTAGGTAGGTCATAAGAATAAAGAACACTGATCTGGGAGTTGAGAAACACAGTTCTAGTCCTATTTTCCCACCGACTTTGTGCCTACATACTATGGGTATCACTGTCCTCATCGGTAAAATTAGGGAATTAGGAAAATAGCCTCTACCAAATCATATAGCTCTAACATGTTATGATTGCAAAATCCATTATTAAAGAAAACTCTGTATCTCAGTATTGCTTTATGAACTTTTGTGTACATTTCTTTACCTTGCATATGCACAGTATAACGGGTACTGTTTCTAACTTTGGACCTTAGAAGGTGGGGGAGAATAGTCATCCCTCCCACTGTTACCAATTTCATCCAAGGCTAGTTGCCTTGAGGAATCTCATGAAAGTAGCTTTTGAGTGAAAAGGTCTAGGAGTATAGAGTATTAAATCAATTAGCATATGCACCATATGACATTGAATGTATTCTAAATCATGTAAATGGTTGAACTGAAAATATCTTTTTCTGGCAAAACATTTTTTGGACCTCTGAGAAAATATGTTCACTCAATAATTTTTTTTTGCAAACCAAATAAAATGATGCAGTGATTTTTAACATAAATAAGTATTCCTACTTATTGACCTTGGAAATTTGCTTTTATTTAATGCTATACATTGTTTAGAATATTAGCCACATTTATGATAAAAATAGATGGAAAAGATGAATTGTCATAATAAATGGTTTTGTATAAGGTTTACTGAATGGTCGATTTCAAAAGGAATTACATCATAATGATTTTAATGCAGTGGAAATGTTAAAGCAATCGTTATCCTAGAGATCTAAAGTGAATTTGCCAAGGAGACAAATCAAAATATCTTCCCAGAAAAACACAAAAACTATCAGAATAGAAAGATGCCCTACTATGTACTCTCAGTAGTAAATGAGTAAACAAAATGAGAACCCTTTAGTAGGAATTAAATTATCCCCAAGAAAGAGAACATCCTATTATGAAGTCAGCTGGAATTTTTAGAATTCTGGAGTCTTTAGTCATGTTAGAAGTGTAATTAAAGAAGTAATGTCATGATATTATCCAAATTCTATTTCAGTGAGCAAGGTTTTCTACTTAAGTGGTCTTCTGGAACGTTTCTCAGAACTCATGACTCTTAAGGAAAATGACAAAAATGTTTGTCTTCACTCATGGCCAAGTATTCATGAAATCTTTTGGGGTTTTCTTGGTAAAGATACTGGAATAATTTGCCATTTCCTTCTCCAGCTCATTTTGCAGGTGAAGAAATTGAGGCAAATAGGATTAAGTGACTCACCCAGGGTCACAAAGCTAGTGTCTGAAGTCAAATTTGAACTCAGGTCTTACTGACTCCAGGCCTGGTGCTCTATCCCTCTACTACTATGGAACAAAAGTTACATCTATCCTTTTCCTTTTCTATTTCTTTTATCCATCCATCCGTCCATCTATCCATCCATCCGTCCATCTATCCATCCATCCGTCCATCCATCCATCCATCCATCCATCCATCCATCCATCCATCCATCCATCCATCCATCCATCCATTTGTTTGATAGTTGTGTCTGTTTGTTTATAGATGTAATCTCCCTATCTCTCTCAGGCTGAAAGTCTACCAGACACTTATGACTTTTTCCTATTACTGATTGTTAGGGATGTTTGACTTTCCCTATTTCTGAACATGACTGATTCTAGCCCTTTGCTCTCAGGGTCTCACTGTGTTGGTATGAGGCTAGGCGGGGACACCTGAATGGCTTAGCACATTGCAGCTCACAATTGCAGCGCTTATGTGATTTGCCATCAGCAGTCTCCCTAGTAGCAGGTCTCCTGTCCCGTTCCTTTTTCTTCCAGTTAGAAGTAGATAATAGCAAATATTTTTCAGAGGAGAATATTTTAGCTTCTTTGGGGCATTGTAAATAATTTAAATTATTTTTTTTAAATCTCTCCTGATCCCTTTATATTTCAGTACTAATTTTCTTTTAAAAAATGATCCTTTGTTCTCAGAAACAATCAGCAAAATGTTTGATAACCAGCCAAATAATTTGGAATACAAAGAGACAGTACCCCACAGCCAAAGTTGCTAATTTAGAGAATTGTGTTTTTATGTGTGTTAAGGATTTTATGGATATTTTTAGGGGTGGTGTGGGAAAGAGAGAGACAGACAGAAATAGAGACAGACCCAGAGGTGGCATTCTTTTAGAGAGATACTTAGTCCTTACAAAAAGACTGAAAAAATTAGAGGAGGAAAAGAGATGGGGAAGAAGCCAAGAAGAAGAAATCCATAGAGATAAGTGACTTGAAGAATGATAGTTGAGATGAATTGATACTTTATTTTAATGGCTCCTGATACATATTCATATTTTATAGAGGACAAGCTCCCATAGATGCTTTCATTTTTCTTTCCTACTAATTGAGGTGTTTCTCTAGGCTCTACTTCAGATTGTCTTCTCTTTACTAGAGGTGTCAGCTTATGACTCAATCAGATCAAAATGTAATTAGGAAATGTTTGAAAAAATAATACTACATAACATAGATAATGTTAATTTGTGGTTTTCTAAGTCAGTCTGCAGGGTGGGATCTCATTTATTTGAGATTGGTACAAGCTACTTTGTATCCTGTTGCTTAGTGATCTTATCACCTCCCAGGGATTCACTTCTTTGCAAATGATTCTCCAATATATTTATCTACATCCAACTTCACTCTTGACCTGTAGTCTTATATCACTACCTACCTACTGGACATTTCAAACTGGATGTTCCATAGATTTCTTAAATTTAGTATATCCCAAATGGAGATTTTCAACCAGATCCTCTCCTCTTTTGAACTAATGTGTGTTCACCAATATCTTCCCTGTCATCCAGGCTAACAACCTCAGTGTCATTGTCTCTCATTCCCCATATCCAGTCAGCTTCCAAAGCTTGTGGAATGTACCTTCATAAACTTTATGTACCCTTTTGTCTCTGAAATTGCCACTGCCCTGTTGGTACCCTCCTACTCTCCAACTACTGCCCTTTCAGTGTTCCTTTAAGCCCCTACTAAAATCCCACTTTGTACACAAAGCCTTCTCCCATCCCTCTTCATTCTACTCTACTATTTAGAATAAAAACAACATCATGTTTCGTTTTCCTGTTTTAGGTCTCTAACCCCCTTCACCAGCCCATTCTTTGCTTAACTGTCAAATGATCTATCTTCCTTAAGCACAGATCTGACCATTTCAAACCCCTCTCCCTCCAATTCAATCAACTCCAATGTCTTGTTTTGTCTTTAGAATAAAATATGAAAATTATTTGGCTTTTAAATCCTTTCATAACTTGGAGCCTGCCTTCCTTTCCAGTCTTTATAAAGTTTATTATACTCTCCTCAGTTCTTACCTTATACCCTGCCATCCAGTGACACTGGCCTCCTTGCTAATCCTTGCAGAGACAATCCACCCGCCAACTCTTGGCGTTTTCACTGGCTGTACCTCATGCCCAGAATTCCTCTCCTTCCTTATCTCCATCTCTTGGCTTCCCTGCCTTCTTTCAGGTCCTAGTTAAAAATCCCACCTTGTACAAAAAGCCTTTCTATCCACCTTGATACTTGTCCCTTCCCTCTGTGGCTAATTTCCAATTTATCCTGTCTATATCTTGTTTATATATAATTGTTTGCCTGTTGTTACCCCAATCCCACCTCCCACCCCCATTAGAATGTGAGTTCCTTGAGTAGAGGGACTGATTTTTTTGCTTTTCTTTTTATCTTCATTCTTTAGTTTGGTGCCTGAAACATAATAGGTACTTAATTAATCCTTGTTCTTGACCCTCTAGTCAGGCAGATTTTATTATTAGTTCAAAGCAAAGTCATTAAATTAAATAGTATGAAAATTATCAATAGGACATTCTTTCCAAAGATGTGCAAATACATACCATTGTTCAGGAAAGTAAACACACATAGAGATTACTCATAAGAGGTATATATGTGGAGGAACACATGGTTAGAATTCATGGAGAAAGGAGCAATTTAGACCTTTGATGCCACAAGAATGCCTGTGTCTTCTGGTGATGACACTTGATTCATATTTATCTCATGGTGACAGCTGAATACATATTTCTGCTGATGTAGGACTCCTCATGGGCAGCTTGATGGTTCAGTGTATAAGAGCACCTTGCTTGGACTTCAGATCCGGCCTGAATTCAAATCTGGCCTCAAACACTTGCTAGTTGTGTGACCTTGGACAAGTTACTTAACCTGTTCCTTAATCTAGCAAAGGAAAGTGGTAAAGCATTCCATTAAATTTGTCAAGAAAACCCCATGGACAGTATGATCTGTAGGGTCATGAAAAGTCAGACACAACTGCAGGGCTGAACAACAGTGGCAGCCCTGGTCCTTGTTGATCTCAGCTCAGGTGCTGTCCATATAGTCCATAGTCTGGCAGGCATTGCTCCATGCTATTTAGTCTGTCCTTATTTTTTTTTTCAGAACTAGCCAGGCCTATATCAACTTCAGTCTGCTAGGGTATGAGGATTCGAACATCTCCCTGATAAGCTCATTAGTCATAAACACCACACCTAGTTAACAAAAGCCCAGGAGCCCCAGGCTAAGATTAAATATTTTCTTTGAGATCCCTGTGTCTCTTGGAGATCAAAGCCCTCAGTTAGAGATAACTGTGATTTAGGGTTAAATAAAACCCCCTTCCCATATTCTCAGGTTTAGCATGCACATAGATTGAAGCCATGCCAAAAATAAACTAAAGGAGGTAACAGCATTATTCTCCACCTATCTGATCCCTCATTCTTGTCTTGCTGTGAAAATCTAGGAAGGGACAAAGCCTGGTCACTTTGGTGCTACATTTTGGCCTGCAAAAAACCTCAGCTTCCCCACATTTGTAAATATATCCTGAATTTCTCTATTTCTGCTGGCAAAGGATATCATGAACTATTAGTGCTGCTAGAGTTACTATCAACATGTTCATTGCCAAACCTGAAATAAGAAAGAAATGAAAGCAGGGCTAACAGATATAGAAAGCGCTGATATTGAGCAATTGAATTCAGTTCAATACACTAAACAGTTATTAAATGCCTGTTGTGTGCAGGGTTCTATGCCAGACCGTGGTAAATCATTTCAGTTTTGGTAGGCACAGAGTTAGGGTTATGGGAGTGACTCTTCAGTAGTAGAGGAGGTGGAGCTGAGAATGATGGTGACTGTGATCATGGTACTGAGCTGTGTGTGACCTTTACAGCGGAAGCAGTAATGCCTGACTTGCTTTCCTCATTGTGTTGCTGTGATAACCAAAGGAATTTGCTTTGGAGACTATAAAAATCCACATCATGATAATTTTGGGAGGTATTAAACATTAGTGATAAATGGATCACTTCCAGTCTAATGGTATTGCTAATGCTTAGTCAATGCCCCCATTCCATCTGATTTACTTTTTGGAAACCAGAGTTATCCAATATATGAAAATATTGATTCCCACCCCTAAAAATAAAGAAACCCGTATACCTAAGTAAGTGCTAGGAGAGGTACAAATTTTAGATAAAAACTAGTCTCTACCCTCAAGGAACATAGAGACTAGAAATGAATAACATGCCAATGGTCATACCTATCATAAACTGTAATATAAATTTTAATAAACATTTCTGTCAAAATTAGGTAATGCTAAACAGTTAACCTTTTGTTAATGCTAATTAGCAGTGTTGGCCAGCTTTGAAAATGGGAACAACTTTACAAATAGATTTTTATTATCTACTGCTGGACAAAGAAAGGAAAGCACTAAGACAACCAGTTTTAGTACTGATTAAGATGTTGAGGTCATGAAAAATACTTAATATTCACATACGTGTTATTCAACATAATTTCCCTCCCATTGTAGGGCTCCATTGTTTTCCTTTGCAATCAATGCTTCTGTCTCTTCGTCTTTCTCTCCTTTATTCCTACTCCCATCTCTGTTCAAACAGAAAACAATAAAAAAAAAGATGTATTTTTTAGAGAGAATTCGTTTTTATTGACTTTTTACTGTATTATTGAGCTCCCACTGAGCACAGGCCTCTGTAGTAGGCATTATAGTGAACTCCAGCCTGTATTCTAACCCTGATTGGTTTCAGCCTACTACCTATAGATGTAAAATATTCGACCCTTGGGTCAACAGACAGAATTCAGACATTGTTTTATTGCCTGAAGTGCTCTTTCAAGTCTTAAAAATCTTTTTCCATCTAGTCACACCTCCCAGAGGCCAGACCATTGCATGAATTTCTGCTGCCTCCAAACAATTTTAAGTTCATAAGTATGTAGATGGCCAGTATGTGCGATTTTCAGAAAATTGATTATTCAGTTTTCCCATTGTGGTTGCATACATTTACTTGCTTTATATTATATGTTAGTCTAATGGCTATAATTGGTATAATTATTTTAATGGAATAATTCTAATTGATGTCAAAGTATTTTTTTTTTACAATCAAAGTTATCCTGAGTGTTTTCTGAAAGGAGAGATGGCAGCTGGATAAGCTTTCTTCTGCCTTCAGAAATTATGAAAGTTGGTTATATTTATTAATTCTATAATAAAAATGGCAAAGAATGTTGAAATATGGCCAAAGATTTTGTTCTTTACAAGTAGAAGAATTGCAGTTTTTGTTAGATGGTGACGATTTAGTATGGAAGTTTAATTCTTGGTTTATACAGGCCTATTTTTACCTCTACGAGGCTCTCTAGTCATTACTACTTTCACTCAGAAAATTATATTTGTCAGGCTCACAGCAGAAACCAAGAAGCTGCAGATCTTAAACTGATCTTTTTTTGAGATCCCTGATTCTATAGAGGGACAGTTTAAAATTACTTCTAAAAGTAAATTTGGTTTGATATCTGTTGTGTTTTCATATCATTTCAATTTTCCTCTGTATTTCTCCCCTACCTCCACAAAGCTATGCTTTATAACAAAGAAATTTTTTTTTAAAAAGGAGAAGAGAAAAAACTGTTAAATGCATTTTTAGAAATCTGACAGTCTATGTTACATTGAACACTGAAGTTCTCCCTCAACCTTTGACTCTGCAAAGGAGTTTATGTGTTTTGGGGTGAGGGTGAGAGATGTCTTCTCCTCTCTTTTGTCACCAAGCTTTTTCTTTGTAATTTTACAGCATATCTTGTCACTTGTTTTGTGATTGTTGTTTTTTTTCCCCATTCACATTGTTGGAATTGTGTAAATTTTCTGTTGACTCTGCTTACCTCAATTTTTTTAAATTCATGTAAGTTTTATGCTTCTCTATAGCCATCATATTTATCGTTTCCTAATATTCAGTTACAATCATGTACCATAATTTCTTTAGCTATTTCCTGACAAATGGGCATATATTTTATTTTCATTTCTTTGCTATTATAACACACATTACTATAAACATTTGGGGGCATATGAATCCTCTCTCTTTTTTATATATTATTTCCTTTGGAAATTCCTAGGAGAAAAATCTTTGGATCAGAGGGTTTGGGCATTTTAAACTACTTTATTTTTATAATTCCAACTTGCTTTCCATAATGGTTATACTAATTCATAGCTTCACTAGTAATATTTTTTCCACAGCACCGCCAACATTTATTACTCTTATCTTTTGTCATAGACTGACTTCTTAACTCTCATTTGTTCCTGGCTTCCTGGGATAGCATTTAATCAGGTGTGTTTTAATGGATGTTTACTTCATGTACAGTATTTTATCCAAGCATATTTTCCTTTTAAAAAACCAAAAGGCCATTTTTAAAAGTTGACTTTTAAGAATTTATTTTTGCCTCTTCTTTACATAGACACTTTGTCAGTGTTTCTCAAAATCACATTCTTTACACAATCCCACAAAGCAGCTGGTGTCTTTTCTCCTAGCATGTGTGCAAGCGCACACACACAAACATGCACATATATCAAAACAAAAGGGAAAAGAGAACTTACTACACTTCTTAGCTCTCTACCTTCCTCCTTCAGCTTACCTGTCAGCTCATGTTAACTATATTCCAAATTCTGTGGGTCAGCAGTGCAAGCAGCTTTATTTATTCAGTTAATTCCAATTTTGTCCCCTGTGCCTGTGAACATGCTAAAAAATATAAAATGTCCAATTAAAAATTGGAAATAGCTTTCTAAAAGAAGCCAAGGACAGATGCAGTATATATATTTGTAGCCTTTCCGAAAAGATAGGTTGAAGACAATGCCAGCCATATGGATTTATTTGTTTTCAAGGTTTATGAATATTTGAATCCATTTCCAACTTTCTTATCTTCTGTCTGTCTTTATTTAGCCCCTAGATTCCTGATCTCTTGACTCCTCATCACCAGCTGCCTATTGAGAATTTTGAACTGGATATCCTGTAGGCATGTCCAACTCAATATGTCCACAACAGAATCCCTTATCTTTCCCATTTTCTAAACTTCCCTGTTATTTTTTTCTTCTTAATTATTTCCATTTATTTTGGTAAATATTTCCTAGCTGCACGTGAAAAAAAATTTAACCATTGTTGTAAATATTTTTGAGTTCCAAATTTTCTACCTCTCCTGTGCCAGTCCTTAAGCAGTTTGATTTTGATTATGCATGTGAGATCATACAAAATATATTTTCAAATTAGCCATGTTTCAAAAGAAAACATAAAATAAAATTTAAAAAAAAGGGGCGGCTAGGTGGCACAGTGAATAGAGCACTGGCCCTGGAGTCAGGAGTACCTGAGTTCAAATCCAGCCTCAGACGCTTAAAACAAAAAAACTAGCCGTGTGACCTTGGGCAAGTCACTTAACCCCAACTGCCCTCCAAAAAAAAAAAGCAAAAAAAAATTAAAAGAAAAAGTATACTTCAATTAGCATTTAGAGTTCATCAGTTCTCCTTTTGGAGGCTGATAGCATTTTTCATCATGGGTCTTTTGGAAATGTCTTGGATCACTGTACACAAGTCGTTCAGAAGTGATCATGCCTACAATATTGATGTTGCTGTGTGCAGTGTTCTCCTGGTTCTGCTTGCTTTGCTTTGCATTAGTTCATATAAGACTTCCTAGGTTTTTTTTTCTGAAGCCATTCTGTTATTACTTAATAGCACAGTAGTATTTTATCACAATCATATAACACAACTTATTCAACCATTCCGAATTCACGGGCATCCCCTTGATTTCCAAGTTTTTGTCACACAAAAAAGAACTGCTATAGATATTTTGTAAAAACAGGTTCTTTTTCCCTTTTTTTATCCCTTTGGAATACAGACCTAGCAGTTGTCCTACAGAATGACTGGACCAGTTCACAACTCCATCAACAATATGTTAGTGTACAGATTTACATCCCCTCTAGCATGTGCCAAGGTAGTCAGTCTGATATGTATGAGTTAGTAGCTTAGAGCTGTTTTAATTTGTGTTTCTATAACCATTAGTGATTTAAAACATTTTTTCATGTGACTATTGATAGCTTTGACTGCCTGTTCACATCCTTTGACCATTTATCAAATGAGGATTGGCTCATATTTTGTAAATTTGACTTAGTTTCTAATATTAGAGAAATGAGGCATTCATCAGAGAAACCTGCTACAAAATTTTTTCCTGTTTTTTTCTTTGTTTTCTTTCTAATTTTGGTTGCCTTAATTTTGTTGGAGGAAAAGCTTTTTAATTTTATGTAATCAAAATTATTTTCCTTTCTGTGATCCCTTCTATCTCTTGTTGGAAGGTATTTTTCCCTTATTCTTAGATCTGACAGGTACGTTTTTCCATGTTCCCCTAATTCACTTACATCACCCTTTGCGTCTAAATCATATATCCATTTTTACCTTGTACTCGGTATATGATGTAAGATGTTGGTCTATGGCTAGTTTTTGCTGACCTGTTTTCCCACTTCTCAGTTACTATTGCCATTTACTGCTGTGTATACTGTACCTAATCTACTCCACTGATCCACCACTCTTGTTTCTTTGCCAGTACTAGATTGTTTTGATAATTACTGCTTTGTAATATCATTTGAAATCTGGAACTGCTATAGACTGCCTTCCTTAACATATTTTTTTCACTGATTCCTTTGATATTTTGACCTTTTGATCTTCCAAATGCTTGTTATTTTTCTACGTCTATAAAATAATTATTTTGTACTTTGATTGGCATGGCATTGAATAAGTAAATTAACAGGCAGAATTGTCATTTTTTATTGATGTTGGCTTGACTTATGCACAAGCAATTACAATTTCTCCAGTTGTTTAGATCTGTATTTATTTGTGTGAAAAGTGTTTTGTAATTGTGTTTTTATAATCCCTTGGTTTGTCTTGGCAAAAAGATTCCCAAATATGTTATACTGTATGCTGTTATTTTAAATTCAGTTTCTCTTTCTGTGTCTTACTTCTGGGATTTGTTGGCAGTATATAGAAATGCTAATGACTTATTATATAGGTTTATGTTATATCCTGTAACTTTGCTGAAGTTGTTAATTGTTTCAAATAGATTTTTAGTTTATTTTCCACATGTACCAACATAACATCTACAAGGCATGTTAGTTTTGTTTCCTTGTTCCAAATTTTTATTTCTTCAATTTCCTTTTCTTCTTTTATTGTTATGACCATCATTTCTAGTAAAATATTGAGATATAATGGTGATAATAAGCATACTTGATTCCCTCTTCATCTTATTAGGAAGGCTTCAAGTTTATCCCCATTCAAGATAATGGTTGTTCTTTGTTTTAGATAGATAACTACTTAACAGTTTAAGAAAGGCTTTATTGATTCTTATGCTTTCTAGTGTTCTTAATAGGAATGGTGTTGTATTTCATCAAAGGAAATCATGACTTCTGTTGGTTTCATTATTAATATGGTCAATTATGCCGATAATTTTTCCAATATTGAACCAGTCCTGCATTCCTAGTTTAAATTCCACTTGGTTATAGTGTATGATCTTTGTGATATACTACTGTGATCTCCTTGCTAATATTTTATTTAGAATTTTTGCATTGATAGTCATTAAGGAAATTGGTCTTTAATTTTCTCTTTTTTTTTTTGCTCTCCCGCTCTCCAAAGTTTACATATCCAAACCATATTTATGACAATAAGTTTTATATGTATATATATACACATATATATTATATCCCTTTTTAACACATTCCAATTTGTAGCATTATTATTATTTGTATATATGTTTTGCCTTTTAAGCCCCTTGTGGGCAGGCAGATATTTGATTTCTTTTTGTACTTCTCTTAGCGTCTAGTCTAGTACAATACTCTGTGCTTAGGAGATGCTTGACAAAGTTTTCTTGAATTCATTCAAATTGTCAATAAATTTACGACAACAGCACTCCTTTACCTAGTTTTTCAAGTAGGTTAGATAGTGTTGGAATAAATTATAATTTAAATAATTTGTAGAATTCACTTACAAATGAAGAAAGTCAAGCACTGAAAGGTGGAACCTACTAGATGATTCCCCCTTAATGTACAGCTCTGTTAAAGTTTGTCGATTTCTCAAAAATCATTTACAGTTTTCCAGTGCATAACAAATGAAGTTTCAATTACTAGTTTGCTATGTAAGGACTTCTACAATCTGGCTTTCTACCCTTACCTTATGTTAGTTCTCTTCAAATATACTATATATTCTACAAAGACAGACTACTTACCTATTTACTGAATACATCCTATGTTCTTCTATCTTCCTCTCTTTGCTTACATATTTGCCTGTGCCTGGAAAGTCCTTTACGTGTCACTTCTACCTCTTGAAAATTTACCCATGTTCTAATAGTAGAAAGTAAATAGTAGGAAGGTTCAAATAGGGATATAACCCTTCCCCCTCTCAGCAGTCTCAGACCTTTTAAATTATATCCCTGTTGAACACATTCCAATTTGTAGCATTATTATTATTTGTATATATGTTTTACCTTTTAAGCCCCTTGTGGGCAGGCACATATTTGATTTCTTTTTGTACTTCTCTTAGTGTCTAATACAATACTCTGTGCTTAGGAAATGCTCAGTAAAATTTTGTTGAATTCATTCCAACTGTCAAGAATCATTTGTTAGCCCCCTGCTGGATGCTACCCTTTGTGCTGGGTGCTGGTGATAAAAATGACAAAAATGTAACAGCCCCAGTTAGCTAGGAGCATAAATTATTGTGATGAACAAATCCATTGCTATACATAGATTAGAGGATTTAAAATTCTATCAAGGGGGGAAATCACATTTTGCATACTTTAAAAGTCATAGCCTTGACCAATTTCCTTTTAGTAGAGTTTAAAGATTTTATGTTCTAGGAAGTTCATTGAACTAATTGTGAAGTAAATTACAGGTTACTTTCCAAAGCAATAAAGATTTTTCTTGTCTATTAACAGGCTCATTGTAATGTGATGCTGGACCTGAACTTACTTAATACTCCCGCTCAAGGTTGAATTAGGAAGTTTTGTGCAGACCTGGAAGAAGCAGGTAAGTTATTTGTTATAACAATTTCTCCTAATGTTGTATGTTGTGCTTTCTCTGTTACTTATTTTGCCAAATTTTATTTCCCTGGATCATGACCATTTCTATAAAATTTGGCTGCAAAGACATTAGTTATAGCGATGAGACAAGCATAGATAAGATTATTTTTATTGTGTTTTGTTTTGGACTTCTTTCTCATCTTGGACTTTTCTAATTTTTTTTCTTCTTTTTCCAGTTCTCCAGCTTAGCATTGTTTGGGGAGTTTATCTGGGAAATTCATGTGGGTTAGAATTAGGGAGATATGCACAGGGAAAGAATCTAGACATGTATAGGGAATACCCATTTGAAAAAGCATCCATAATATAGAGGGTTCTTCTCTGCCTTAGGGAGTTTCCTAGAATAGTCTGAAGTTAAGTGACTCAACCAAGGTAGCACAGACCATATGGGTCTGACACCAGACTTAAATCCAGATTTCCTTGGCTTTAAGAAAAGTTCTCTGTCCACCATGGCATGGAAAATAAATTTTAAAAATTGAAGATAACAGTTTGGCGGTGTGTGTGTGTGTGTGTGTGTGTGTGTGTATGTGTGTGTGTGTGTGTGTAAATTGGCAGTTGTCATTTATATTGGTGTATTGACTGGTCTCTGAATTGTTTCAACATTGGTTCACTGAAATTCAATTGAGTGTGTCTGATTTTACTTAGAAATTCTAAAACAATATTGACTGACATATTAGTAAATCTTTCTTTGAAAATTAGTTTTATCATGTGTAAGCCTTTTGAGATGGGCTTCAAAAAACACAGCAGAATTTTTGAAATGCCTACTAAGTGAACAAAAGATTTCAAGTTTTTTCCTGTTTATGTTATAGCTCATAAAATGAATGTTCTTAATATGAAATCCTTCTATGAAACAATTTTTTGTGATGTAATATACTAGAAAGAAGTAGACAAAATTAGTGTTGGGTTTTTGTCCCAAAGACTACTTCTTCCTGCATGTCCTTGGGGAATTCAGTATCCGTGGGCCTCAGTTTTATGAGCTGCAGTCTGGTGATGATAATATCTGTTCCATCTGACAGCAGGGTCATTGCTATCACATAGAGAATAGAGACTGAATCTTAGATTTCATTGACAAAGGGAGTTATCAGACAAGGGAATCTCCTTTACCAATGTAGAGTAATACCTCCTCTGCAACTTAAGAGTTGTCTACAACTGTAATGTCAAAGTATAATAAAAACAGGGGCTACTAAACCATATATAAGCATCCCTGTGGGTGCATAGTGACTCAAAACCTACATATTGACACTTTATATGTTTCATTGTATTTTTATTAATTTTGTCGAACATTTCCTGATTACATTTTAATCTGGTGTGGGGCCACATTTAAGAATCGTTCAGTCTGCATAGGAGATGTGGGCAGTGTGTTTGATACCTTTAGCCTAGATTATTGAGTTGGTTAAGTTACTTACCCAGGGTCATACAGTATGTGTCAGAGGTCACACTTGGATTCAGATCTTTCTGGTTCTAACATAGACTTTTTATGTACTCTACACCAAATTGTCTTTCACCAAATGATAGATTGATTAAATAAATATTTATTAAGGACCCACCATATCCTGCTCTCTCTAGGTGTAAATGATACAAAATTCAAAATCAATAAGCTTCTAGGAGCTTCAAGTTTAGTGGGGGGACCTGATAATATTTATGAAGAAGAGCAGGGTGTCCCAAAAATCTTAGAGTATTTCAAATCAGTTAAGATGTTGAAATGCCCTACAACTTTTGGGACACCCTGAGAATTGTAAGGTGCAGTGTAACAAAATTAGAGGAGAAACCCAGTCCTCAGGAAAATTGAGGCAGGGGGGAGAGAGAGAGAGAGAGAATGAGAGAGAGAGAGAATGAGAGAATGAGAGAACACCCTCAGGAGAAGGTAGACAAGGATTTACAGACCAAGTGCCCTCTGCGCTAGAGCGTGTGGATTAAGACTGCAAGCTCCTTCTGTGCAGGACATGTCCTTCACCCTTCTTCACACCCCCAGTTCTTGACACAATACTGAACAAATAGTGGGCTCTTCATAAATGCCATTAGAGAGACTGATGGAAGCAGTAGAATGCTCTCAAAAGACAGAACTGAATGGAGAACTTGTTTTAGGCAAATTAAACAGCCTGTACTAATGCAGGAATTGAGAGAGCAGAATAAAACTGTGAAAACCTGGTAGCTAATTTTGGGCAGGGACATATTAAGTATAAAAAGTGAGACTAAAAAGGGATATTGGTGTTATTAAAGGGGTAGTTAATAAATAGCTAGAAAAAGAAGTCATAATTCTAGGTAGCCACCATGGCTTCATCAGTAGCACATCTATTAGAATGCTCTGTCTCTACTTCCCTCTTCCTTTATTGTTAATTCCTAATTATTGTTAATGGAGTTACTAGATTAGTAAATCAGGGCTATACTGCAGGTATAATTTTCCTAGGTATTTGCAAAACATTTGACAAAGTCTCTCATCTTACTCTTGTGAAATAGACCTAGAGATTGGGATTCATTGGTAGTACAACTACGTTTCAGGTCTGGTTGAATAGCCAGGGTCAGACCTCAATGGTTTAATTTCACCTTAGAATATTTCCAGTGGAGTGCCTTTGGAGATCTGTATTTGGTATTGTGCCATTAATTTTTTTTCTTTTAATCAATGAGTGTTTGGGATAAAAGTATAAGTGACCCACTTAATAAATTTCAGAAGATACAAACCTGTGAAAAATTGTTAACAGAACCACTGGGGAATGATGGTTTGAAGGCCTGGGTAATTGTGAATACTGGTTCAGCAATGGGTCAGAAAATGAGCAAAGTGGAAGAACAACTGATTGGAATGTAAGAGGGAAAACAAATGTCAACATCTTAAAGGGGAAGAATGTGGGATTGGCAGTAAGAGCTAGGAGAGTGAAGATGGCTGTCATGGGAGTTGAGGAGGTTGATGAACTGAGAGTCAGGGAAGGGTTGTCAAAAACCATATTAATATCATCAAGGATAATATCAATGAATATGATGGAGAGGGACACCAGAAAATAGATATCAAAATCATTAAGAAAAGGGAGATCTGACTTGGAGTTTGGTAGGATGCAGCAAAAAAGATCACAATAGGTCCATCTGTTCCACTGCTGTTAACTTCAGATAAGAGATCACTGGGTGGTAGTATCATAGTAATGTTCTTCAGGTGGAATTAGAAAACAAGGGGTAAATTGGTTCTTCCTTGAGGCCCTTTTAATCAGAGGCCAAATAGGAAGGAGTGGCTATCACTGGAAAGACTAACGAAGAGTAAAGTTATATTTCCCAGAGGTCAAAGTATTTTAGACGAAGAGCTAAAATTAAAAGCATTTTATTAGCTATAAAAAGGTAGCTGAAGAGAGCATAGTGGAAAGGACATAAACAGAAGCCCTTATTGGAACTATAAATATGCTAATACTTCAGTATATCTGTGATTTCATCAATGTGAGTATACTTTTAATAGTTCAGTTTTATAGCCCAGCTAGGATGCCTCCTTATCCCATGGTATTCTCATCCATTTTCTCCAAAAGAATTCTTTAGAGACTTTCCTTTAAGTTTTTTTTTCACATTTTGTTGGTTTGTGGAATGCCTATCCCTCCTTCCTTTAGCTACATGAGTTCCAATAGGCACTATATAACAATATAATGGTGTCATATAATTCCTCAGCAGGGTTTAGAATATGTGTTCTTATGTAAAATAATTGTATCCATGTGGATTGTGCAAATGTAGTTTGTAGTTGTCATGAACATAGATCTCTAGAGTCTGGCCCAAATTTCTCCAAAGGAGATTTTTATTTCGTCCTTGAAAAGATAGGGGAGAAGCATCATGGCTGGGTACTTGCTTCATTTAACTCCAAAGGAGATATCAAGCTAGATTCATTTAAGTTTAATCTCAAATATTTTTTATCTAGGATTGCAGTTTTTGAGTTTGAAATGTAAGTTACTTTGCTGGCCACTTTTAAGGAGAATGGCAGCCTTTTAGCTCTACCTCACCAGCTGACTTCCCACCAAAGATGGTTATATAAAAACCATCACAAATAGCAAATTAACTCATTTATCCAAGCACACAGCAAACGGAAAATATAGTTCCACAGATTAAAATATGCCAGAAAGTATGCGACTGAATGAATGGATTCTTAAGAGGCAGATAAGCTTTCAACTCAGACTAAAAGAGGCAATTTTCACCTCAGTGAGCCTTTAAAATCTCTAAGAAGTCAACCTGGAATTCTGAGACATGTTAAATACTTCCTACATGACTCTGGTTTCCATTCTCTTTTTCTCTATGGGTCTCTTTGAAGGAATCTTAGGAACCTAATTTATCCCTCTCCAAAAGTTGCTCTGGTGCCCATCCTATACCTTCCTGGGATATAGTGATCCCTCAACTTTCTCCCCACAAATTAGAGGTCATGTCCCCTGTATACAAGTAGCACACAAAATATCGCAGTATAAATGGTGCAGTGGATGGAGTGCCAGAACTGGCGTTTAGATCCTGCCTCAGACATTTACTTGTTGTGTGACCCTGAGCAAGTCACTTAACCTCAGTTTACCTCAGTTTTTTCATCTGTAAAATGGGAATAAAAATAGCACCTACTTCCCAGAGTTGTGAGGGTTAAGTGAGATAATATTTGGAAAGCGTGTGCCTGGATATAGTAGGTGCTATAAAAATTTTAACTAATATTATTATTAGCTACTAGCTGCAGATTAAAAACAAACGGGCTTATCTGGAAGCCTTTTCCAGGGGGTTAAAGGCTTCTAAATTTTAACAAAGGATCCAAGTAATCAATGAGTTTGCTTCTCAAAACTTGTCTTGAATTGCCAGAAGGTAATGTCCATCTTCATCCTCTACTCAAAACCTCAGGGCAGTTTTGGATCTTCTAGACTCTCAGAACCATTTCTTCATTTACTTTCACTTCAGAAATAAGGCAGACTCTGGGTACCTGCAATCATCTAGGAGGATCAGGTGGTCTCTTAATTAATTAAAAAAAAGATCAGCTAATCAGCAAGCTCTTATTGTATTAGAAGCTGAAGATAACAAGGACAAAAAGGAAACTGTCCCTTTTCTCAGAGAACTTACATTTTGTTGGAGGAAGCAAAATGTATACATATAAATGCACATAGAATAGATACAAAATAAATTCAGGGTAGCTAAGAGAGATAGGATACTACAATTGGATGTATTGGGAAACAATTCACATTGAAGGTGACCATAGTCCAGAAAATGATTGTTCATATCTGTCATTTTTAAAAATTCTCCTTCAGTAGAGACTCAGTTGCATCCTTGGACCGTTCTTTTCCATATATGTCTTTCTAAATCCTATCTCTTGTAGTTTAATTATTCTTCCTTTTATTCTGTATGATTCTCATGAATTTTATCATTAGACCTTTTTAAACATTTCCCAAGTTTTCAAATGCTCTTTGGTATGTATTGCGACTTTTAAGCTAGATAAGAGCAAGTTGTTATCTTCCTCGTATGACCGAGGCGCATTGGTACAGATGAGAGGTATTTGAAATTATGTGCCCAAAGTTACTAAACTCTGCATGTCTTTTGACCGAGCAATACCACTACTAGTCTCCTGCTCCAAAGAGGTGAACAAGGAGAAAGGCCTTTCATGTGGAAAACCTTTTGTAGCTGCTGGGTAGGTTTTTTCTGGGGTGGGGGGAGTAGAAAAGAACTTGAAACCAGAAGGGTGGTCATCAGTTGGGGAATGACTGAGCAAATTATGGTGTGTAAACGTAATGAAATATTGTGGTGTTGTGTGCAATTAAAAAATATATGGTTTCAGACAAACCTGGGAAGACTTCAGTGAACTAGTGCAGTATGTGAGCAGAACCAGGAATTTTTGTGATGATAACATCTCTGTAAAAAACAACAGCTTTAAAAGCTCTAAAAAATCTGATGAATGACAGGATCAGTCATGATTCCAACAGACCAGTGAGCATTCTTGCCTACCTCCTGATAGAGAAGTGATGCACCATTATGTAGATTGAGACACGTTTTGGAGTATGTCCAACATGTAGATTTGCTTAACTATCGCTGTTTCTTACAAAGGCTTTGTATTTCATTTTTATGGCAGTGAAGGTGGGAAGGAGAAAAAAGTAAATGCTTGATTTTTTTTTTAATTGGAGCAGGATGGAACTAAGCGAGTTGTACAATTAATAATAGTTTATTTACTTAGTCCAATTCCTATGCTTTCTATTTAACTAATGAAGGTTTCCTATCTCTGTTTCACATTTTGTTTTACTATACTTTTTTCTTTTTTCATGTATATTGAAATTACTTTTAAATCTAGGAGGGTGTTCGATTTATTGCAAATTGGAATGACTTAAGAGTGAAGTTTGTTAACACACTGAAAGAGAATATAGAGATAAATTTTAGAATATCCTTATCAGGGGGTGGAGCCAAGATGGCGGCATAGAAGCAGCAAAGGACCACAGCTCCCACACAAACATGCTAAAAAAGTCATAAAATGGGACGCTAAACAGATTTTCAAGCTCCAAAACTCTGCACAAGACAGAAAGCACATCTGTTGCTACAGGCAGCACAGCAGGCGGGGCTCTTGGCTCTTCGCAGCAGTCTGGCACCTGTGGCTGAAACCCAGCGGCTCAGGCCCTGGAGCATCGGGCGGGGAACCGCGGCTATAGGAGAGCAGATCGGCTGCACTGGAGGCACAGTTACCACATTTATCAGGCCAGAAGACAAAAAGGCTAAGAGAAAGGTCAGTGGATTTTGCTAACTGGGGAGGAGAAGAGCTGGTCCGACCAAACTGCTCCCAGGGCAAGGAGGCAGCGGGAGGTGGCTGTTGCAGCAGTAATGACTGAGAGCTGCAGTGGCCCCGCCTGGGCTGCTTCAGAGCCCTCGGCC